>MCFH01000009.1:202500-802500 GCA_002104945.1 Piromyces finnis | reverse complement strand
ATATCTTGGTAATTATTTCATATATCTAATAAAAAAATAAATATGAGCAAAGAAATTAAAATTTTATACTTCACATAAACATTATTTTCTTTAACTAAATGTCATAAAAGGAATTGGATAGCTTCACATTTAATTAAATTATTTAATCAATATCCAGCTGGTATTACTTATGCAATTGTTTTTTCAGAATTAGAAATGGAAGTGAGTCTTTATATAATTGCCTATATTAATTAATGATAATACAATTGTATTTCTTATTCTTTAAATTTATCAATTATTTATTCATTTAAAGATTGACAACTATACTCAAATTAAAAATGATAATGGAAAAAGTAATAAATATTAAACACTGAAATGTTAAAACAAAATTAAAGATTTTATAAGTATTAACAATCAAAATTTTAAATTTAATAATTTTATTATTAGAATTCGAATCTATACAAAATATATATGAACGTAGTGAAGTTTCATTTAATTCTATATTTAATGTTACATTAAAAGAAATTAAAACAATACCCCAAACCAATATTAATATCCTTTTTATACTTTTATATTTTAACTTAATTATACAATACTTCGATTGTTTTTTAATATAATATATAAAATTAATAATATTTAATCCTTAATTACTATCTATTATAATCCCATAATTATACATGTTTTTAGTTTACAAGAAATAGATAGTAACTGCACTATCGATATGATAGTCCACCAAAAGTTTTTTAATGTTATAGAAAAATTTAAGAATACTTTGTTTAGAAGAGTAAGCTAATAATTATGATATTGAAATAATATATTGTAAAACATAAAAAAAATTTATATATATTTTTTATGATAATATATTAAAAAAAAAAAGCCTTTAAATGTAAAATTTACTAGAACACAAGTGATTAAAGGAATGAATCCAAAACTTTTACCAACAGAATATATAATTATTACTTTAAATTATAAAGAACATATTGGATTTATATCAGAGTGTTTAGATAAAATGTCTATCGACGATATACTTAATAACAAGGTTTTAAATCAAGAAATTTCTATTATTGTAAAAATTAAAGAAATAAAAGAAACAAAAACTTATAAACCTGATAAGGACACAAAAATGGAACAGAAGGAAATTATTATATCTGATACAAAATCTCAAAATACAATGTCGTTATTTTTATATGATGAACAAATATCATTTGTAAGGTTATTAAAAAATGGAGATTATATTGCAATATATAATCCTCAAATAGATTACGATAAAGAAAATAAGAAAATTTTGAATTATTGTTTAGATACCATTTTTATAAAAATTGAAAAAGAAGAAAAACAGGTGATATATTAATTTAAAAAATAAAATAAAAAATTGATAGTTATTAATTTTTATTAATAAACAGAATATTAAACATTTGAAACTGTCTTCCCAATCCGAACTCTGTAATATACCAGAAGATGATAATGTAAATACTTTTTCTATTTTATATATCTAATATAAATATTTTAAATTATAAATTAAAAAAGTTATTTATTAATTTTTGAAATACATTAAATTATAGGGAATATTGGATTTTAGTCAATTTCAAGAAAGACTATATTTATGCGACTTAAGAAATAATACAAAAAATGTATCTATTTTTTGTCAAATTATATATATTGGAAATAATGTATGATATAAAATAAAATATAATATAATTTATATTACTTTTAAAAAATCTTTATGATAAATTAGTAAATCTAAATTATAAATTTATATACATATAAAGAATCCTATTATTGTTGATAATGCAATTAAAAATAGAATTGGAATAAAGATTCAAGATAATACAGGTAAAACAATAAAAATGTTGTTAAGTCAAAATGATATTATTAAAATAAATTTTTAATTCATATTGTTATTATATAATCAATAACAAAATGTAATTAGGAATAAGAGATATTACTTTATGGGATAATTTAGCATTACAAATGTTGAAATATAAAGTCGGTTATTATATATTTATAGAAAACCTAATAACTAGTGACTATATTGATAATACATTTTATATAAATGGAATAGAAGAATTTAATTGTAAAATATATAATGGTAAGCACTATATATAAAATAAATATTTTTATATTTCATAATATAAAATTTCAAATAGTAATATCATATTAAATTTTATATAATTAGTAAATTGCTTAAAATCCATTATTTCATCACCATCATTTAGACAAATTAATTATTTAAGTGAATTAAAATCAAAAAACGAAGATAATGTATTTTGTTATTGTAATGCTGTAATTATTGGATGGAAAAAACGACTTGATGATGATTTATATTATTTTGCCCGTAATATATTAATTTTATATAATGTTAAATAATATTGACTATGATAATTAAATATAATACTATAATACTATAAAAAACTTTATTCCTTTAATAGATTCAAATTGTGAAAAAGCACTTTCAAGACATAATGGTATTGATTTTTGTGATCAATGTGCATCTCCTATAAATAATGAAGATATAGTTTCTTTATATGCTATAGATTGGGTTATTGATGATGGTACATCAGTCTTAACTGTATCTGCGGATTCCTCTATATCTACTGTAATTTAAAATAAAAAATAAAAAAAAAATTAGCATAACAATATTACGATATTAAATGATTATTCTTCTAATACTAATAATAATAGGAAATTATTGGTGTATCAATAAATATTTTTAAGAATCAAAATCAAGATGTCAAAGAAAACATATTAAATGACATTATTGGAAATGAATTTATATTTGGTATTTGTACTCTGCCAAGGGTAAGAAATATTCTAATATACTTTTTAATTTAATAAAAGCATATTTATATAATTAAATATATATATATATATAAAGAATGAATATAGAATTGACTGTATATGCCAACCAGAATTTGAAGAATATGATATAAAAAACTATATTAAAAAGTTCTCGTAAAAGCATGTTCAATAATAAAAATATTATTTAATAAAATATTTAAAATATATTTACAGTGTATATTTATTTATTTATTTATTTATTTATTTATTTATTTATTTATTTATTTATTTATTTATTTATTTATTTATTTATTTATTTATTTATTTATTTATTAATTAATTAATTTATTTATTTATTTATTTATTTATTTATTTATTTATTTATTTATTAATTAATTAATTTATTTATTTATTTATTTATTTATTTATTTATTTATTTATTTATTTATTTATTTATTAAATATAATTTTTATAGACTCTAATATTTTTTATTATCTTTTATTATTATTAAAAGTAGTTAACTTAGATTAAGCTAATAAGTTACTAATGTAAAATAAATGCATATTGCATTTATCTATGTTTATAATGTAACTTATATGTTTAATTTATTACAATATGTTTCAACATATTTAACACTTATATTTCACATATTCTTATATTTATTTATTTATTTCTTCATTAATAGAAAATAATAATCAGAACTATAGTAAATACAATATTTATTTAATACTTAAAATATAATATTATAGTATGTTATTATTTGTGGCTTGATACATAAATATAATTGAAGTAAATTATTATAAATATTTAAACATGCATTATTTTATAATATTTAACAATTAATATTATATCTTATTGAACCTTAATTATTAGATAAATAATTATTATTATTATTATTATTATTATTATTATTGTTAGAATATGTGAAACGTTATGTCACATGTATTCAAATGTATTGAAATGTATTAAAACGTATTTGTATATATTGTATTTAATTATATGTTTAAGCCACAATGTAAATGTATAAATACATGTAGTTTGAGAAGAATTTAACGCAAGTAGTTCTTTATCATAAAATATATTAATAAAGTTGACATAATTATAAACCTAAATTAAACAACTCTTAATAGATTAAGAGTCTCATTGACTCTCAAGAGAGAATCTCAATGCCTCTTAAAAGGATTCTTAGAAATGGAATAAGAGTGCTGGACACTAAATTATGACAAAGGAGAAAACAGTAGGAAATTCTAACCATTACAATTAAATTATTTAATCTGAAATTATCTATGTTTGGTAAAATTGTTTTGAGATCTAGAATTTGAGATTTCAAAATTTTGAAATTGAAATGGCAATCTAAAATAGAAAAACATTACCTGATATAAACAAAGTTTCCTTATACTAAAATAATATAGACAATTTTAAATTCCGAAAGCAAATTATTCTAAAATTGAATTTTAAATTTTTTTAACTTTTAATTTAAATCTTTAAATTTAAAAATAAACAAAACAAATTGAACTCTAAATAATTTTGAAACAACATAAAATTTATTTTATTCAAATACAGCCAATGCTTAAAACTCAGAAATAAATAAATTAAAGTACTCAAAATTGAAAAGAATTAATTATTTTAGAAACTATTTATGAATAAATATTGTAAAATTAAATTCAAAGTTAATAAAGTACAAATTCGAAATATAAATTTAGAATTAAATAAACAATAGAATTTCATTCTCAGTTTACTTTATTCACTACAAACAGTATAAATTAACTAGTGAACTCTAAATTTATTTTATATAATTATTTACAATTGAGTTATTAAATTTCATCAAATATATTAATATTATAAATACTCCAAAGAATGAGATTAAGAAGCAAAGTAATATATTTTTTAAACATTTTTTCGACAATTTTAATTCTACCATTGGTAATTGCTGTTGAAAATCAAAAATGTTATGTAGAAAGTGTCGGAACAGGTGTTTGCGTTAATGAGGATCAATGTATAGTATATAAAGGACAAGAAGGCAATGCTACAAAATATCCAGGTTATTGTAAAAATGACTCGGAAAAGATTAAATGCTGTATAAAATATGTCAAAAAACTTTCAGATGGAACAACTCTTCCAAGTACAGGAAAATGTAAAAATATAAATGAAGATGACTGTTCAGAAAAATCTTACACGAGATATAGGGACCAATGCCCAGGAAAGAGTGTTGTTCAACTATGCGTTTCAAATACAAATCTAAATAATGATCAATTAAAAGTAAGTGACAATATAATTAACATAATCAAAGGTTTTGAAGGATGTATATTAACTGCCTATAAAGATTCGGTTGGAAAATGGACTATTGGTTACGGTACTACCAATGATAACTATGATATTACTGGCACATATATCAAAGAGGGCTTAACAATAGATGAAAAAACTGCAGAGGAATGGTTAAAACTTTCAATCGAAAAAAAATATGGTCCTATGGTAAAATTTTTCAATTATAAATATAATTGGAATCAAAATGAATATGATGCATTATGTAGTTTTGCTTATAATGTTGGAAGTATTGATGAATTAACTAATAATGGTCAGAGAACAAAGGAAGAAATTAATAAAAAGATATTAGAATACTACAAAGGAAGGGTAAACGGTGTTTTAGTACCTTTTCCAGGATTAGTAAGAAGAAGAGCAGCTGAGGCTGCACTATTTGCAGGTTGTGACTATTCAACCTATACCAATTTTAAAAAAAAATATACTAAAGTTGGAAAAGAAATTTGTGATAATATTGGTATATTTTATATTAATAAGTTATGCGAGTTTAATTATAATGCTAGTATTAGTAAAGTCAGTATATCCAATACACCAATTATCTCTAACAATACCGATATAACTAATATTTATAATGACATTAATATAGTTGATAGTGAATCTTGTGGTTATTATATTATTGATAACCAACTTAATGAAGAACAAGAAGATTCAAACGGAACTGTAAACTTCAAATATATTTCTCTCACAAATGTATTTATTACTTTAATGTTAGTAATGTTTTGGCAAATAAATATTGTATATTAGAATTCTCCTAATTTACTCAATTTATTAAATTTATTAATTTGATTTTGATCTACTCACTATGTCAATTTACATTCATTATCATTTAAAAATCCATATATTCAATTATGTAAATATTCATAAACATACAATCAACGTTTCCACAAACATTCATTTTATTTTTAAAAGAACTAGTTTTATTAACATTCATAAAATAGCATTATCGTTATTGAAAACATATATATTTATTTCAAGTAAATAAATTATTTGTGCAATAATAAAATATTTTAACTACTACTATTTTAATGAGAAAATATTCTTTCCGCCATAGAGGAAAGATAGAACATAAAGAAAATACATAAAATTTATACAATTAGAAACATGAATTAGAATAATTAAACATTATTTGATAAGTTTGTATAAAATACCCTATTGTAATGAAATTATGCAATGAACATTGAAACTATCCTTGTGAAAATGTCAATCAATTTCTTTATGATAATTTCATTCAAATCAGTATTATATAATTTAATCCAGTATACTATTCTTTGAATTAAATCATTATAACAATACTTTAAGATAATATTTAGCCTCAAAAGCATTATTTAAATTATTGCTACCTATAAAGCAAATATATTACTGGTCAAATGCTCATCCCGTAGGCTGTTATTGCTAATATACATAGCAAATATTTCAAATGAGGTAATTTATTAAAGTTAGAAATACTTAGCGTGAAATGCGCATATTCTACATATATATATACTTTGAATAACCTAGCGTGAAATGGGTATATTCAATAATATTTTAACAACTTATCATGATTTAACTTAGCGTGAAATGAGTTATATTCATAGATAATTATTAATGATGGTTTTAGACCTATATATATTTAATTTGGTCCCATCAATAACAATGTAGCACCTTCATAGTAAGGGCTCCTTAGATTTAGATGACATTGATTCATCATATTTATTTATTACCAACATTCAAGAATGTTGTGACGCCGTTTTAAAATATAATTTACGGTGATTTAGTAACCTCATATATAAATCACCACTTTCAACGTAGTGAGTGATCGCCGACCAATTAGCTGACATTCTAATTAACCGAGCCGACTTCGATATAATTTAGAAGAACTTTATTCTCTTCAATAATCGATATTTTAAATGTCATTATCTTACAATATTAACTTGTTATAATTTTACTGGTATATCTACTTATTTTAATTTGAAGTAAAGAAATACATAATTGAGGAATATTTTATTCATTAGTTTGATATTCTATGATTATCACTACATTAAAATATATTATCATGAAAATATTATTTCACTATATTTTAAAGGATAAGCAATTGAGAAAAATGAATGAAAACATTAGAATATGTTATTTATTATTTATATAGGTATTAATACTTATCGTATATGTTATGGAAAATTATTCATTATTATGAAAATTTGATGCAAAATGAATGAAATTTTATGAAATTTAAATTTCTCATTTTCAAATCTAAATATTTATTACTAAACATCTAGATTTGAGGGGGAAGTAGTGAATATACGAAATTTAAAATTCAAGATAATAATTTTTGTTTCTAGTTAAACATTGGAAATAACTAAAACATTGCATAGAAACTAAGGCTTAATAAATAGAATGAATTGAAATTCAAATTGTAAAAATTTATAAGATTCAATATTCAATATGTAAAAATGAAAAGAACAAAATTTCAAATACAAAGTAAAATATTCTTAAATATTATAAGAATAATTAATCAATACAAAAGGCATAAAAGGAAGGAAAAACACCTAAAAGAAAATGTTAAAATTCAATATACATAAACTAAATAACTATTAAGAATTTAATTAAAATTTTACCATTATTAATTAGTATTTACAAATAGATTGAAATACAATTATGCTAATATTCTAAAGAAAATTGTAATTATAAGGACATAAAACCAGAGAGTTATCCATAGGTTGTCCGAAGAACGTAAAACCAAGAAGATTAACCATAGGTTGTTAAGAGAACGTAAAACCAAAAAGAGTTATCCATATGTGTTGTCATTAGGACGTAAAATCAAAGGTTAACCATGAGTTGTTAAGAAAACGTAAAACCAAAGAGGTAAACCATGCGTTGTCATAAGGACGTAAAATCAAAGAGATAAACCATGTGTTGTCTATAATTCTGTGTAAATCTCAGAGAGATTACCAATATAGTTTATAGGATAATGTAAAACCGGAAGGGTTTTCAATCCTTAATGGATGGTATAACAATTTATGAATATCCAATCCAAATTTTAAACTTTAATACTACCCAATTATACAAAGGTTTTCAGTTTATCCATAAAAACGAAGTTATAGGGTAATATTTAAATTCTTTAAAGCAATTAGTGAATAATATATGTGAAATATTTTAAATTCCAGTTAATGAAATATAAAAATTTTAAACATTAGATTTAGTTTATAGTTAATAGTTTAGAAATAATAAAATGCACATATTCACCAGCAAACCAAATTTTACTTAGTAGAAAATTAGGTTTGAGGGGGAATGTTAGAATATGTGAAACGTTATGTCACATGTATTCAAATGTATTGAAATGTATTAAAACGTATTTGTATATATTGTATTTAATTATATGTTTAAGCCACAATGTAAATGTATAAATACATGTAGTTTGAGAAGAATGTAACGCAAGTAGTTCTTTATCATAAAATATATTAATAAAGTTGACATAATTATAAACCTAAATTAAACAACTCTTAATAATTATTATTATTATTATTATTATTATTATTATTATTATTATTATTATTATTATTATTATTATTATTATTATTATTATTATTATTATTATTATTATTATTATTATTATTATTATTATTATTATTATTATTATTATTATTATTATTATTATTATTATTATTATTATTATTATTATTATTATTATTATTATTATTATTATTATTATTATTATTATTATTATTATTATTATTAATTTATTTATTTATTTATTATTTATTTATTTATTTATTTATTATTTATTTATTTATTTATTTATTTATTTATTTATTTATTTATTTAATAATATTATTAATTATTGATTAAATATATATTTATTTTTTATATGCTTCTTTTATAAAGATTTTATTATTAATAATTATGTTACAAAAATGAAAAAAAAAAAAAAAAATCAATAATTAAATTTTTAGATAATATTATTAAATGATGATTAATATATCGAATAATATTTATAATTTTGATTATTTTTTAAAATTTTATATTATATTAAAAATGAAAATATATCAATAAAAATTATCCTATTAACAGTTATTTATTTTGTTCAATAATTTTTAACTTTTTTTACTCAACAACATTCTCATTTGCTTTTCTTTGAGCATTCTCTTTTTTAACAGTCTTTAGAAATTCATCTTTTAATTCAGCTTCTAATCCTGTTTCAGTTGATTTACTATTATCCTTATATGTTTTAGCTTTCATAGCATTCTTTTCTTTTTCCTTTTCTTTTATTTTTATAGAATTTGCCAATTTTTTTGCTAAATTTACATCAAAATTTAAGCAATTTGATATTAGTTTTGTTTTTAACTCTTGATTTTCTTGAGATTTTAATATAAGCTCTAATAATATATCTTCTGTTGAGTTATATAATTCACTTTCAGTCTTTGAAATTTTTTCAACCCTATTTTTAACTTCTTCATTTTCATATTCAATTTTAAGCTCAATATTGGAAGAGGATGGTTTCTCATTGGTCGCCTTTTTTATTTTAATAATCTTTTTTGATTCATCCATTTTATAATCTTTTAAAAATCTTTGTATATTTTTATTAACTTTCTTTAAATTTTCAGGTTCAATAATTTCAGGGATTTTATCAAAAGTAGATGTTGTGATTCCATTATTTGTTTTAGCAATAATTGGAACAGAATTCTTTGGAGGTGATGGTAATGGTGGTAGAATTGCTTCATGTTTATTTTTATGATTAGTTTCAATGGTAGGAGGACATATTAAGGATTTTTTAACATTTACATTAGGAGATGTTAAAACATGATTATGAATATATGAAGAATCTATATTACCATATTTTTCTTTAAAAAGCTTTTTATAATGTTTCAAAACAGTATCTTTAAATTTATCACCCTTCATTTTAGACAACAATATATTGGTATTTTTATTTAATGACAAAACTTGTGGAAGAATGTCAGGTTCATCAACATTTAATACCAACTCTTGCATTATATATTTCACACTAATCAATAAGTTATTTATATTGTCCTCGTAATTTTCCTCCCCTTTCGGATCAGATAAATATAATTTCTCTATTGTTTTATAGTCAGAAAGACCCATTTCTCTTATATCCTTAATACTTTCCAATACAGCTTCATATATTTTTACCTTTCTATTATAATTTATTGAATCAGTATCACTTTCATTTTCTTCTTCATTCTCATCTTTATTTTCATATTCTTCAATTTGTTTCCTCAAGGCACTTGCATATACCTCTGCTGTATTTATCAAAGCATCTAAAGCTTGTAAAACAAAAAATTGATTTTCAGAATTAGATTCTTCTGTCTTTTGTGTATCAATCATTTTTTCATTTAATCTATCCACAAATTCCTGATGTTCCAAGATGTTATTAGTCATTTTCAACTCAATTATATCATCTGGTTCTAAGCCTAATCCTTCTTTAATTTCTTGAATATCTTCTTCATCTAAAAACTCATCTGTTAAATGTTCAATTATATTATCACCTTCTGAATGATCATCAGTTATTATTTCTATTTCATTAATAACATTGTTTTTATTATTAATGCTAATTGTATTGTTACTTTTGTTATTAACCCCGTTAGTAATATTATTTAAGTTTCTTCTTTTAATTTGTTTTAAAGATGTAATCATATTAACTTCCATTTTATGATTTTTTAATATCTCCATTTGTTTTTGTTTCATTAATTTTGTATGTTCTTCATTTCCCTCAAGTATAATATTTTCTTCAACATCATCAATATAATCAAGGTCTATTTTATCATCCTCCGAGTTTGAATTTAATTGACCTATTTTTGATTTGAAGTATGGAAGATCTATATTATCCCTCTTCTTTTTCTTACTCCTTTTGACAATAACATTACATAAAGCTTCAATTTCAATATCTGGTGGGAAGATTGGTTTTAAACCTAATGTTGTTCCGGAATCTTCTGGTATAAGTTTCTTTGCAATAGCAGTTAATGGTAATCGATAAAGTTGCGTTTCCTTCATAAGTTGTGTCTCACCGTTTTTCACTTTTAGTATATGTAATTCTATATCATCATTTTTTTCCTCATCATTCTTTTTCTTTATATCATCATTCTTTTTCTTTGATTTTTTCTTTTTTTTTGATTGACCAGTACTTTCACCTTCTTTTTTATTACTTATTAATTCTTTTGAAATTTTATTCGACTGTTCTTGTAAATCCAATTCTTTATTAATTAAATCAATACTTTCTTCAAAATTATCCTTTGGCTTTTCAGAAGTCTTTTTCTTCTTATGTTTTGATTTTTTCTTACTTTTCTTTGTTGTATTACTAGTGGATGATATTATATTTAAAGATTCTTGCTTTTTAAAAGTACTTTCCTCACTTACCGGTTCTTTCATTTCATTCTCAATAATACTATTTACCTTATCTTCAACTTTAGATGTAACTTCTTGTGGTGTATCTTCTGGTAAAATATCAAAAATATTTGATTGCATAATTGATTCCTTCTTTCTTTCATCTTTTATTATATTGTTTTGTTTGACTTCATTTTTTAAATTCAATTTTTCTTCCTTTTTTGATTTTCTTGATACAACTAATTTCATTGGTTCATTTTCTTTTAATTTACTTTCATCATTCTTTAAAATATTTGATACTTCCTTATTCTTTAAACTATGATTTATTTCATTTTCTTTTTTTGGTTTCTTTGGTTCAAACTTTATAATAAGTGGCTCCGACTTTTGTTCATTTTGCTCTTTTCTTTTCACATTATTTAGAACATCTTTCTTTATTTCAGATTTTTGATTTTCCTTTTTCTCCTTCTTTTTAGATTTTGAAACTATATTATTTATATTATTACTTATATTTTCTTTTTCTTGTATGGTATCTATTTTACTTGAATTTTTATTTTTACCACTTGTATTAATAATAGATATTGTTTTATTATTAATAATCTTAATATTATTTAAATCCAAATTTGCTTTTAAAGACTTTGAAGTTTCTTTGTTATTATCTTCATTTGACTTTTTTTGCTCAAGTGGTGACTTTTTAGTTAGTAAATCCAATATTTCATTTTTAGAAGGCTTAGCGCTTAATTTTTCCTGCGATTTTTGTTCATTATCTCCTTTTTCTTTTGCTTCTTCTAATTCAATGGCTGAAATGCTTTTTTCTGGATAAATAGTTTTGCTTTTATTAGGATTTACAGATTCATCAATATTATCTATTAAATAATATATTAAAATATAAATATTATTAAATATTATTATTAACATTCAAAATATTATTATTTTACTAGAATAACTTGTTAAAATATTTTTATTTGCCTTTAGAATTATTTAGAAAACCTATACTTTTTTGCTCTGCTTCATTAAATCGTTGTTCTAATATACTATTGCTTAATAAATCATACTCATTACTATTTTCATTTCCACCTCCTGTGTCCTGTATTTTGCTTTTCCAAAAATCCGATAATGAATTGATATTATTGTTTTCCAGCTCTATTAAATACAAATTATTATATAAATATTTAATAATATATTAATTATATTTATTTATAAAAATATTAAAATAAAGAAAAAACAAAAATAACAATTAACAATATACTACGTTTTCTCTTTTTTTCTATCTGATGAATATAATGGGTATAATTTTACTTATCATTTCATTTTAAAAATAAATAAATAAATTTTATCCGATATTTTAATCAATCATGCTGTAATTAATTTATTAAATTTAATTATTCTTAATTTTTAATTCCTTTTTATATATTGAATTTTTATAATTATTAAAAAAAATAATAAATAACATTGTTAATCGTTTGGTAAATTTATTATTGTTGAATCATTATATTTCAATAATTAATAATTATAAAAAATAAAACTTTATAATCTTCTAATTAAACAATCTTGATATTATTTAATGTAAATACTACACGATGTTTAAACTATATAAATAAAGATCTTAATTATAATACTAAAACTAAAAATAGCAATATTAATGATATAAATATAATCATAAAATTAATTACCCTGTGTACTCAATCCATTAAATTTCTGAAAAAAATTCATTTTATCATTATCATAAAGTGGATTAACAGAAGATGTTAATCCTCCAAGTCCTTCCTTATCTAATTCATTCAAGTCTTTAATATGCATAGAATTTATTGAACTAGAGCTTGGAATAATTGGAGAGGACAATGAGTTTGAAGTCATATTCATTACAGAAATATTATTAAAATTATTATTCATTTGATTAAGATTTTGTAAGTTATTAATACTATTTATTGGATTCATATTATTTAATTGTGTCATTCCATTTAAATTACTCATTTGATTTAATTGATTTAAGTTTGCATAAGAATTAATTGGACTAACTGGATTTAGTTGATTCGCCATATCATTTGCTTTCATATTCAAATTTTGGAAAAGATTCATTGAATTCATATTTATTTGATTTGAACTATCAATATTATTATTATTATTAGTAGTAGTAGTAGTATTGCTCATTTTAACTGCCATAATAGCTGAATCTTTAAATGGTAATGATTTAAAATCTTGATTAGTATTATTTAAATTGAGATTATTATTAGATAGATTATTATCTATTTGCTGCTGTTGTTGTTGTTGTTGAGCTTTTTGCATATTACTTAACATTTGATTAATTTGCAATTGTTTTAAAAAGTTCATATTCATATTATTATTGAAATTATTACAAAACATATTATTTCCATTAATAGTTGCAGCTAATGAATTATAACTATTAAATAAATTATCACTAAAACTGTTTTGGGATGGTTGGGACCATGAATTCAAATCAGTGTTATTTGAGAATGGTGATATATTTATATTTGGTAACATTGCTCTTAAATTATTTTGAATTTGTTCACGATTTAAATTTTGATAGTATTGTTCAAGGTATTTTTGACTAAGATGATTTTGAAATTGGTTGATATTAGTTTCACTTATTAACGGATTCATTTGATTCAAATTATTAATTGGATTATTATATATATTATTAAAACTGCTAAAACCTTGTGGATAATGTTTTGTGTAACTATTCATAATTGAATTAACATTCATCAAATTATTTAATGCAATATCATTAAATGGATCAAATGGACCATTATATTTAAATTTATTGAAATTACTATTGCTTTGATCTTGAATAATTTCATCATCTAGTATTTTCAATTTAGAAAGAGAATTGTTTAAATTGTCTGTTACATAAGCATTTGTATTTGAAATATTTGATGTTCTAGCTTCTGTTTTATTTTCAAAACCTGGTGGAGGAGAATTTGTAGTTTTGGTTTTGCCTTCTTTAGAATTCTGGTTTGGAGTTTTACTAATTTCGGAGAAGATGCTAAATGAAGAAGATGTTGTAATAGGGTTATATTGAGGAGATGATACATTTGAAACAGAGGATGACAAATGATCCATTGTATAAGCCTTAGATATTTCATCAAGTATTGGGTTTTTCAAAGTCTCTTCAGCCACGCTTACATTTACCTCCTCCTTTTCAGGAATTAAAGATTCGGTTTTTGAAATATTTTCTATTTCTTCTGGGTTTTCTTCATCTGATTTATCTACTTCTGTACTACTATCATTGCTGTAAATACTATCATCATTGCTTTTAAAAATACTTTCACTCTCTTCTTTATGTATTGTTTCTTTACTATTGATTGAAGAAATAGATGTATTTAAATTACTATTTGTTGATTGTGGAGACATTATCAATGACTGAGATTGACCTTCCTTTGAATGAGAATTTTTCTTATTTAATAATGTTGACAAAGCAGGATATTCTTCATCACGTACATTACTAGATTCAATTATTTTTTCTGGATGGTCTTCATTAAATTCATTTTTATCTAATGCTAAATTAACAGTAGTACTTATTAAACTATGGCTTTTACTTGAAGAAATTGTTTTTGTCTTATTTTCAGTTTTTGTTTTCAATGATGACTGAGAATCTGATTTTGATCTTAAAAGATTAACATTATGTATCTTAGAATTCTCATTTGACTTTGATATTAAATCAGATAAACTTATTGATATTGCCTTCTTTTCCCCATCTTCGATTTTGGGTTTATTATTTCGACTACCCCTAATTTCATTTATTTATATATATATTAAATATATATTTTTTAGAAAGAATACAAAATATTTACTATAAATAATCATATTTATAATTAAATTTACCAATTTGCCGATGCTGGTAATGCCGAAGTTTCATCTTTTTCTCGATAAATAGTTGTTTTAATCTACACATAGTATATTTTATAACATTAATAATATTGTTTAAAGTTTTTCTCTTTACATATGAATGTCAATACTTACAGGCTTAGGTTGAGTTGATGTTTTAATTTCTTTAACATGGGGTGTTGTAGGTGATTGAAGAATTGACTGCGTTTTGCTTTTGATTCAAGCATTTAAAAATATCAAGAAATATAAAAAAAACATACATTATATTATTATTTATCATTCTTCATTATTTATAACATTTATAATATATATACTTACTTTATTAGGTCTTCCTTTGACTCTATTTCTTCTCCTGGCTCATGTAAATACATACATTGAGGGTTTTGACATACTTGTCCTCTTAAATAAAATGTACAATACTTTGTTGTACCATAAGATGCCCTAGTGTTGTATGAAAATCATTAATTATACTATATAATATAAAAATACTTATCATAATATACATACTTCACTTGTCGACCATCAAATATAATATTATCTACTGATTCTATAGCCCTTTCTGCTTCTTCCTTCTTTGAATATGTAATATATATTCCCACAGACGATTGATGAGGTGAATGAGTTTTCTTGTTAATCACTACCTTTGTAATTTTACCATACTGACCAAAATAATCATACTGCTTAATTGTCTATTTATAAGATATAATAATGATATATTAATTTGTAATTTCTCTTTATTCATTCAATAATAAAATAATATTACCTCTTCATTAGCTATATAAGATGGTAAACCTATAACATATACCAAATTCTTTTGAATAACCCTAACATTTGCATAATGTTTTTTAGTTACATTTTCTTGTTCCTTCTTTTCACGTTTCTTTGCCTTTCTTTTAGCTTTTAATTGTGCCAACCTATTAAAAATTTTATATATTAATTATTATAATTCAATTATATTTAATGAATAGTAATAACTTACTTTTCAGATGACAATGGTTTGAATTGAACCATTTCCTCAGTGTATTCCCTTCTACAACCCGGACATAAACCATTTAAATCCTCTTTAATATGATGCCAACAAAAGCGGCAAATCTAAAAACCAAATATTAATACCAATTTACTTCAATTTAATAAAACTTTACTATTTTTAAGAAATGACTTACTTGATAACCACAGACACATGGTTTAAAATATTTATCTGCTATATCAATTTCCTCCATACATAATGGACATTCTAAATTATCTTCTTCGTCAGATGATGAGTATGATGACATTTTTATTCTAAAATAAAAATTGATTTTATCATAATATATTATAAAAAAAGAAAAAATATATATTAATAATTTTAATTATTATTTATTGAAAATAATCTTTAAATATATTATGATCTATTACTAATTTTTTTAAAATTTTTAAAATTTTTGATTTTTAAATAAAAACATATTTTATTAAACTTATATCAAAATTCCCTTATTAAATTAAAATATATATATTTAAATAAATAAATAAAAGTAGCAAAGAAATATAAAAATATTAAAATAAGGTAAAATAAAAATAATAATTAAAAATAAATATTTACATGAAAAATTATACTTTGAAAATAATGAAAAATAAATAATTTAAGATTTATTTTAAAATATTGATAAATTTAAAAATATTTGATTTTGTTACTTTTTACTCAAAATAAATAATTTAAAATTTAGTGATATTAATGCTTTAATATATTTTGATTAAAAATATTCTAATAAAAGATTATTGTTTTTATTTCACTATGAAATAAATATTGTTTTGTTTTATTTTATTAATTTATTTATTTTATTCACTTTTAAAAATATTTCTCTTTTTAATTTCTTTTATCTTTTTTAAAAAGATATAATCCTTTCTCTTTTTTTTTTTGGAAATTTGATGAAAATATTATATTATAAAAAAAAAAAAAATTTAAACCTATAGTTAAACAGATATATTAATATTTGAGATATTATTTATATTTGTTTAATCAAATAAAATTTTATTACTTATATAAAAAATTAAATATTATAAAATATTTTTTTTTGTTAAAGGACACAAAAATCTAATATATTGATTTAATTAAACTACATAGAATAAATGGTTATTATTACTACACCATATATTAAAAATATATTAATATATATGTTTCTTCTAATTAAGCTTATATTAAATATATGTTATATATATTATTATCGTACAAATAAAAAAAAAAAGATTTTAAATGGTTTAAATACTTTTTAATATAAAAATATAATGTAATACATAATATTATGTAGATAATATATATAATATATTATCACATGACATTGTAACTAATTAAATATATTTAATTTATTGTCTATTATGTTATGATGCCATTATATTAAAATGATAATACAAACTTTTCTATCGAATAGGGTTAGGGTATATATCAGCAATTTTAGTAGAAACGAATTTGAAAATATTTTTATATTATAGTACTTTTTAAAATGTTAATATAAGTGTTACTATTTAAATTGATTATGTGAATATAATTATGTGAATATTTTTTGAAAATATTTTTTAGAATATTAATATTATTAACCCACATTAATTAGTAGTCTTTTATATTTAATATGTGTACATTAAAAAATATTTAAGTTTATTTTTGTTAAGCTTCATATAGCCTTTTAATGAATTTATATTAACATATTATTATATAATATTTTTAAGTATTACATTTTTATTATATTTTTTATGTATTCTATTTGTTTTCTTTTCTTATTATTTATATTGTTACTAGATAATTCTATAAGAATGATTTTTATTATCTCAATCATGTACCTTTTTAATATAAAGATAAAAAAACAAGATATATTTAGTAAATTCATAGTTAAACATACTAACATCATTATTTTCTTGTTATTTGAACTATGCATTATTATAATAATAAGATGTTTTATTTAAAATTTTTAAAACCTAAAAATAAATTATAATAATTATTGTTTTTAGTTGTATATATATAAATAAAATATATAAATAATAAATTTAAAATCATTTTTAAATTTTAATTATTATTAATATTTAGATTGACTACCACATTACTTCTTTCCTAATAAATAAATTTAAAAATTTTAAAAATAATTGAATATTTATAAAAATATATTAATATTTTTTTAAAAAAAAATTTTAAAGATAAAAAAAATATATTATAAAATAACATAATATTTTGTTATTCTTTTTTGTTTATTTTTTTTAATACTAAAAAAAAAAGTAATTTTAGTATTAAAAATCTACTTTTATTATTATAAAATTATCTTTACAAAATTCAAATATATACTTTCTTATTTTATAATATAATATATTTTTAATTTAATAATTTATTATCCATCTTTTTTCAATATAAATTTATAATTTAACTACAACAATAAAACATTCAATACAATAATTATAGGATAAAATAAGTATGTAATTCAATTTTTTTATGATGAATTTAATTAATTATTTTATAATTATCACATTTTTGATATATAGTAATTATTAATTCCTATATATTAAAAATATTATAATATCGCCTTTTTTTTCTTCTTTAAACAAAAGGTTAAAAGGTTAAAATATTGAAAATGACTTCAGTCATAAAAATAGATTTCCCAGAGAATTCAGTGACTGTAGTTCTATTTTTACTTACAGCATTTGTAATTTTATTCAGTTATATTTCATATTTCGTTAAGGAACGACTTTTCTTATCTGAACCTTTAGTTGCAACATTAGTTGGAATATTAGTTGGACCAAAAGTACTAGGATGGATTAATCCTATGGCTTGGACTGATGAAATTCATCATTTAACTTTTGAAATTTCACAAGTAATTATTTTTTAAAATGTTATATATTGTTAAAACTATAATAATAACTTATAAAAATTTAAAATTATAATAATTAATAAGATATTGTATAATAATTTTGATAATTTTTATTTTTATTATATAATATATTAATGTATCAATATTAATATATATTAATATATATTAAATTTATTTTTTAAAACAAAAAAGGCAATTATTCTTATTCAAATTATTATGGCAGTTATTCAAACACCTAAAAATTTCTTTAAACATCATTGGAAAGGTTTAGCTACTTTATGGGGACCTGTATCAATATATATGTGGGTTGTTACTGGTTTGATATTTAAATTTGGTCTTGGAATCGATTATGTATGGATATAATGGGAAATATATTTTTTTTATTATTATTCTATTGTGTAACATTTTTATTTTAAACATTTATATTATAAATAGTGGCCAGCTTTTATTCTTGCTTCATGTACAACACCAACTGATCCAGTAAAGTATTAAATAAGCTTTAAGAAAATTAATACATATAATATAAATTTTATCAATATTAATAAATATAACAATATTTAGGTTTTAGCCAATTCTATCGTTAGTGGTCGTTTTGCAACATTACATATCCCAATTAATATTAGATATGTATTATCCGCCGAAAGGTAACTTTAATTTATTAATAGAATTGATAATTATAATATAGAATAAAAACTCAAAAAATATTAATTAAATCCATATATCCGCTTAAATTTGAATATTTAGTGCAGGAAATGATGGTAAGTATATTATTTTTATTATTATTTCTTTATTTCATTATTAAATATATTTATTTTTTAATATCTATAAAAAATATTTATTAAATTAGGTGTCGCATATCCACTCTTCTTATTAGCGTTTTTATTTCATACTCAAGGTGATAGTTCAATATTCAAAAATATTTTCCAATGGCTTGGTGAAGTTATCTGTTATTCGGTAATATTGGCAGTTGTTGTTGGTTGTTTGATTGGATTTGTTTCAAAATATATTTTTAAATTTTGTTTAAAAAAGAAATTAATGGATAAACCAAGTTTCATGGCTTTTCTTGTTTGTTTAGCTGTAATGTATAACTATTGCTATTATGATAACTTAATAATAGAAATAAACATGACTATTATAATTCATATCCTTCATTTATTAAAATACAATATATAACAAAAGAATATGTTATTTTAATTATATTCATTTAAATATCATATATATAATTAATAGTTATGTACAGGTGCCATTTGTGATTTCTTCACTATTTCTAATTATATTGCTGTATGTTGTGCTGGTGTGGTTATAGCATGGGTAAATTATTTATTTGGTTAAAATAATTGAAATTCTTATAATGCATATGAAACAATGTAACTAAAATTATAATAAATAATATCAATAATTACAAAGGATGATTTTTTTGCTGCAGAATCAGCAAATACTCACGCTCAAGAAGTTTTAGATATGCTAATGAATTGGGCATTTTTTATTTTCTTTGGATCTACAATTAACTGGAGTGCTTTTAATAGTGGTTATTTAGTTTTATGGAGACTTTTCTTAGTTACAGCTTTAATTTTTGTATTTAGACGTTTACCAGCAGTATTAGTTTTTAGAAATTGGATCACCCCAATTCGTTTCTTTAAAGAAACAATCTATGTCGGTTGGTTCGGTCCAGTTGGTGTTGGTGCTATGTGGTATACTTCTTTAGCTATTCAAAGACTTCATATAGAACCATTTGAACATGTAACTAATGATGATGGTACTGTTACTAAAAGTGAAAATCAATTATTTAATATGTATTACTACTCTATTATGTTTATTGTATTATTATCAATTGTTCTTCATGGTATTACTGTTCCTATTGCGCATATGACATTAACTTATACTACTCGTAGTTTCCATAAAAAAGAAGCTGATGCAGCTTGGCCAAAGGATATGCCAATTGATGGAAATGCTATTTCAGGACCAATTACTAAATTAGATAGCGATACTGTACTTAAGAAAAAAGAAGAAAATGCTGATATAACAGAACAATCAGATAAAATAGCCAATATAACACCAATTAGAGAAACAGGAGATGATAGTGAGCGCGATGATAATGTTCAAATAAATATCAATGACTTGGATGAGAATAATTTTCAAGTAAGAGATAGTGAAGCTCATCTTGTTAGTACAAAAGATGAAGAAAATGATTATTAAAATAGAAATAAATAATTTTTATTGTAGTTTATAATCATAATGCATTTTGAAATATTAAAATTATAGAATGTTATTAATTTTTTATTATTATTATTATTTTTTAAAATATATTAAATATATTAATTTTATTAATTTTTCTTTAATTTTTTATATTTATTAATAAAACAATTTATTAAATTTTCTATAAAATAGTTAGACAATCATAATTGATAATGTTAGTTATTAACAAATATGGATTTATAATATTTTGAGGAAGATCAATATATATTATAAATATGTAAATAAATAAATAAAAATAGATATAAACTAATGGAAATATAAAATTTTACACAATAAGAATGCATATTTATCAAGTATATTGTTATATTGATAAATATGAATATATGACATTATATAAAAATGAAAAAAAAAATATATATATATATAAATAGAAAGGAAAGGCTACCTACCTAATATACATAAATAATGTCAATATATAATGTATATATTACCATTTATTATTTTATATAAATAATCATTAAAAAAAAAAAAAAGAAAAAAGAAAAAAAAAATTTTTTTATACTTTTAATATAAAAAAATTTGACTCATCAAATTGTTCTATTAGTATTTTTTTTTTAATATCAAATTTATATAATTTTGTTATAATAATAATTATTTCCTACTTTTACATCTTTTACGTGAATGTAATATACATATATAACATATAATTCAGGTATTATAATTGATCAATGAGTTATTGAATAATTTATACAATCTAGAGATAGTATAAATAAAGGACGATTAGAACGTTTTGATATTTCGAGAAATATTGAAACACAATAAAAATTTATATTATTTAAAATCTAAAAATTTTTATAACTTAAACAATAACAAATTTGAAAATTTTATTTATTTTATCTTTTATTATTATTATTTTATTTTATGAATAAATAGAATAACATAATATAATAAAATAAATTATTGCTATTATACTTTTTAATAATTTTATACAAATTAATAATACTATTTAAAATTATTGTTTTCAATTGAAAATAAAATAGTTTAATTTAATTTATTTTCAGTTTCTCTGCTAACAGATATATTAACATTTGATGTGCTAACAGTTGCTAAAGATTTAATATTATTATTTAATGACGATGACGAATCTAAGTCTATTTCTAAAGTTTCCATTTCTCTAAGTTTTGATGTTCCTACTTCAATTTTATTATCATTCAATTGATTATTATTAATACTTTTTGAGCATACACTACTTTCATCATCTTCTTTTATAGGTGTTATATTACTATTTATTGTTGAAGTTGTACTAATAATACTCATATTAGTATAGTCTTCAGTCATCATTTTTGGTGAATAGGTAATCTTCATATTAGCATTTAGTCTATTCAATAATGTACTTTCAAATAAACTATTTAAATTTTCTAAATAACCTTTAAATGAATGGTCCATAAACATACTATGTTTTGTAAATATTAAAAAAAAATAAAATTAAAAATAAAAAATAAATAAATTATAAAATTACATATACATTTATACTTATTTTATATATTAATATTAATTTAGTTTTTTATTAAACTAATTACCTTTTTTTAACTCTAATTTCTGTTAAGTCATCAGATTCTACCTCTAATAAAATAACTTCATCATTTTTTACTGGATTATTAATGATATTATATATTTTACCTGGTGGACATAACTAATTATAATAAAAGATTATTAGTAATAGTAAATCATTAAATCTGTTGATTACAAAATATATTATATACTAATAGTAAATTAAAATACTTTTAAATTCAAAGTATTAAATGTTGTTTGGACTCTCAAATTATTTCTACATTTTTCAAATTCATTTAATTTCTTATCGATAAATTCTTCTGCTTTTGAGTCACTTGATAATAGCTATATTGAAAAAAAAAAATAAAAAATAAAATAAAATAAAATTAGAACAAATATAGACTATTAATTTGATAACTTTTAATTATTAAATAATATGATTTATTTTTTAAAACTAAATTACCTTAATCAGACTAATTTCTTTTTCTTTATCATTTGATATAACAGCACATACCATTTCATAAAGATCCATTAAGCTACCATATGATAATCTTAAATATATTTATAATTTTTATAAAAAGTAAAAATGTTTGGATGTATAAATTTTATATATATATATATATAATTTATATTAAAATATTATTATTGTAAATGATAAAGACTAATGTATATATACCTTGGTACAATATCATTATTATTTACATAAGAAAATATACAATCATCGTAAACTTGTGCAAGTTCAATATCTAATATACTTGGAGGTGCAAAACAGTAACACTCAATTTTAAATCCTGGAGGTGCTTCAAATTCATTTTCAACATTTTTTAGCATAATAGTCAATGCAGACGCAATGCCAGCACCCAAACTATTGTTATTGAAAATGAATATTTAAATATTAAAAGAATTATATATAATAAAACACTCTTATATAAATTCAAAATTAATGATTTTCATACCTATGTCCCGTTAAATATAAATACTTTGGACGTTTTTCCCGAACAATAGCCTTTAGTTTATTAAAAAGCTTTTTATAGAAATATATTGCTGATTTTAATACGCCACTATGAATTAATCCACCATTCCATTTAACATATTCACAAACTAAATCAGCCATTGTATCTTTGATATTCTATAATGATAATTATTATATATAATTTTATTTTAATATATATTAATATCAATTATTTAATTTTTTTTTTTTTTTTTTTTTTAATTTTACCAAAGTTCCACGAATAGAAAATATAATTGCATCATATCTACGATCTTTTAAAATTTTTTATTTTTTCAGAAAAAAAAAAAATGAATATATATTAATTGAATATTTGATAAAATCAATTTTATGGATTTACCATATGCAATGAAATATACTTGATCAAAAACTTTTGAAGGTTGGAAATTATAATCTAATATATCTTCTTTTAATATGCATAAAAAATTTACTATAGTTGCTATACTGGAATCTTTTTTCATGGAATCTAAATGTTAACATTTTATCATTATACTGTTGTTAATATAAAATATTGTTTATACAATATATTATATATTTTACTTATTTTATTATATTTTTACCTAATATCATTCCTTTTCCTTTGCCAACATAATTTAAACCTATCCACCCATAAGCTGCAAGAGAATATCTAAATAACTATAAAATATTATTATTGTTGTTATTATTTATATAATATAAACATCAAAATATAATAATTATTAAATATTAAATATTATATTTACATCACGAGTTTTTTCAACTAATATTAAGTTTCTAATAACCTTATCTGAACTTTTTAGTTTTGTCTTAAATATATGATAATAATTTAATATTAATAAAATTTATTATTTATATATATTTAAAATTAATAAATAAATAAATAATATAAAACTTACAAAGGATTGTTCTCTCTTTAAATAATACTTTTCTAAAACTAGAATACCTTCCAATAATTGTGATGCTCCAAGATTAAAACCCTATTTTGAAAAAATAAGCATAATAACAAATTGAGTTAATTATTGTTTATTTACTACTACTACTATAATAATAATAATAATAATAATAATAATAATCAATGATTAATAAACCTGTCCAAGCGATGATAATGTTCTCTTAATCATTTTTAATACATTAAACATTTCATCAGAAAGGAAAACTTTTCCTATAGACTCATACCAAGATTTTGGCGCCTTACTAAGAGAATTCTTAAAATCTTGTTCAAATTTCTCAAATTCTTTTTCATTAACTGTTCCCATACGACTAATATTTCTTTGTCTTGACTCGCTAACTTCTCTCGTAGTAATATCGTTTTCTGAATGACTCTCAGTTTCTATTAATAAATCTTCTATTGAATCATTTCCAATAGTCTTATGGAAATCTTGATAAGCATAAAAAATTCTTATATTAATTGCACCTTATATATTATTAATAGCAATAATTATGAGTTATACATATTTATTTGTAATTTAACATCATTAATTTATTATCTGTTTTTCAATATATATTACCTGGTGATTTATTATTTTTATCAAGAAGCTCATACCAACTTTAATTTTATTAATTAATAAATAATAAATTATTATATATACATTTAAAAAGAGATAATATATTATTTTATATTATATTATATTAAATAAATTAGTGTAAGTTATCAAAAAATTCATTATAATATGAAGCATATACCTGTCAAACATTTCTGGCATATTCTTTAATGATTCGATTCGAATTTCACATTTCCCGATAAAACGATCAGGTAAACATATATTACCATTATACAAGTTAAACTTTAATAATCCAAAGAACTGTGTATGAATAGATACATCAAACATAAAACCTTCATTCCTTTATTAATATGATTAAATATATATATTATTTAATTATATAATATTTATTGTTGATATATTTTTAAATTTTATCTTACATTAAAATAATAATATTAATTATAAATAAATAATTACCATAGTCCTTGAGACATTCCAGATACACAAGTTGAAAATTGTTGATCCCCTAAATGTACAGTAACATATGGGTTATAAAGCTTTTGTTGACAATTAACTCTAATGATAAATACATACATTTTTCCCACTATTATTATTATTATTATTATTATTATTATTATTATTATTATTATTATTATTATTATTATTATTATTATTATTATTATTATTATTATTATTATTATTATATTGATGCAGATTGCATTAAAAACAACTTACTTTCTGGGGCAACATTTTTCTGTTCTGGAGTTTGTGGAATTAATTCTGGTATTACACATTGAGATTGATTAACTTCATTTAATTTCATTACTAGCTTCTTTTTGTTTGAAGAGGAAAATGACTCCTTTTAAAAAGTACATTTATAATAAAATTTAAAATATAAATACATATATAAATGATAAAAAATAATAAATATTAAATAAATAAAATTAAAGCAGATAAAAATGAAATGAAATAGAAAATAATAATAATTAAAATATAATAATAATAATAATAATAATAATAATAATAATACTTCATATTGTAAAGAACTTGAATTATCAAGCACATTATTTACAGTAGCATTGGTTAAAGATGGTGATGTAATAGCTTTATTTGTAAATGAGGAAGAAGGACTTTTTATAATAGGCGAAGCTTCTGTTGAAGATCCAGAAAATTTTTTAGTAATAATTGGCGAAAATGGTAAAACTACAACATTATTATTGTTTATATTAGCTGGCTGAGTAACAATTGTTGTAGTAGTTCTAATGCCAGTATTAAATTTATTCTTTGAATTAGATATATCTTTTTTATCATTAAATAAACGATAGTTGTTTGAGTAATGCTCACTAATAGACTCTGGAGTTATTAAATTTCTGTTATAGTTATTATTTGGTAATCTTGTTGCTGCTGAAGTAAAGGTACCAAGATATGGATATCTATTCAATGTAGGAGAAGAATTAGTTCTTAAAATACCAGTATCATTTAATGAAGAACTACAATTTTGTCTATTATATATCATATCTATTGTATCTATTGAAGTCAATGGCAAAGTATGACCTCTTTCAGGAATTAAAATTTTTTCAATTTCATTTTCATTTTTATTTTCATTATTTAAATAATTATTGTTAATTTGTTTATTATCATTCAAATATTTATTTTCTTCTTTATCCTTGCTATCTTTATTATTATTATTATTATTATTATTATTATTCCTTTTATCATTATTTTTTGTATCAAGTAACATTGAAGAGAGTGGAGTTTTATAAGAATTTAAAGAAATTGAAGAATTACTTGAATTTGTATCCGAGCATGATTTAATAATATTTCCTGTTGGATCTTCATTATTCATTTTATTTAAATATTTAACTTCTTTTTATTTCGGGCTTCCTTTTTTTTTTTTTTTTTTTTTTAATTACTATTTTAATTTATTATTATTTTTATTAAAATTTTAAAAATGTATTATTTACAAATAATAGTAATAAATAATAAGATTAGTATTAAGATTTTTTTTATTAATTAAAATGTTAAAAAACAATTTGAAATTTTATACTGATTAATTAAAATATAAATTTATAAATAAACATCAATTTATGAGCATTATAATAAAATATGATTTTCTAAAAATTTTGTTCCAATTCTAAACATGAATTTAAATTGTAAATATATTTTAAAATTTTATATTTTATTTAAATAACTTTGCAACATTGCATATTAATTTTTAGATAGTAATTGATAATACTTTTAAAAAATCAAAAAAATAAAATGAAAAAGAAAAAAAAAATAAAAATAAAATTTATTTATAAACATAATACACAATAAATATTATTTTTTTATAAATGTACAAATGAAAAATTCGTTTATTTAAAACATTAAAGTAACATAATATTTTAATATATATTTTATTATTTGTTTTTCTTTTAATTATAATTATGATATATTTATTATGAACCTAAATATCTAACCTATTTTAGAACGAGATTGATATTAAATTTAACAGGGTTAGATTAACCAAGCATATAAGATATTCAAGCATATTTTGTATTATTATTATATTACATTGGTTGTAATTATTATTTTATACTCAATATTATTATTATTAAATAATATTAAATAATAGCTTTTATATCTTAACTACATAGTAATAATAATTTTTATTAAAATATTGAAATAAAAATCATTTTCAGTAAGTTTCTTATATTTTTTCATATTTCTAATATTAGTGTTATTTTGAATTGTTACTGTATTTTTTTGGCATACTTAGATATACTAATTATTAATAAATAAGTATCAATAAATAATTTATTTACAAATAAACATTAATTGTAATTGTAATAATTATAATTTTTACATATATTATTTATTAAAAATTTTAAAAAGGAATTACAAAAAACAATTTTTTTATATTCAAAAAAAGAAAAATTGATTCTAATTTGATAGTTATTTATAAAAAAAAGAATTTAAATATGTAAGAACATTATTATAATAATATATTAAATAAATATTATAAATTATTAATATATTTATTATTTGTAAAAAAAGATTTTAGAAAATATCAAGAACTATACATTAATGATATTTTAATACATATTAAAAATTTAATATTATTGAAATTATTCAACAACATATATAAAGAAAATTAAGGTAATGTATTATGTAGATTCTAATAATTATATAAAATTATATATTATATTATTTGAATATTAAAATCATCAATATTATATATGAATAACGGTGTAATATTCAAAAGAAAGAAAAAAAGTAGTAACTATGAAAGGGCCATATATATTTATATTATTATTTTGTTCAATATATTTTCCATCCCTTGTTTATTCTTTATCTGAACAATTAGTAAGTTTTCTGATATACCATTTATTTTAATAATAATTATAAGTATTATATTATATTTGTTCAATTTTCAATTTTATTTTTTCTTTTTTTCCTTTTTTTTTAATATATTAATTCCTTAAAATAATTATTTAACCTCTGAATGTTTTCTTTTGTTAAATTAGAATAGTAAGACAAATAAAATTTACTCACAATATGGAATCATTGTAAATGAGAAGAAAAATGGTAATGTTATTATTAATTAAGTATTTATTAATCCAAGATAAAAATAGAACTTATTTTAATCAATATAATATTATTTTTACATTTATATTTTATTTGTTTATTTTAGCCTATATTGAAATTGAAGTTAAAAAACCCGAAACTACTAACTATAATGTTACTATGGTTGCCATTGTACTTGTTTTTATTTTTATTATATAAATATATAATTTTAATATAATTAATAGAATAATATAATTATTAATTGTAATTATTAATTATTAATAAAATTATAGGTTTGCAATTATTTAGATTTAAATAATATTGGATATAATATAGATAATATGGTAATAATAATACAAATATAATTCAAGTTTAATTAAATGAAGCATGAATGATTAATTTTTTTTAATTAGAAATTTCTTATGTGTGAGGAAGAATTAATGGAAAAAAACATATGTAAAAATTTAAATGAAATTATCATTGATGATAAAGAAAAAAAATTTGATATTTTAGCTGAAAAGTTTTTAATAAATGAAAAGACAAAATTTCCATATTCAAAAGGATTAAAATATGAAGTCAAAAAAACTGGTAATTAATTAGTTAATTAATAATTAATAATTGTTATGTTATAATCGCTCTATTTTGTTGATTAATAATGTTAACATATCATAATATAATAGGTTTATATTCAGTTATTATAAAACCTGCTAAT
The DNA here is from genome assembly GCA_002104945.1 of Piromyces finnis. Classification (NCBI taxonomy): domain Eukaryota; kingdom Fungi; phylum Neocallimastigomycota; class Neocallimastigomycetes; order Neocallimastigales; family Neocallimastigaceae; genus Piromyces; species Piromyces finnis. Next base: position 772,968 of record MCFH01000009.1, on the reverse strand, counting down.
GAAAAGGATTATGATGGATCATTCGATATTATTTCAAGTATTGATTTAAAATAAAGACATTAAATTTAATAAATATTATTTAATTATAAAAAATTATTAATTTATTATCATTACCATTACCATTACTTTATTATTATTTTTTAAAAAGACGTTGAATGGCATAGTAGTACAGGTGAATTACCAGGTGGTGATTATCCAAAAATTAAGGTAAAAATTACAATGAATTAACATTTCTTTAATATAATATTTATAAAATAATTAATTATATTTTGTAATTTTTCAATTAGTTTTATGGTATTTTAGCAATGTATGTATTATGATAATAATTTTCCATTCATGTTCACATATAAAAGAGATATATATTAATATATTAATATGTTCATTAGTATTTACATAGTTATTTGTACACTTTGGATAATTAACGCCTATATCTATCGTCAGGATATTTTACCAATTCAACATTATATTACCGGTATTACTGTTTTTGTTACAATTGAAATGATGTAAGAAATAAAAATGAAATTATGTTATTTTTATTTATTTTCAAGGAGTTATATTAATATTTACAATAATCATATTTAAACTATTTATATTTAGAATGCATTATATATACTATAATCATTATAATAATACCAACAATAATTCATTGATTCTTATGATTTTAGCTGGAAGTTTAAATGCTGGAAGAAATAGTTTAACTTTCTTTATTTTATTGATTGTATGTATGGGCTATGGTGTAGTAAAGTAAGTATGAATTATTTATTTATAATTTATATTTATAAAATAATTTATATAACTGATTTATATTATTATTATTATTATTATTTTGGTATATTTAGACAATCATTAGGTAGCACAATGAAAAAAGTTCAACTTTTAACTTTAGTTCATTTTATATTCGGTGTATTATATGCAATTGGTTTAATGGTTGTTTCAGAAATTACAGAATTTGTTGTTTTATTCTTTGTATTTCCATTATCTGCTGCCATGACAATATTTTATGTATGGACTTTAGCTGCATTAACTAATTCAATAAGAAAGCTTGAACAAAGTAAATGGTTTATATAACTAAATTTAATAATAAATTCTCTATTAAATTATTATATATTAAAATTTTATATTATTAACAATAATGATATATAGGACAACAGGAAGCAAAATTAAATATGTTCTTAAATTTAAGAAGAATATTAATTATTTGTGTAATACTTATATTTGTATTTTTTGTTGCAAGTTCATTTAATTTTATGGGTAATCAAGATATTCAATGGATTGTTGATCACTGGGTACTATTCTTTTTTTTTTTTTTTTTTTTTTTTTTTAATAATATGTATTATACTTTATGTAATTGTTCAAGATTGTAATACTTTTAACTATATATTGTAAATTAAATTTTAATTACAATTTTAGTCCTCAAGATGGTTCTGGCTTGATGGATTTTTAAATTTAATTTATCTCTTTGGATATTCATCAATTATATTTTTATGGAGACCAACAGCTAATAATCAAAGATATGGACTTGATCAAGTAAAACGTTATATTATTATTATTATTATTATTATTATTATTATTAATATTAATTACTTACTTATTATATAATCATATACTTCACATAATATTAGCTTCCATCCGACGATGTAGATGAAATTGATCTTGATGAACATTTCGTTAATCAACCAAGTGAAGGCGTTATTCAAAAAGAAGACCCTCTTTCAAAGAAGCCAGTTGACGATATTACTGTTGGATTTGATTTTGGTAGTGGATCAGAGAATGAGGATGAAATTGGACCTGAATCTAATGAAGATGTATATAAATGGGCTGAAGAAAATATAGATGTTAAAGTAGAAGATAATTCAGATATATATAAGAACGATGATTTTGAATTATATGATGATTTAGAAAATCAAATTAATAATGATGACGAAAATCTAATTTAACATTAATAATAATAATAGTAATAGTAATAATAATAATAATAAATAATTTAGACTTTTTTTTTTTAAAATATAAAGAAAAAGATAAAGAAACATTAATAAGAAGAAGATAGTTATAAAACTATTAATAATGTTAGAAAGAATATGCATTATTATTATTATTATTATTTAATATTTTTCGTTTTTTTTAATGTTAAATAATTTAATTTTAATCATGAATTAATTTTAGTGATTTTAATTTTAATAATAAAAATACATAAATGGAATTAAAAAATATAAATAATTAAATCATTAATAAATAATAAAAAAATAAACAAACAAATAATAATATTATGAAACTATTAAAAAAATCATTATAATCTCTTTATTTATGAATAAATAATGATTTCTATTCACTGTAAAAGAACAAATAAATTACAATTCTAATAATGTTATATGTTATTACTAAACACTTAATCTTATATATATTATTAATGGTATTTTTATTTGTTTATTTACATATTAAATTGTGTTAATACATATTAATTTTATTTTAAAATTATTAAAATTTGAATGTTAAAATACAGAGAAATAAAGAATATAAATATATATAATAAATTATAAATAAATAAATAAATAAATAAATAAATAAATAAATATATATATATATTTTCTAAAGTTATAAATGTTTTTTTCACATATATATTATAAAACATTAGTTTATATTTATATATAACTATCAACACCACTTCCTCTTCCTTGATTGAAAGATGAAGCAGCACCAGTACCTGTTTGAGAATTAGATACTTCAGAATTGTAATTAGATGTAAGTTTAGATACTTGCTTTTCACTAAATGGAATAGCAAATGTAGAGTAATCATCAGTATTAACATTCTTATCATTAATCAATAATAATTTTGGAACTACAATGATTGGAATAATTGGCTATAATTATTTAAATATTATAGATGAAATTAATATTTCAAATAACTACTATATTTTTAAGTAATATTTATTATACTTACTGTCATTGAAAGCATAATACTGACTCTGTATAATGAAAGTTGGGCACTTGGATTATCGTTCATCATAGTGAAAGTAATAATCTATAATTATAATAAATTTATATATATTTTTTGTCAATTATTTATATAAAATTTCATATTTTTTATTTTAAATATATTTTTTGTTTATTCTTACAGTAATGAATGGTCCACAAAGAATCCAATTTGCCATACCGAAAGCAAAATGTCTAAGATCAATGTGATAACCACCAAGAGACCATTTTCTGTTTGTAAAAGTAATTCCAAAGAGAAGAAGGAACAATTGAATATATGTAACAGGTTCTAAGTAATTAACTTTACAAGTCTTAACAATTTCACCATTAGATAAGTGACTTTCATTTTCAACGCCATTATTTTGCTTAACAACAGCTAAGATTAACCATACTGAAATAAAGATAATGTAAGCAACAGAGAATATAATAGTTAAAATTAAATGAATAAATTCTTCTCTCATTCTTGATTGGGTTTCTAATAAGGATATACTGAAATCTTGATTACTTTGTTTTTGTGGTTCAAGTTTGTCACCTTTTGATATGTTATCTTGATTTGTTGTATTATTATTTGTACTTTGTATAAAGAATGATTGCCTAATACTAATTTGGGCGGATGTACTGTTTGATTTAGTTGGGAGAGCTACAATGAGTTTAGATTTATAGAATATGAACATTATCATACCCCAAAGACAAATAAAACTAATATAATGAATCAATGGATAAACAAGACACATGGAAGCATTTGGTTCAGTTCTGAAGAAGAAAATAGAGCAAAGTGCTAATATACAAACAATATCACAAATTAATAATAACCATGGATATGAAGTAGAGAATAATAACTTATTTTTATTAATAATAATAGCAGCTCCACATATTATTAATACAATAATCAAAATAATTGTAGTTATGTTAAAAATCGTATTTGCTGATTTCCATTCATAATAATCTTTATCATTACAACTTTATTAAATAATTTAAAATATTATTTTAATATATAGATTCTATATATATCTCTTATATATATATATTTTATTTAATTAAACAGTACTTACATAGGTCCTTTCCAACCTGCTTGACATTCACAGAAAGCATCATCAGGATCGTTAGGATCAACTAATTCCGGAGGTTTAATACAATTACCTTTATTAAGACAGGAATATTCACCTTCACATTTTGGTGTAGAGCATTCTTGGAATTCTGGAGCAACTTCAGAAGTTATTGGATAAAGACCAGTAACTTTTGAATTACAATCAGTAATAGTAACTCTTGCAGTCAAATTTTGATGAACAAGATTACTATGTCCTGAAAGACTGTTGATTATATAAAATTTTTGATATTAAAAAATGTATTTATAAATATTTTATTAAATAAATAAATAAATAAATAAATAAACAAACAAACAAATATATATATATTATTTAGAATACATACGGTATATAGAACACAAGATAATATACACCAGGCTTACCATAAATCTTAAATTGATCAAGTTGGCATACACCTAGATTTAATTAAATTATATTTTATATTTTTTTTATTTAATTTAATAAATAATTATCTTTAAATCATTTAATATTTATATCCCTTATACCTTGATCGAATAATTCAAAAGTATTTCCTCTAATAATAGCATTAGTACTTTGAGTATCACCATAGTTAATATATTCTTCTTCATCGATAATTTTTATAGCTAAGAAAGTTAAAGTTTTAACATTTGAGAATACGTTATCAGAAACATATAAACTATTCCAAGCATCTAATAGTTCAAATGTGAAACTTTTTAATTCTTTTCCACTATAAATTTCTAAATTATTTTCAAAGGTTCCTTTAAATTCAAATTTACTTGGTTCGGATGATAAGAATCTACCAAATCCAGCAGAATCACCTTCAGTATATGGAGGATCTGGAAGGAATTTTGGTGTAGATTCAAGATTACTGGTGTACTAATTATAATATTTAAGAAAATGGTATTAATAAAATCTTTCAATACTTCAATTATACTTTATTTATAACTATAATATTAACTTACATAAGCACCACCACCAACTTTAGCATAATTACCTTTGAATATAAAGTTTTCTAAAACAGTATCTTTGAAAATATCTGATTGAACAACCATACCACCTATTTTTTTATTTAATAAAAATAGAGTTATAATAAGTATCTTATTTTTGATTAAAAAATTTACATAAATTAAATAATTAATAAGTTCATACCTCCACATTCTTCAGCGTAGTTATTAATGAATGTGAAATTCTTTAAATCAAATGATCTGAAAATATCATATTCATTAGGTCTGATATTATCAATATATAAACCACCACCACTACCAGTTGCTCTATTTCCTTCAAAGTAGAGATTATGGAATTTCATATCAATAATTGCATCTTCAGAATCTAATGAACCAACATATCTATTTCATTATTTATAATATAATTATATTTTAGTTTCTATATATAAATACTTATAATTTATTTCTATAAAAGTATTTACAATCCACCACCGTTAGCATTGACAGTATTGTTAATAAATCTTAAATTAGAAAATATTAAAGGCTTTTTTCTACTAAGGTTTAATGAAAGTACACCACCAATTCCTGTTTGAATGTTGACTGTATTGCCAATAAAGTCACAGTTGTCAATTAAAACAGTCTATATTTTTAAATATTTATAATATAAATATAGACTTATTATTATTTTTTCTTTAAATTACATAAATATTATTTCATATTATTTAACATACAGACTGTCCAACATCAGAAATATTAATCATAGGGGCTGACACACTAACAGAAGCTGTATTACCTGAGATTGTAGTAGAAATTGGTTTATTTCCATTATTCTTAAATGTACTATTAGTTACAGTAAATTCAACATCCGAATTTTCATATGAATTTTTATAAAGATATAATAATCCTTCTGAACCTATATTTTATGTATTATTACTATTCATTAATTATTATAAATAAAATTGATTTTATATTATTAAAATATTTACCAATACTATCAACAATGGTAAGATTATTATATTTGGCAAATGTCTTTGTATTATATTCAACCATATAGAATAAAGCTAAAACATAATTTTTATTTAGATAGAGTAATGTAATTTTTTATTAATATATAAAATAAAAGAATTTTTTTTACCTTTTTGTGAAAATGATCCTTCAACATATGTATCTTCTACAAGAATTGTATTTCCACTATTAGAGTTAATAATTGCGCCAGTATTAGCATATACATTTTTGACTTTATAACATTTTTATATATAGTTTTATTTTTATATTTTTTATTATTAATATTAGTTTTTATTAATGCTATTAATTATTGCATTGATTATTTGTGTACTTACAATAACAATTCTTAACTTCAACATGACTATCATAACCAGAATTAAAAATAGCACCAGCATCTGAAGCAAAGATTGAGTCAAAATAACAATTATTAGTTGTTATTTTTGAAATACCATTAACTTGGAAACAACCACCACGAGCAATAACTGTAATATTTCTGAAAATACTATCATATATATTAACAGTTTGAGCACCTTCAAGATAAATAGCACCTGCTCTTTGAGTATCTATACCACGATTGTCTGATTTTATTTTATAATATAAAAATTATAATGTTAATTTTATTAAAATAAATAAAATTTAATAGTATTGATTGATTTATATAATTTTTGCATAATTATAATTTAAATATTACTTTCAAATTTGCAATTGTAAAGATTTGATGGTGCGTATTTTTCAAGTGAATCTGAAGTTGTACCATAAACATAATATAAACCGCATCCATAACCTTGATTATCATGGAAAGTTGTATTATAGATACTATATAATATATATATTATTATATAAAATTATTAATTAAATATATGCATATTTTTGAATTATAAATGTTGATTAATTATTGATTATTTTTTCTTACTCAAGGTTAGAATCTTTTTATATATATATAAATTATGTAAAATAAAGATTAAATTATAATAATTATTAATAAAATGAATATGTGGATTATATAATATAGTAAATATTGAAAGTTTATACTTACAATAATGATAAATGATACCCTTACCACCAAAATTACTATTTTTGAATTCTGAATTTTTAATTGTTCCATTACAATACCTAATATTAAATACAGCTATAAATCAAATATTTAAATAAAAGTTGCTTCCATAAAATATATTTCTGTTTTTATTAAAAAAAATAAGTATATATTTTTTTATTGTGATTACCTCCATTATTATCACTTTTATTTCCAATTGAAAGAATATTAGAAAATTTTAATTCTGAATTTGAAAAATAACCCCAACCACCAGATGATGTTACATCCTTAATATCATTTGTATTATCCGTACCAATACAATTATCCATTGTAACTAATGTTTTATCATTGTTTTTATTTTCTATGTAAATCTGTGGTTTATTACCTTTTTTATTTTTACTAAATAAATTAATATTAAAAATTTAATTAATATTTATTTTAGTAAGTTTATGCTTATGTAAAATAAGCATATTATTATATATTATTCATATTATATATTTAATAATAATATATAATAAATTAATTATATGAATTTCTTATTTTAATATATACCTAAAAGTACAATTTTTAATAATTACAGATTTTACACTAGTTGCTTGAATAGCTGAATCTTGATTTTGTGAAAATTCAATATTGATAAGATTGACTTTAACATTTTGACCTTCCATTACAACTTGAGGATATTTACAAGAAATAAGTTTAGCATTTTCTAATGTAAACTCGAGTTCATCAGTTGTACTTGAAAATTTAAATAATGCAGTTAAATCTGTTCCAATACAATATATTCTTTTTTGGTCGTTTTCACTTTTAATTTTAATTTTTTTATATTGAGAAAGAATATCACCTGGATCATCAGTAGCGTAAATATTTTTATCTAAAATAAAAATATATTCTTCATTTTTATTTTCTGGTTTATACTCAATTAGTTCTTTCCATGTTGATATATGTACAGTTGAACTAGCATAAATATATTTAAATAGAAATAAAAATATAAATAAATATTTAAGCATTTTGCTCAAATATTATACGTATAAATTATAAAAGTTGATAAAGTAGAATAAATCTAAAAGAATGATTATAAAAATTAAATATTTATTTTGTTTTGATAAAATAATTTCAATAGATTAGTTAAATTTTTAGAGAATATAAAAACTATTATTTGAAATTATCTTTTATTATATGTTTATTAAATTATTTTAATAATTATAAAAAATTAAAGTTTTAAATGATAAATTTAAATAATTTTATTCATATGTTTTATATTTATTATGTTATGGAAAAAATGTTATAGTATTATAAGAACAAAAAAATAATAATATATTAAAAAACATAAGAAATATTATATATAATTATTTAATATTTATTTTACTAAAAACTTTTTTTTTTTTTAATTTAAAAATATGTTTAAAAAGCTAAAGTGTAAATTAATACATTTTTTTTTTTTTTTTTAAAAATATTATATATATAACTTTAATTTTGAAATAAAAGTATTTGATAGATTAATTTTCTTTTATTTATTATTTTTCAAATAAAATTTATATTTAATAGGATTTAGTAAAAATTAAAATTTAATAGTATAAATAAATTAATTATTAATTAAAGAAACAAAATAAACTTTAAAAATATAAAAATTATATTTTTTATAAAGGAATGATATATATTATTTATATTGATTATTAATTCTTCTTTAACTTTTTTTTTGCTAATATTTCTTTCATTTTTAGTAATCTTTTTGCTTTTATATCTTTCATTTATAAAATTTAAAATATAAAAATTAGGTTTTTAATTAATATATTTTTTCAATTGTATCAATCACAATATATATATGTTTATTTATATTATTTATAATATACCTTCATTGTTTTTTGTAGATTTTGATTCATCACTAATACAACTTAATTTTTCCTCTAGTATACTTTTATCTTCATTATAATTATTATTTTTATATAGTGCTTCATTTTTAATATTATTATTATTATCATCATTTTTATCATTACTGTTTTCAGAGCGATTTATCTTATTTAGCATTAAACATTTATCAATTTTATATTTATAATAATTATAAAATTCGTTCTTATTTTATTTTTTAAATAATTTAGTATTAATATATATGTATACAATATATAGAAGAAAAATATTCAAATATATATAAACATATAATTACCCATGGTTGCATAAAAGAAAACTTCTCATTCCCAATATTTTTTTGCCTTACTAGTGTTTCAAATTCATTTCCATTTCTAGCTATATAATCTGCCATTTTTTCTATTATTAATTTAGTATTTTCAGGTCTATAACAATAACAATAACAATTGTTAATATATAATATATATTATATTGAATATATATTATATTGAATATATATATATATTACATTCTTTTTTCTAATTCTGAATACTCAAGATTTTCTCTATTGGTATCGTTATTACTATTTTTACTATGATATTGATTTTTGTCGTCCTTACTCTTATTTTCATCTATGCTTGAATTATTACTACTTTTAGTATCCATACTATTGTTATTGATGTCATTCCTGATATTATTGTTTTTTTTATCATTATTGGTGGTTTTATCTTCTGAATAAGAATATATTCCCATTTTCATTAATAAACAAGTACGTTGATAATATGGATATAAAATATCATTTTTATTTAAAAAATTGAATAATGGATTGCTTGATTGCTTCGCCTATTGTTAAATTAAATGAATTTATTATGTATATCGTATAAATCAAATGAACAATTTACTACTTTTATATATGCATATTATTATTTTAATATATCTTATAACTATACTTGTATAATAATTTCAATTTGTGAATTTGAGCTTTCTGTAATAAATTTTGCAGTTTTTTCAATTATTTTTTTTTGTTGCTCTGTATCAGGCTATATAAATATAATAATAATAATAATAATAATAATAATAATAATAAATATTTTAAATAAAACTAATATTTTCTATTTGATTTATGAATAATATTATTAATAGTTTATACATACTTCTTCTATATCTGTTGATTCATCTGTATTTACTTCTTCTAGAAATCAATATTTTATATAATTTTAATAATTAAAGGTTTTATTTGACTAAAAATGAAAAAAATTAATATTATTAATTATATACCATTTTCTTCCTCTTTTTCCATTTCCTTTTTTATTTTTTTTTCTCTTTTTATTTCTTTTTAAGTTATTTTAATATCAATAAATTTTAGTACTTTCATATAAACATTCAATTTTTAATTTTATATAATTACCTAAATATATTTCACGCTCATCTTCAGACATTTCATTTAATTTTTCTTCTTCTGAATCTAGATCCATATATCTTTCTTCATCATATATAATTTCATCATTATTCAATTCATTTTTATAATGTTCCATTTTTTCAAGAGAGTTTTTATCTTCAATTAAATTTCTTACATCATATCTATGGTTATTATTTATGAAACAATATTTTTATTAACAAAATAAAATTAATATTTTAAATAAATTTCGAAAAAAATAATTAATATATAAATGTTACCATTATTTCTATAGAAAATGAAAAATTAATGATTTATCATTTATATTGTAAATTAATATTATTTTTAATGTTATTACTTTACATTTTACTATAAAATTTTGCAATTTTTATTATTACAATCTTAAATTTAATTCCTTTCTTTTTAATTTTTTATTTTAATTTTATTATTATTGTTATTTCAACATTAATAATACATAATACTTTTTTTTTTTTTTTTTTTTTTTTTACCTATCTAAATATAATGAATAATCTTCATCATCATGCCATGGAATTAATAAATCCCCATTATATTTTTCTAAACGCTCAGCAGTTTTATCATCTCTATTATCATTATTAATTAATAATTAATATATGAATATTCAAATAATATTTATATATTTTATTTTGTATATCTATTTTTACTTTTTACTTTCTCTTTACCTAAAAATATTACAAGAATACCCAAATATTAATAATTCATTTTTATATTCCTTATTTTTATTATTTTTAATATGTTTATTATTTCCATTTTGATTATTATTATTATGCGAGTTCGTTAATTCTTCAGAAAAAAACATATTTTAAATGTATATTCAGTTTTTTTAATACTTCAAATATAAGACTTTTAATAAATCAATAGATTTAAAGTTTAATAATATAAAAATAATTATTAATGATATAATAATAATTATAATGAATTATTATCCAATCATAATTAAAAAAATGTTTAAAATTATTTTTAAAATCGAAGAAAAAAAAAAAGTAAAAAATATAATTAAATATATTATTATATGTGAAATTGAAATCAAATTTCAAAATTTGCAATTAATAATTTTGACTATTATTTTAAATACAAATTTATTTCACATTATTTATATAACAATATAAAGACATGGCTTTGAAAGTTTCAAATCCTAATGATGTTAAGATTTATTCAATCACTTCAGCAGCAAAATTAGCTATACCAGATTGGCTTGCAAGAAGAAATAGAAAATCATTAAAACATGATATAGGTAAATGATATATAATGTGTATAATTAAAAATGAAAAATTGATTAAATTCTGATATTAATATTAATATCTATTAATTTTAAAGAATGGAGAAATAGGGTTGAATTAATTCAAGATTTTGATTTTCCAGAAGCTTCTTTAAAAATTAAAACCTCAAGAGACGGAAATTATATTATTGCATCTGGTATTTATAGCAAATGAAAACATTAATAAATATTTTTATAACATATAAACGATATAAACAAATGTAATTAATAATTATTATTTATATTTTTTAATTAAATTATTATAATGATGATATGAATATATCATTCTCAAAGGTATTTATAAACCTCAATTTAGAGTATATGATGTAAATCAATTAGCAATGAAATTTGATAGACATACAGATTGTGAAAATGTTCAATTTGAAGTTAGTGATTTAAAAAATATTAATTAAAATTTATATATTTTATAACAAAAGATATTCAATATTTTATTATTTTAATAAAAATAGATATTATCAGACGATTGGACTAAAACTGTTCATTTACAAGCAGATCGTTCAGTTGAATTTCATACTCAATTTGGAATTCATTATAAAACCAGAGTACCAAAGGTATTAAAAATATAATTAATTTATTCAGTATAAAATATTTATTAATAATAAAAAATAAATATAATATAATTAATTTAGAATGGTAGAGATATGAAGTATCATTATCAATCTTGTGATTTAATGGTTGTAGGTAACAGTTCGGAAGTATATAGATTAAATTTAGAACAAGGACGTTTTATGAAATCTCTATTTACTTCATTGCCAGCTATAAATGTAATTTCTATTATTAAGATTGAATATTTTTAATATAATTAATAATTAATAATTAATAATTAATATTTGATAATTATTGATTTTAAATATATATTGCATATATATTATAAAATAATTTAATTGATAAAATTATATTAAAATTAATAAATAAGACTTTAGATATTAATCCAGCACATCAATTATTTGCATTTGGTGGGGAAGATGGTAATATTGAATTTTGGGATCCAAGAGATAAATCTAATTTAACAACTTTAAATCCAGTAATAAATATTCTTCAAAACCCAATGATAACATTGGAATCAAGTCCTCAAATTTCAACTTTAAAATTTAAAAATGATGGCTTAACATTTGGTGTTGGTACTTCAACCGGTCAAGTTTTATTGTATGATTTAAGAAATAGTAAACCTTTCCTTGTAAAAGATCATCAATATGGATATCCAATCAAAAATATTATTTATCATAAATCTCAAAACATTATATCTGCCGATACAAAGATTGTTAAAATATGGAATGAAACAACTGTAAATATAAAAAATAAAAATATTCATTGTTCATCTTTTAAAATATTAAAATTATTAGCAATATTAAAATTATATATATATATATATTATATAATAGGGAAAGGTATTTACAAATGTTGAACCTCCAACAGATATTAATGATTGTTGTGTTGTTCCTGATACTGGATTAATGTTTTTAGCTAATGAAGGTTCTCAAATACAATCATATTATATTCCACAACTTGGTATTGCTCCAAAATGGTGTACTTTCTTAGATAATATGACAGTAAGTTTTGTTATTAGCATAGCATATAAATAATAAATATTATTTTATTAAAATAGATATTAATAAAATAATGAAATATAGGAAGAAATGGAAGAAAAGAGTAACCAAGATATGTATGATGATTATAAATTCGTAACTAAAAAGGAGTTAACCAGCCTTGGTTTAGATCATTTAATTGGTACAAACGTTTTAAGAGCTTATATGCATGGATTCTTCGTTGATCTTAGATTATATCAAAAGGTATAAATTATACTAATAATTTATTTATTTATTATTATTATTTGTATAAATAAATTATTATAATAAAATTCATATAATATAATGTTTTATTTATTTAAATATTGCTTGTATTAAAAAAATTCATTAGGCGAAATCTATTACTAATCCATTTGAATATGAAGAATATCGTAGAAGAAGAGTTCAAGAAAGAATTGAAAAGGAAAGAGCTAGCAGAATTTCTGTTTCAAAACGCTTACCAAAAGTTAATAAAGCATTTGCCTCCCAACTTATTAAAGATAATGCAAGTAATGATAAAAAGAAACTTAAACGTGATAATGCTACAATTGAAAACCCATTGGGTGATAGTCGTTTCTCATCAATGTTTGAAGATCCAGAATTTGCTATTGATGAGTCAACAGATGCCTACCGTTTACTCCATCCAACAGAAAATAAAAAAGCTGCATTTACTGAAGAAGATGAAGAAAGTAATGATGAAGAAAGTGAACCAGAAGGTCATGGAAGTGATGTTTCTTCTTCAGAATTTGGTAATTTAGGATTAATCGTTTAATATTTATATTATTTATTAAAGTATTAACAAAATTTTTAAAAATTTGTATTAATAAATGAAGAAGAAGAAGAAGAAGAAGATTATATACCAAAGAAAAGGGCCAGAAAAACTGAAAATTCAAAATCCAAAGAATTTAAAGAGATTAAGGTAATAAAAATCAAAATTAAATATAAATGCAATTGTAGTTTTCCATTATTAACTCCTTTTTATTTACATTTTATTATTATTAATGTTAAAAGTCAGGACAAATGTTTGGATCCAAAAATAGCTTTAAAATATCTAATAAATCATTTGGTGATAGAGTTAGTAATTTAACTGATGAATCATTTAAATCAAGATCAAATACAGGTTCGATGTCTTTATCATTTAAGGTTAACAAAAGAAAACAGGTAATATGATATTAACTTAATAATATTAAATTGAGTTTATTAGCTTATATATTTTATTTAAAATAAAATTATTTTAGAAACAAATGGATAATGATGAAGAATCTTCAAGAGATAGAAAAGAAAGAAGAAGTGTTAAATCTTTGAATTTAAAAAATAAAAGAAGATTTTAAATAAGTTTTGAAAATAATTCCAATTATAAATTTCAAAAAAATAAAAAATATTTTAATTTTTTATATATATTAATTTATAATTTATAATATAGAATAAAACATAGAATCAAATTATTATTTAATATATTTATACAAAACATTTAATTTTCATTAATATATATTTAACTTTATTTTATTATATTTCTATTTAATCAAAAAAAAAAAAATAAAAATAAAAAAAAAAATAAAATAAAATAAAATATAAAAATTATTTTATATTTCGAAATATTTTGGTATATTTGAAAATAAACTTTATTTTAATCATATATTTTAGTTTAAAAGAATGTCTATTTTTAACCCAAAATTTAAAAAGAAAATGTATCATTTACATATACATATAATGAAAAAAAAAGCTTAATTATATATAATTATGTAATAAGATTATTCTTTAATATCTTTTCCTATATTATATATTCAATTTTTTTATTTTAAATAAATATTAATTTTAAACTGGTAAATTTTGATAAATTGATAAAAGTAATAATAATAGTAATTATAAATTTATTATTCCAAAGTAAAATATAATAATATGATAATATGAAACCTTAAAACATATTACTTTTATATAATAATATATCATCAGCAATGAATATTTTTTTTTTTTTTTTTTTTTTTTTTTTTGTTTTGTTTTTTTAAAATAACTTCGATTTATCTTTGAAAAATCAAAGTCTATATTATAGATAATCATATTATATATTATATATATATTTAAAAAAAGTTCGAACTAAATTAAATAATTATAAATAAATAAATAAATAAATAAATAAATAATAATAACAATAATATTTCAATAAAAAAACAATAATCCTTTTGATAAATATGGAAAAAGAAAAAAATTATAGTTTTCCTGGAGATATATGGGATGAAAGTAATGAGAGAGCGAAGTTATTTTTCGAAAAATGTTATGAATATACAGACACTTTAGATGACATGCTATCATTATTTGAATTATCCAAAATATATTACATTCTTTGTATTTTAATATTTATATATTTTTTAGTAACTTTTATACTCATTATTATTTATCATAAAAAGTATAAATTCCTTAATAATAGTATTTTATTAACACTTACCTTTTCTCTTGGAGGATTAATTAATGTTGTGAATTCTTTTATTATCCAAGTAAAATGATATTGGGATTATTATATACTAATACAATAAAATATTTACAATTATTATATTAACAAAAATAATGCATTATTATTATTATATAAGGTATATTATGTTAACTATCCATGCTTTTTTATGATCTTATGTACTGGAATAAGTAGGAAATAATATATAAAAATAAATATGAAATAATATGAAATAATATATATATTATAATTATAAAAAATATATTTATAAAAGTAATATTTTATATAATATTTTTTAAATAATAGGTTATCCATTATTGATTATACCATGTATTGCATATATATTAAATTATTTGAAGCAATGTCATTATTCAAATTATGCTTTTAATAAAATTAATGATAACGATAAAATAGCATCGTCAATATCAAATTTCTCTGATCAAATGGAGACAGAGAAAGTTACAACATTTAAATTATTAAATAGATTTAATGTCTATTTTTCGGATAGATTTGTTTCGAAGTTATTAATAATTTATTTAACGTTTGTAATAATATATTCAGTAGTAATTGGATATACTAGGGAGAATTATTTAATTTATCCGTTAGAGAAAGGATTTTGTACATTATCGTAAGTATTGATTATTTCAAACCATCATCTATATTAATTCATTAATATATATATATGTATGTTTTATATATGTATAGGATTGAATATATACCACAATTATTTTTGATATTTTTCTTCTTTCTTATATTCCTTCCATTTTCAGTTATTGAATTATATAAATTAAATGACTCAATTAACATGAAGAATTCATTAATGTTCACTACTATTTTTATGTTCATCAGCTTATTTGGTTACTTCCTTATATCATTAATACCAAGCTATAATTGTTCAAAATTTGTTAAATATTGGCCATCTGATGCGTTCGTTTTATTGCTATGTATTTCATATCATTATACTCAGATCACAAAACCGGTATTTATTTATATAATATATATATATTAATTAAATGATTTAATATGGTATTAGGTATTTAATAGGTATATAATATTAATAAATATATATGATACTTTTATTATTGAAAGCTTATTAGTATAATTCATTTAAAGCGTCAAGCTAAAAAACTTGTTGTTTCAAAACAAGGATTAATTAAAACTCTTCAAGATAGAATATTATTTACTGAGTTTGCGGAAGAATGTAAAAAGGGAAGATGTGTAGAAAATATTGTAAGGCTTAAATAAAAAAATAATAAACGAAAACAAAAAACATAATTATTTTATTTATATAATTACATATTTATTATTATTATATTATATATATTATACAATCAATCGATTATCATTATTATATTATAGCTATTTTGTGTTGAATATAAAAAGTTCAAGGCATTAATAAACAATAAATCTCACAAATCATCAATTATATTAAATGATATAGATGAAGTTCCAAAATCACCATCTGAAACAGAATATTCTAAATTTACTTGCACATCATCAATACAAGATGTAGTTGAAAAAAAAAAAGACAGCATAGACGAATGTAGAATAAATATTGATGATAGCAAAACTAACAATAAAAGAAGATTTAGTGAAAATTTTATTAATAAACAACGTTCTAGATCCGAGGAAAGAATACCTAGTATAACAAGTATCGTTGATAAAAAAAAGATGTTATCAAGCCACTTAAAATGGTCAAGTGTGAATTTAAAACATGGACCTTCAGTAGATGATATTATTAATAGAATTAATTACATATATGAAAAATTTATAAAATCATTTTCAGATTACGAACTTAATTTAACATCAAAAGTAGTAAAAAAGATAACGAATACTATTAATGATCTTAATACTATGGTAAAAGATCATGAAACAATTAGTTTTGCATCATTATCTGAAATGAATTTTGACATTATTTTTGATGAAGCTTATGATGAAGTATTAGATTCACTTTATCTAAACGTTTACATGCAATATGTTGTTAAAAAACAAAGTAAGCCAGATAAGAAAACAACAGCAAACAGTAGTTAATCAAAATATATATTAAATTATAAATATAATTTTTAAATTTAACTAATTCTTAGTTTCAATTATATTAGATAGATTTATTATATATTATAGTTTATTTTAATATACTATCTTTTTTTTTTAAAAAAACCTAATGATAATATAGTTTTATTAATATTTTTGAATATTAGAATGAATATTTTTGGTACATTTATTAAAATAATTAAAATTCTAAAACAAATAACAATATTATAATAATATAATACTGTATTAATATAGTATAGTTTTATTTTATATTATATATTAGAAAGTGTTATACTACTATATTAATGTTTTTTTTTTAAAAAAAAATAATTTAATAGAATTAAATATAGAAAATAAAAATTAAAGATATTTTAATATTGATTATTTTCTCTTTTTACTATTATATGAAATTTAAATATTTTATTATTTTATAAATATTAATTTTAAAAAAAAAAAATTATTAAAATTTTCACTCTTAATAAAAAAAATTATTATAAAATATGTTATAAAAAAAGTAGTGTTATTAATTATAAAGTTGCCTAATAGAATAAAGTTATGTTTTATTGTTAGAAGAAGTGACCTGCTAGATAATAGAAACATAAAGTTTAATTTTATGGGCTTGGGCTATACGTTCAAAAAATAATTAATATTTTTGTTAGAATATACATAAAACAAATACATTTATATGTAATGTTTTTATTAGATATTTAAGCCATAATGTAAATATATAAATACATGCAGTTTGAATAGAATGTAATAATAGTAGTACTATATCATAAATTATATTAAGTTGAAATTGTTATGGTAATTTATTACTATTTTATTACAAAGATTTAATTAACAATTACAAATTTGTATTTATACTAAAATTTAAACATATTAAATACATTTCACTAGTTAATAAAGTTTATGATAAAATTTTTAGATTTTCTAACAGAAATAATGAAGACAACTTTTATAAGTCTAAATTTGTGTTTAATAAATAAATTTAGTCGTTCCAGTTTCTATCCTGGTTGTTAAGACCCCCGCTTAGCATTCATAAGGCTTCTGGTTCGACCCCCGCCATTGACAGTTCTTTAGTGATTTTCCTGTTTCAGGTTTGCGCTTAAAGTATAGGGGTTAAAGGTCAATTCAGGTAAGTATAACTATACCACCGGACTCTACCCTAAGCAGTTAATACAGATTGGTAGTTTTCTCCGTATCAAGCGGTTTTCCCACTGAAGTTTAGAGTATATGTAGGAAGGGGTATCAATTAATTCACAGATTACTAACTATGGTCTTTGAGGGTTGTTCTCATCGTTAATCATCCTTCGCCAATAAAGGTTCAGGAGATCACTGGTGTTGGTAGCTCGGTCTTTGTGTGATAGGATCGTTAAGAGCAATAAGCCATTCCATATTAGCCCTGCCCAGAGGGATGATTGTGCCGACGTCGTTCTGATATGGCAATGTACAATAATGTACAATCACATACCATATATAACTCAGGGGGTTAGATGAGGATATATGGAAGTCTAAAAATAAATAAATAAATAAATAAATAAATAAATAAATTTAGGAATAATAAAGAAAATTTTCCATATTTGATAAAAATTAACCGAAAATAAATTTTCAAAAAAAAAAAAAAAGTTTGCGTTTAAAATAATATACACTTATTTTATTATATATATATATTATTAACTGTTAAGAGTTTTTTTATTTGAATATTTGAATATTTTTTTTAAATTAAATAATCAAGGAATAATAATAATAATAATAATAATAATAATGTCTAGTTATAGTTTTGAAGATACTGGATTAGATCCAAATAATCCTAGAGCAGTTAATTATTATAAGAAATGCTCAGAAACGGCGGATACATTAGATAAATTTAATGATCTATTTATAGTACATCCGCTATATTATATTTTTATTTATTCATCATTATTATATATTATAATAACAACAATCGTGCTATTTTTTATTAAAAAAAAACATATTATGAACAGTAATTATTTTAAGTTATCTCTCTTATTCATTATAGGTTATATATTTATAATAATTAATGCCTTTCAAATTGATGTAAGAGTTTTGAATAATGTTTCTTTTTATCATAATTATTTAATTATTTTACGAAGATAATAATAAATAGGATATTTTAATAATTTTATTTATTAAAGGTTTATTATAAAACTTCAGCATGTTTTGTTTCACTCTTATTAACGGGATTAGGTAAATATATAATTAATTTACTATTAATTTTGTTTTTATGATAAAAATAATAACGACAAAATAAAAATATATTTATTGTTTTAAGGTTACCCATATGTATTATTCTCTTGTGTATGCTTTAGTACACAATGGATAAATAAGTATCATGCTTCAAGTGAACTTATGCTTAAAAATCTAACAAAATCTAGAAATAAGACTTTATTTCAAAAATTATTTTCTAAAATTACCAAAGTAAAAATGTTTTTTACTATTTTTATATATACGATATTAATTTGTTGTTATACTGTTATAGTATCATTCATTAATAGTAACTACAAAATCTATCCTCCAAGTGTTGGCTTTTGTCCATATAAGTATAATCTTAATCTTACATATATTTTCGGTTTATTTATAAATATATACATTTATTAATGATTAACATTTCTTATAATTAATAATTATTAATATAAAATAGTATATATTATCTTCCACAAACAGTCAGTCTTATTTCATACTTTTTAATATATACACCAATTACATTATTAGAACTAAGAAGTATCAAAGCAACAAATAGTATGAAGAAGTCCCAATTAATTTCATTAATATTGTCTACAATGTTTATAGTTATATATTTTATATATACATTTATTCCAAACGTGGGTTGTAGTGTTCTTATATCATATTTTCCATCAGATTGGTAAGGCTTATTACTATATAGATACGAGCAATTTTTAAAAAATTGAATATGTTTTAATAATATAATATATATAATATGTATTAAATATTAAAATCCATTTAATAGTTTTGTACTTCTTATTCTTTTGACAATGCATTATCTACAAATAGCAAAACCAGTAACTATTTAGAATTTTTTATGATTTTTAAGATATATATAAATATATTTATAAATAATTATTTATATATAATATATATAAGATATTATTTTCTCTAAAAATGGAAAAAAAACTTAAAAAATGTGACACTTCAATTGAAGGGCTTAAATCTTTATTAAAGGATAAAAATTTACTTAATGAATTTATTTTATATTGTTTAGATAATTGTTGCATAGAAAATGTGGTAAGATACTTATTGCTATATTATAAATACAAACAATTATATAATTAATAATTATTATATAATTAATCGATTATAGTTGTTTTGCAAAGAATATGAAAAATTTAAAAAGTATATTAGTCAAGCCAAAATGCCAAATAATGAAAATTCTAACGTATTTTTAAATAGATTTTCTATTGATAATTACAACATAAAATCTATTGCATTCGATTATCTTGAAAAATTTTCAGAAAAAAGTTTTCTTATATCTATTAATGAAACTACAAGTATTCAAAGTGGTATTTTATTAAAGGATAATGAAAATGAAATTTTAAATGATAATTTTGGAAAAACTAAAAAAAATAACGCAGAATCAACATTTAGCGAGGTTCTTCAAATAATTACAAAAATATATGAAATATTTATTTCAACTGAATCTTTATATGCAGTAAATATTACGAGTAAAACGATGAAAAAATTAACAAATGAAATTGCTGAATTAAAGAAAACATATCTTTTACCAAATATAAGTATGCAACCATTCAATTCAAATGAGAAATGTGTAAATATTGTTGAGAATATTTTTAATGACACATATAAAGAAGTACTTGATAATTTATTCTATAATTCATACATGATGTTTATAAAATTTAAAAAAGATGAGAAAAAGCAAATGGTTTGATATTTTATATGATTAATAAAATTTTATTATTTTTCTTTTCAAAATAATAATAAATAGAGAAATAGTCTTTAATACTTAATGATTAAAATTTAAAATATTTTTTATTACATAAACTATAAATAATTGTATACATCTTTTGATATAATTGAACAAATTTAATAAATAAATTAATTAATTAATTAATTAAAAATAATATTTTTGTATATAATATAGCTATTACTTTATTTAAATTTTAAAGTTGAAAATAATTGTATCTATTAACAAAAAATATTTTTTTGTTAATCACATTAGTTAAATAATTTAAAACTATAAATGATATTTTATTTAATTTATTTTTTTTTTTAAATAAGTAATATATATGTATAAAGTAATGTAATAATATTAGTAAAAGGAAAATATTGACTTTAAATAAATTTAATAAAAGTAAATAATGAAAAAATTAACTAATATCTAACAGTAATGAAATTAAATAAAATAATAATTGAATTAAAAAATGATAAATGATAAATTCCCATTCCCAGAACATTGGGATAAAAATAATAAGAGGACAATTAAATACTTCAATAAATGTAGCCAATATGTTGATTCACAAGAAGAACTTCTTTCACTATTTCATATTAGACTTTTTTATTATATATATTGCTATGTAATGATTATTTGTATTATTATATCAGCAATATTAATAGTTATTTATAAAGATAGTTATATAATTAAAAGAAGTGGACCAAAATTATTAATATTATTTTGTATTGGTTGTATAATTTGCATTTCAAACTCATATGGAATTCAAGTAAGAGTTATTCTTTTTTTATTTTTTTTTAATTAACATTATTATATAAACATAATAATAATTTTAAATTTAAATAAAATTTATTATATTAATATGTAAGATTTTTTATACCAAATATCCATGTTTTTTAGTACTGTACTGTACTGGAATAAGTAAATATTTTTATGAGAATTAGTATTCATAATAACATATATAATATTGTTAATTATTTTTAAATTTATTTATTTCCTTTTTCTTTTTTTTTTTTTTTAAAAAAAAATAGGTTACCCTATGATTCTTCTATCATGTATATCATGTTTTAAAAAATATATTAATCAATATTATACTTCAGCCAATGCCTATATAGAAGCTATCGAAAGCGATGCCAGTATTAAAAAAGAAAAAATGCAAAAAAAGACTTTTTCTTATATTAGAAAATATTTAATTATAAAACATCCAATACGATTTACTATATTATATATTATCTTGATTACTATCTACTCTTTTTCTATTTCTCCATTAAGTGAAAACTATAGAATTATAGGAAACGTTGATGAAGGATTTTGTACATTAAGGTATTACAATATAATGAAATTAAAATATAATTTAAAAAGAAATTAATTTTATCCTCGATTATTTTGTTTTTTTAGCATAGAGTATTTCCCCCAATTTACTATTGCTATGTCCTTTTTATTATTTTATGTCCCATATGTTTTAAATACATTAAGAAAAATTGAAGATACTTTTAATATTAAAAGACTTATATATATAACAGTAATATCAATGTCTCTATGTACTATAGGATATCTTACTTCTTCACTAATACCAAGATATAATTGTACACCAGAGATTATTCGTATATGGCCAACAGATTTGTAAATAATATGTTTATTTTTTTATTATTATTATATCATTATATATCATTATATATTATATAGTATTAGTATTATCGTGTTATAACATAAATGATATTAAAAAAAATATAAACTAATTAAATATAAATTACATTTACATAAATATATAGTTTTATTATTCTATGTTGTACAGTTTTTCATGTTTTACATGTTATAAAACCTGTAAGTATTTAAATTTTAAGTAAAGTTTAATTCATATATATTATAATAATATATTAGAACATAAATAA
This sequence comes from Piromyces finnis, assembly GCA_002104945.1. Lineage (NCBI taxonomy): Eukaryota > Fungi > Neocallimastigomycota > Neocallimastigomycetes > Neocallimastigales > Neocallimastigaceae > Piromyces > Piromyces finnis. The sequence goes on along the minus strand of MCFH01000009.1, from coordinate 749,513 downwards.
TTTTAAAGATGTTAACTTATCATTTTTATATATTAAAAATAATTAAAGTTATTTGAATTATTTTATGTAAAATTTTCAATTAGAAAAATTGACAAATCAATTAAAGGATTAGAAGAATTATTAAAAGATAAAACTTTATTTAGGGAGTATGCAGAATTCTGTAAAAGTGAATGTTGTGTTGAAAATGCAGTAAGTTTTAAATATTAAATTTAAGATATGTAAATAAATAAATAAGTATTAATTATTTAGTAACTATTAAAAATTAAAATAATTTTAAATATTGTCTTTATTTAAAATATTTAATCAGTTATTCTATAAAGAGTATCAATCATTTAAGGACGCTATAAATAAATATTCAAATAAAAGAAATCAGGATAATAATATATCAGCAAACACATTAATAGCTGATGATCAAGATATAACTACTATATTTAGTGATAACTCGGTAACCATTTGTTTTAATGACATTAGTTCAAATAATAGTGATTCAAAAATATTTAATTCAAACTCGACAAATAGCAATCAAATAAAATTTTCAAATCACAATTCATCTACTATTAATAGTTTAAAATATAATAATAAAAATAATCTTTCGTTAATACTTAATATGACACAAAATATTATTGAAAAATTTATCCTTCCAAATTCAGAGTATGAAATTAACGTTGATAATAAAATATCAAAAAAAATGATAGCAACTTATAAGAAATATAAAAAAATGGAATCCGATAATATCTTATATATTGAAGACTTTGAAAATTCAAAAATTGTTCATATTTTTGATGAAGCATTTGATGAAGTTCTCACAAATTTATACCTAAATACATATTTAAAATATATTAAACGAGGACTAAAAGATAAAAATTAATAATTAAAATGTCATTTTATATTTATATACATATAATGCCTTACGAATAATATTTAAATATTATACTATAAAATTTTTGATACCAAAAAAAAAAAAAAAAAAAAAAAAAAGAAAAGAAAAAAGAAAAAAGAAAAAAGAATTTAAATCATAATGATTATCTTGTATTTTTTTTTTTTTTTTTATTTTTTTAACTTTAATAAATAAAAATTTTTGTATATGAAAACTTTTCCTAAATTAAAATAAATGACCGATTAATAAAATGAAGATTAATTATTAAAAAATATTTTATTTTAAAAAAAAATCAAAGAATTTCATTGAAAAAAAATTTTTTTAATAAATTTTTTTACTTAACATTATAAAACTTAAAACTTTTTTTACACCATTAAACATTAAAAAATATATAATTCACTATCTTTTTTTTTTTTTTTTTTTAATTATTATTATATTATTATTTATAAACATATTTATTGAATTAATACCAATGATTTTAACATCAATATTTTTAATAATAAAAGCATTTTAATAAATATATATCAAAATTTTAATCATAAGTTTAAAACTTCCGATTTTTGATATTATTAATTATATATTAAATAGAATCTTTTTAGTTGTTTTTATTGTTATATAACATAAATATAATTTACAGTACAGAATTAAATAAAAAGTGTATTGATGATACAATAATTATAATAATTGCTTTCAATCAATTAATAATAATTAAATGGATGATGATTTTAATTTTGATAAATTCCCAGAAGATTGGGATATTGATGATGAAAATCATTACAGATATTATAAAAAGTGCTACCCTTATGTAAAGGACTCTAAAGATTTTGATAATATTATACAGAAAAGTATTTTATTTTACATTTTTGGAATTGGATCAATTCTTTATTTTATAATTTTAAGTATAATTTTAGTTAAACATAGACATCATTATATATTTAAAAGACAAGGAAGAGCCTTTTTTATTTCATATATAGTTGGAAGTATTATATGTTCGTTCAATTCATTTATGGTTCAAGTATATATAAAACTTTTTTTTATTATTATTTTACATTATATTATTTATATTTTATTTAATTAAACAATGTTATATATTTATTTATTTTATCTTTTAATATAAAGGTATATTATAAAAAATATCCTTGTATTATACATAATATATTTCTTTCTATGGGTAAAAATTAGTATACTTTTTTTATTTTATAAAAATAAATAAATAATAATAATAATAATATGAGAGTTTTAATTATATACTTACAATATGTAAGTCTAATTATTACTATTTAATATTACATAAATATAAATAGGTTATTCCTTATCTTTATTATCATATTGCTTGATCATTTTAACAAATTTTAAAAATTATTATAATTCACAAACTGCATATATAGAAATTTTTCAAAGTACAAGAAGGAAAAAGGAAAAAGGTCGTAAATATTTGTTTTCATATATCTATAAAAATATGCCGCAAACCAAAATCACACCAATTTTTATATACTATTTAATTATTAAATGGTTAATTGTATATGTTTCATACTTTTTTAATGATGGAATATCTCAAATTGGATTTTGTAGAATGAGGTTAATAAGAGTTACTATTAAATATTTAAATAAGAAAACAATAGTATATTAAATATGATTTAAATAATATATTTAATAAATAGTAAAATCCATATTCCACAAATCATGGAGATTTTCTTATTTGTATTTTTGTTTCTACCATTAGCGTTATCTGAAGTATTGAAATTCGATGATACATTTAAAATGAAAAATAAACTTATAATCTCTATTTTAATAACAATGATATGTATTGTTGGTTATATGACAATGTCGGGTTTGAAACAAATAAATTGCAGTATAGTTGTTAAATATGTACCATCTGATAGGTAAGTAAATTAATATAATAAATAATTTTAGTAATACCTATATTTAACTTTTTTCCCTTATTAATAATAAAAAGTTTTGTGATAGCATTATTTACAGTCTCATCTATGTTTATTTGTATACCAATGGTAAATATTTATAACTTTTTTTTTTTTTTTTTTTTTTTTTTGGAAATAATTTATAACCAAAATAACTTAAAACCTACATTATGTATAATGATGCATTACTCTATTCTATTATAACATAGATTATCGATATCCTTCACATAGAAAAAAAAAAAGCAGAAACAAAAGCTACCAAAAATGGAATGTTAAAAATGCTAGAAGATAATGTTTTATTAAGAGAGTTCAGTGAATTCTGTAGAAAAGAAAATTGTACTGAGAATATTGTATGTTTATATATATATATATATTTATTTATTTATATATATATAATTAATATGTGATTTTCAATATTAGCTTTTCTATCAGAAGTATTGGAAATTTAGAAGACTGTTCGATGGAGTTCAAGAAAAAAATTCAAAAATTATTAAATCCAATTTTTATGGCGTTAATAATACTAGTACAATGTTACCAATTAGTAATAATTTTGATTTCGAAGATCATTATCATACATCAAGTATGATTTCTTTTGAAGGTCCTATAGATGCAACTACAAGTATGATTGATGAAAATTTTAATATAAACATAATTAATGGAACAGATACGATGCAAAATGATTATGATACTTCAAAAAAAAACAATATAGAAATTGGAAGGAAAATTACAAAAAACGAAATCTTATTAAAAAAAGCTAACGATATTATGGAAGATTTTATTTTAGATGATGGAAAATTTGAAGTTAACATTGGTGATAAAGTTAGGCGAAATATCATAATTAATTTAAAAGATATAAAGAACAACGATTTAGATCAACATGATTTCAGAGAAAAATTAAAATGTTTATTTGATGATGCTTATAAAGAAGTTATTAATAGCTTATTCTTTAATTCATACACAAATTATATTTTATCGAAAAAAAGCATTAAAATATGATTTTTCTTTTTTTCTTTTTTTTTTTTAGTATATGTTTATTAATACTTTTGTTTTAGTTTTTTTTTTCAGCTTGTTTAGTATATAAGTAAATATAAAATATAATAATTTATTATCTATATTATTAAAAAATAAAAAGACGATATACAATATGGGAGTTATTAATAAAAAAAATAACATTTATTACACAATATCTTTAGAAAAAATTAATATTTTATCATTTTATTATCTTTATTAAATAAATATTATTCTATATACTTTAAAACTTTAAATAAAGAAAAAATGTAATTAAATAATATTTTTTTTTTTTTGGTTTTTATAAATTGAAAATAAATTTAATTTATAATTTATAATTAAAAAAATAATGGTTAGGATTTTATTTATATAGAATATACCTTTTTATAATTATTTTAAAAAAACTTATATTTAAAATTAGGATAATGAATACACACGAAAGTCTTTTTGATATTGATTTTATTGAAGAAAATGAGGAAAATGATAATGATAATGTACTAATAAAATTATCATTAACATATTTTTAAATTATTTATATTTCATATAATATATTATTAACATTGTATGTATATTATATATATTAAATATATAGGTTCATGATTTTATTAATAGAGAAGCATTATTATTTGCGATAGATTGTTCAACCTCAATGTTTCAGAAAGATGAAGATATTTATCCATTTAAATTTTCTTTAAAAGCAACTATTAATTTTTTAGAAAAATATATCATACAAAATCATAATGATTTTATTGGAATTTTATTCTTTTCAACTGTAAGTTTATATATTCTAAATTTCTATTATGGAAAAACTTGTTATATTTATTAAATAGCAATTAATTGATCTTATTATATTTTGAAGGATAAAAATAAAAACGCACATGATTACAAAAACATTTATATTTATAAAAATATTGATGTACCAGATTCACAAACTATTTTAGATTTAGAGGAAATAGAAAAAAGTATGAAATTATAGAAAAATGATTGCTATAATTTTTTAGTATTTAATTTTTTTTTTTTTTTTTATTTTCATTTTTATATTTACAATATAAATAGATAACGACTTATTTGAAAGTTCAATAGGTTCAAGTAATCAAGTTAATTTTTCAGAAATGTTGTTAACTATATCTCAAATGTTTTCAGAAAAGTATTTTATTGAAATAATAATATAATATTTTTTTATTTAGCAATTTATATATTAAAATTAATATTAATTTTTTAGCATTAAAACTGTAGATTCTAAGAAAGTATTATTATTTACAAATCAAGACAATCCAATACCTGATAGTTTATCAAAAGAAAATAAAACAATTTTCAATATTATAAATGTAATAAAATATATCTTCATATTTCTTAAATATGTATTTTTTTTCCTCCCCAATATATTTCAAAATTCGAAATGTTGACTTTCAAAACCTTTAAATTTAAAGGATTTTTCCTTTTTAAAAATTTTAGTTGAACCATTCTTTTTATATAATGCTGAAAAACCCTTTGATTTTAATATATTTTATAAAGTAAATACCTTAGAAATATTAAATATATTTTAAAAATCAAGAAATAAAAGATTAATATATTTTATAAAATAAGGATTTTTTTGAATCACTATATGCAGATAATGAAGAATATTTAACAATGGTGTCACAAGACATATCAAAAAGACTAGATCAATTAGTAACAAAAATTCATCAAAAAGAAATTAAAAAGAGATCATTATTTAGAATCCCATTTAATATATCGGAAAATTTAGCAATAGGAATAGAAGGGTATTCTTTTTAATTCCCCATATTTATTATATTCTTTATATATGTATATATTCATTTATAATATCAATAATTAAGATTTAATATAGTATCAGAGCAAAAAAAGAATAGTTATATTTGGGTAGATGATAAATCAGGAAAGGTAGCAGATTTATCGACGACTTGGATATGCCACGATACAACTCAACCGTTATTTCCATCAGACTTTAAATATTCTTATATTTATGGTGGCAAATTAGTAATTTTTATTTTATTATTTAATTTAATTTATTTTTTTTTTGTAAGAATAAATTTATAAAATTTATTCATTATTTAAAAATTGTTAATATTGATAACAAATAGGTAGTGTTTACAAAAGATGAGCTTTTTAAAATAAGAAACTTTGGAAAACCAGGTAATAATATTATATATATAATATGACGAATATAATAATTTATTAATATTCTTTTGCTATGTTATTTAAATTTTTTTAATATTATTTTATTTCAAAGGTTTAACTTTATTAGGTTTTAAACCCAAGTCAAAATTGAAGTTTCAGTATAATATTAAGCATCCATATTTTATATATCCAGATGAAAGTGTAAATGTTTTACTAGTGTGATATAAAACGTTTAAATTGTTATATTAACAACAACAACAATAATAATAATAATTATATTTATGTTATCATCATAAAGCAATATGTAGGTAGTTATTCAGTATTTGCTCATCTTTTAAATACTATGAATAAAATGGAAAAAATTGCAATATGTAATTTTATTCCTAGATCAAATAGTTCACCAAGACTTGTTGCATTATTACCGCAGGTATTTAGTTAAGTTAATTAATAAAAAAAACTGAAATTGGTATCTTAATTAATAATTAATATAAAATAAGATGGAAAAGAGAGATAAAAATAATGTTCAAATTTCACCACCTGGATTCAGTGTCATTCCTTTGCCATTTGCAGATGATATAAGGGATGTTAAAAATAGTGCTTGTGATAGAGGTAAAAATATTTTTTAATATTAAGTAGAAATAATGAAAGAAATAATGAAATTAAAACAATAAATATTTATAATATTTTTATAGCATCAGAAGAATTAGATATATCAATAGGAAAAGTCATTAATAATATTAATAATGAAGAAGGCTATAACCCAAAATCGATAAATAATCCATGTATATATTTTCATTATAATTTTTATAATAAATTTATATTGCTAATAATTTAAGTTATTATTATATTGTATAGATCTTCAAAAATTTTATTTAAATTTACAAACTATTGCATTAAACAGAGATGAAATGGAAGATATTCAAGGTACATTACTATAAATTGCAAAAAAATAATCAAAATTTTATAATATTAATATATATATATCTCAAAAAAATAGATGATACTGTATTTAAATATAAAATGGATAGTAATATTGAAGAATTGATTAGCTCTGTTAAAACTCATTTACAATTACAGAATAAAACACCAGTGAAAGATGTCAAAAGAAAAAATAATGTAATAATAAATATATTATTAAAATTAAAAGTGCTGTTTTCGAAAATTAATATTTATATCTATTTATGTATGTAGGATAATAATAATAATACTCAAAGAAAGAAGCAATGTAGTGAAAAGGGTGATATATTAAAGGTTACATCAGCTGATAATGTAAATATCTATAACAAAAACATACATACTATTTATTTATATAATATTTATTTTTGTAAATTATATATTAATATATATATATTATTATATAATACAAAGCTAAAATCTTATACTGTGGTAGAATTAAAGAATTTCTTAAGTGGTGTAAATATTAAACCTGCAAAAAAGAAGGCAGATTTAATAGATCAAGTAGTTGAATATTTAAAACTTTAATATAAATTATCTAAATTTTATATAATTTAGATATTAATAAATAGAAAAAATATTAAATTGTACCATTTTATTTCAATTATTATTAAAATTATTTTTAAAATTAATTAAATATATGAAATTTAATTAATAAAATTTAATAGCATTTTGAAATTTGTATTCCTTAAATAAAAAGTAAAAAATAATAAAGAAATTAAAAGAAACAAAAATAATAAATTGATATTATAAAATTAATAATAATAATAAAAGTCAATATAATAATATATAAATTAATTAATAAGAAGTAGTTAAAACAACATAATAAATAATACAATTTCATAAAATACAAATGTTTTTTTTTTTTTTTTTTGAAATTGTAAATTTTATATAGACATAATTAATTTTATTTTTTATTGCATCTTATAAATAACAACAAATTTAAATATGAATTCAAAAGAAAATGAGTCACATTCAAACTTTCTTAATGAAACTACAAGGGATAATGAAGATAATTTGGATTTAACTAATAATCAAATTAATGGTATATTTATTACTTCAACTGAGGATATTGCTAATAAAATTTAATAATTATTTTTTATTTACTGAAAATATACATATATATATATTAGTATTTTCATATTTATAAGAAACAAAGATTTTTTTTTTTTTAAAAAAAATATAGTATTGAATTTAATATATATAAATTTCATTTTATATATGATTTTTAATATATTAGATGGAAGCAAAAACAATGATAGTGATTTAATGAAAATAAATATAGCAGAAAAGCTAGGTAATTATTAATAATATATAGTAATATTTAAATCCTATTTACAATATGCTAAATTTTAAAAAATCTATATTAAAACTCGGTTTTGTTTAATGTATTTTTAGAAAATGATAATAAAGACAATAACATTAATAATTTTACGGAATACCAAAATAATAGTATGAATGGTAAATATTATATACAATTATCTTATTATTAAAAAGGTAATAATATACAATAATTGTTAATTATTTATAATTTCTACATATTTAAATTATTTTTAAAACTTTGAATTTAAAAAATTATGATAATAAAATAATAAAGAACTTTCAAATGAAATAACAAAAATAGATTTAAATAAGCATAATATTAATGAAGAAAAACAAATTAATTATAATAACAAACAAGAACCAGAAAAAAACAGTGAAAGTAAAAATATAATAAAATGCCTGAAATATTAAAAAAAAAAAAAAAAAAAAAAAAATTAAACGTATTAATCATAAATATTCTAAATTATAAAATAAATTATTAAATTTTAGTCATGGATCAGGCTAAGGAAAATAAATTGAAACAAAAAGTAATTAAATTTCTACTATTATATTTATTTATTTAAATAATTAATAATAATTAATAATATTAATACTTATTTAAATAAATAAATAAATAACTAATTAATTAAATAGGAAAAAGAAGAAGATGTTTATAAATTAAAAGTTATTGAGAAAAAAAATGAATATCAAGGAATTATACAGCAAAAAAATATTATTACACAAAATATAAATGGACCTTGTCCATTATTAGCATTATGTAAATATCATACATATTATAATATAAATGATTATATATATATTAAAGTATATATTAAAATATAAATTTTCAAAAACGAAGTATTTTAATAATTTTATTTAATATATTTTTTATTTATTATTTAAGGTAATATATTAATTTTAAGAGGTGATATATCAATACCAGTAAAAAAAACTGAAATTACTTATGAAGAAATAATTGATATTTTAGGTGATTATATTGCAAGAAATACCAGTAACCGAAATAACAATGTAATATTAATTAAACCAAATATGTTATAGTTAATTAAATTACTCTAATTCAATATTAATTAATTTTTTCATATTTGACCAAATAGTGTAATTCTGACGATACTGATTTTAATTTCCAAGACGTTTTAGACATTATACCAACTTTAAAAAAAGGGTTAGATGTAAACGTGAAATTTGATTCTGTCTCATCTTTTGAACCTTCACCTGCCTTATCAGTATTTAGATTTTTTAATATTAAACTTGTACATGGATGGACAGTTGATCCAGAAGATGATGAAACCTATAGAATTATTGTAAAAGAATGTGGAAATTATAATAAAGTAGTTGAGAAAATCATAGAATGTGATTCAGCTTGTAATTCGAGAACTGATCTCAATTCATGTCAAGAATCTATTAATGAAAATAATAAAAAAGAAAAATTATATCACGATGGTAAGAAAAGCGTTTTAGAAAAATAAGTTACATTATTATTCATTATTATATGAATAATATATATTTTATATTTATTCCATTATTATATTTTTAAATTAATATTTATTTTTATATTAAAGGTTTAGTATGTAAAAACTTTATTGAATCGAATGCTTCTCAATTAACCTATCATGGACTTACTTCTATTCCAGAAGTATTAGAAATTGGGGAACCAACAGCATTTTTTAGAAATAATCACTTTTTAACATTAATTAAAACAGAAGATAATAATATGTATACATTAGTAACTGACCAAGGTTTTGTTAATGAGAAGAAAATTGTTTGGGAATCTCTTTCTACTATTGATGGTGATTCTATATTTGTTGATGGTTTATTTAAAACATATGATGACAAACCAAACTGTGATTTAATATTAAATGAACCAAATGAAGAGTAAGCATTTCATTTTATTATTATTATTATTATTATTATTATTATTATTATTATTATTATTATTATTATTATTATTATTATTTAAAAAAAAAAAAAAAAAAAAGAAAAGCACTTTTTAATTTGATTATTTAATTATTCTTTTTAATATATATTAAAAAAAAAAAAGTTTGGATTATGCTATTGCGTTATCATTGCAAGAAGATGAAGAAAAGAGAAGAGATGAAAGAATTAAAAAAATAGCAAAATATAATACAAAGAAAAATCAAGCCAATAGAAATAACAATCAAAATCATGATTCAAATGCAAGACGAAATAGTAGTGTAACAAATAACAATAGAAAAAATAATTCATATCAAAATATTAGATTCTCAAATATAAATAAACCAAAAGAATCTGATGATAAATGTTTAATTATGTAAAAGTAAAAATAAATAAAAAAATAATAATAATAATAATAAAATATATTAACGAAAATTAAAAAAGAAATAAAATAATAAAAATATAATATTTTACTTATTTTTAATACTGAAATTTAAAAATAAAAATATAAACTATTATTTTATTATTATAAAAAAAAAAATTAAAAAATATATACTATACATTTTTATTATATCTGCTTTTTTTTTTTTTTTTTTTTTTTTTTTTTTTTTTTTTTTTTTGAATCTTATTTATATGCTATTAATAATTGCTACATCAATAATTAGGATCTTAATATTTTTTTTTTAAAGGCCCATAAAAATTATTCGATGTTTCTTACAACCCAATCAACAGATTTACAGAAATAATCAACATTCTTTTCAGTTAAACCAGCAACAGACATTCTTCCATTCTTGGTCATATAAATACTGAATTTTTCAATCAAGCATTCAACTTGCTTAACTATTTATATATTGTATTTTATATAATCGAGTAAAAAATTATTATTATTAATGAAAATTAACATCAGAATAAAATAAAATAAAATAAAATAAAAAAAAAAAAAAAAAAAAAAAAAAAAAAAAAGACTTATTTTTTGAATATTTTAAATAGTTATTACTTAAAAATATTATAATTAATTTAAATTAAAAGCAATCAATTATTTTAATACTATATTTTAATTACCAGTTAAACCAGTGAAAGAAAACATTCCAATTTGTTTTTGAATGTGATCCCAAGTACCTGGTGTCTTTAATTCAACTAATTTATCTCTGGTTAACTTTCTCATTTTTTGTATTCTACCAGACATAATATTCATTTGTTCAATCCTTATATATATTATTAAATAATTATGTATTTAATGATTGATAGTATAATATAATTAATATTTAATAGTTGAATATTACCATTCATTGTATAATTGAGGGTCGCTTAAAATAATATCAACAATTCTAACAGCAAAGTTTGGAGCGTTACTTAAAATAGAACGAGTAATACTACTAAGGTTACTTCTAATGTTTCTAGCAATTTCAGATGCATTACTAGATGGTTCAACAATAACATGAATATAACCAGCTCTTTCACCTTTATAAAATTTTATTGCAATACTATTAATTATCTAGTTTATTAACAATAATTTTCATTTATAATAGTATTTTTAAACTTACTGTATAAACCCATATTTTTTGAGAAAGATTGACAAACAATGGCTTCAAATCCTTGTTCTAAGAAATAACGAATAGCCCAAGCATCATTTTCAAGACTTCCACTAGCAAAACCTTGATAAGCACAATCAAAGAATGGGAAGTGGTTCTTTTTCTGTTATGTTAAAAATAGGATTATCAATTATAAAATTTGGTTAAACACATTATACATATATAAAAAAACTAATAAAAATATAATATTACCTTCATAACTTCACAAATTTTTTTCCATTCTTCCTTTGTTGGGTCAGTACCAGTTGGGTTATGAGCACAGGCGTGAAGTAAGAAAGTAGAATTATCTGGTGCATTCTAATAATAATAATTATGTTATTAAAACAATTTTTATTATTATATTATTATAATAAAAATAATTGAATTTAGTAAATATATAAAAACATTTTATCATTAAGTAATATATAAATAATAGTTGTTCTTATATATATACCATCATATCTTCAAGTAAAGCATCAATATTTAAATTTCTTTTTTCTTGGCACCAATAGGAATATTCTTTCCATTCTAATCCAGAGAATTCAATGATAGCTTTATGATTAGCTAATTGAATATTAATTATATAAATAATAATAAAAGAATATAATAAGTATTATTGATATATTGATAATAAAAAAATGTAAATAATTAATATTTACCCCAAGTTGGGTTGGATATATAAATTGGAGTGTTTTTGGTTTTTTTTAAAAATTCACAAGCAATTTTTAAAGCACCAGTACCAGCAACAGTTTGAATAGTAGCACACTATTTTTTTTATTTAAAATTATATAAATGTTAATATCATTATTGATAAATTTTAACATAATTATGAATATTTAATTAAAATTAAAAATATTGAATATGTATTTACTCTATCCTCAATTAAAGCTGGAGAATCTTTGCCTAAAATAACTTTAGCTGCATTTTTACAGAAAGAGTCAACACCAGTCATTGGATTGTATTCATGATTTGCATTTGGATCATTTAAAAGAATTTGTTTAGCCTTTAAATATATTGTTTTTTTTTATCATCATCATTTTTAATGTTATATTAAAATATTATATAATAAATAAGAATTATGTATAATTTCACTTTTTAATAATAATAAATAAATAAGAATAATAACTTCTAATCATATATAATAAAATATAATTTTATTATATATAATTTTTAGATTATTCTTAAATTTATTATTATTTTTTTTTTCATTTCATTTTATCAAAAAACAATATACCTTTTTAACAACAGGTAAAACATATGGGTTTCCATTTTCATCTCTGTATGCACCAACGGAAATGTTAATTTTGTTTGGATTTTCATCTTTTTGGTAAAGATCGACTAAAGCAAAAATTGGATCTTTTGGTTGAGCTTCAAGAGTATTAAATCTGGACATTTCTAAATTGTTTTTTATTTATTTATTTTTGAGTAAAAGAAGAAGAAGAAGAAGAAGAGGAAGAAGAAAATAATAATAATTATAATAATAATAATTATAATTTTTAATATCCATATTATTCGAGTAATATTATTTATTAATTAATGAATTTTATATAAACAAATATAAAACTTTGTAATATATTTGTAATTGTTTTTTTTTTTTTTAAAAAAAACTTATTAATTCTAATAAATCAAATTACTATTTATATATGTATGTATGTATGTATGTATGTATGTATTTTTTTTTTTTTTTTATCTTTTACCTTTTAAATAATTTTGTTTATTTAAATAAAAAATAATTTAATATAATTTAAATATTACTTAAAAGAAGAAAAAAAAAAGATTTTTTTTATAAAAAAATATAATAAATATAAAAGATTTGTTTTAGAATTGCTTAATGGATAATTACAATTTAAAATATTAGATCAAATTTTGTAGAGTAACACAAAATTATAAATAAAAAACTTGATTAAAAATTTATCTAAAAAATTTTAACTTTTTTTTTTATTTTATTAATAATAATAATTATAATAATAATAATAATACAATTATTTCCAGATTTAGTACAAGTAGTTGTTATTTATACTTATAATATTCATTATAATAATAATTAAACTCATTTATTAATAAAATAGATAGTTAAGTAATAAACAATAATAAAAATAACAATAAGAAGTAAAATATAAGTGAAAGTAACTATATTTAAATTGAAAATAAAAGTATAACTAATAAAATAAATTTAAAAAATAATATATTAATTATTATTAAAATATAAGTACATATATATTTTATAATGTATGTTTATAGCTACGAGAAACATATGGAACAAGGTGAAACAACCATTCCATTTGAGTGTATTCATAATCACAGATAATATTTCTTAAATATTGACTAAAAATAAAATAATAATATGTTCCAATTCCTGTCAATATATGCCACCAAGCTATTATAAATATATTTTAAAAAAAATGTGTCTTAATATTTTTTCTAATTATTCAAATTTAAAGTATTGTATATATAATGACTTACCATGAAATTGGAATAGAAATTTTAAAGAAGGATATTTATTTCTTAGACTAATTAAATAATTGCATTGAGTATTGTCAATATTCCATAAGAGAAAAGCAAGAGCATAAGTAAAAGCACATACTACTAATAAAACTCTCAAAATATTTAAATGTTTCTGGATAGATAAATTTTTCTTTAAAGCATTTGTATTTGATAAGTCATGAATGTAATATAATGATCTATTTTTTTTTTTTTAAATTAATATAATATATTAGAATTAATATAATAATGAAATTTCGTTTAATTTTATTATTACCTATAAATAATAACACCAATTAAAAATATAATGGCACCATGCTGAAACCAAGGCCAGGATATGATTTCAGTATAAATCACTGTAAATAATAATGCAATTATCCATAAGTTTATTAAAATATAAGGTCTATATGTCTTAATATTTGATGTTTCAAATCTAATTAATACATAAATGAATAAATAAATAAAATTAAGTCATAAATATTTTTTTATTTATTTATTTTATATTTAATAAATTTAAATAAAAACATATAATTTTATAATTACATGCAGTATATAGAAATACAGCAAGTGTATATCACTAAAATAGGTTATTAATAGAAAAAATTAATAAAATATTAATAGAAGTATATAATATTATTTTCTTACTTGGTAATTCATCTGCTAATTCCATTTGATATTTTAAGGTCATATGAAATAACCTTAATAAATAATTGATTAAATAATTAAATAAAAATAAATTATTAATTAATAAAAAATAATGAATTGTTACAAATATTTTTATAATTATTAAATATTACTTACCATGAACCAATACCAATACACAATAAACCCTTTTAAATTTTTAATAAATAATATTAATTTTATTATATTATTTTAATATTTTTATTAATTCATAAACATAAATCTAATAATAAAAACTTAAAAATTACAAAATATGCCCAAAAGTAACGTTTTTCATAATGATATTTCTTAACAAACCATATTCCTATCAATGCAAATGCAATATATATTCCATTACTTAGAGTATTCCAAAATTCAGCTATATATTTAGTCACTAAGTTTAAATATTTTTAAAAAAAATTAATAATTTATTATAATTAATAATATATTAATAGTATTATATCTTTATTTATTAATTATAATATATATATACTTGTATAATTTTCTTCACACCAGTCAATACTTGAAGTTGTTGGACTAAATATAAGTTTTAAACTCAATAATTAATTAAACGCTATTATTATTAGAAATTATAAAGTTTTTTTTTGTATTACCTCCAGTATCCATTTAAATTATAAATACTATTATAAATCATATTTGGTTATTATCACCTTTTTATTTTACTTTATTATTTTTTTATATATATAGTATAAAATAAATATATATATATATTAAAATATAGAAACCAAAAATAATATTTCAAAATTTCTATATTTTGTTTTAAATATATTTTTATAGTTATAAAAATGTAAAATAAATTTTATATGAAAAAATTTATAATATTTATAAGCCTGAAAGGATGAGAATATTTATTGTATATATTGAATGCATAATGAAAAGGAAAAGATATATTTTTCCAATGAGAAAATTATTCATATATGATCTATTTATTAATACATATATACACACATAATTTTCATATGGTATAATAAGAGAATTTTATATATTATTAATAAGAATGAATATGATTAAAAAATTCTCATGAAAGAATTTAAACAAATATTATTGTGTAACAAGAGAAAATTGAATAGTGAGATGAAATAAAAAATAAAATATAATAATAATTATAATTATTAATCTCCATTAGTATTAAAAGAAAATTATAATTTTAATGGTATGTTAATAAGAAAATCTTTGCAAAATATATAAAATAATTAATATTATTTTTTTAAAAAAATTATAGTTTAAAATAATTAGTATAAAAAAACTAATTGAATAAAATCTATCACTTGTTAATCTTTTTTCTCTTAATAATAATAATATTATTTTAAATATAAAATAATTAATTCCATTATTATAAATACAAATTTAACAACAGAAATAACTAGGGTTAAATTTATTCTATGATTAGTTATTATATCAAAATTTACAAAACTAATATATAAATATTAGTATAAAAATTTTACTTAAAAAGGAAATTTTATAATTTAATAGTAATTCATATAGATAAAAAGAAATATAATAAATATTTTATTTATTAAAAATTTGATATTATTGCTTGATTGATATCAATACTCTATTTAAGAATTAAAATATTACTTTGTAGTTTTCCAATAATAATAATAATAATAATAATAATAATAATAATAATAATAAAATAATAATAATAATAATAATAATAATAATAATAATAATAATAATAATAATAATAATAATAATAATAATAATAATAATAATAATAATAATAATAATAATAATAATAATAATAATAATAATAATAATAATAATAATAATAATAATAATAATAATAATAATAATTTAAAATTAGAATTATAATTGATAGAGAAAATGTTTTAATATATTAATTTTAATTGTATATTGGAATAAATAAATTTAACCTTTTAGAGGTAATAAATCTATTTTTATATCCTTTATTCATCTTTATTTGATGTTGATAATTTACAAATTTACTATATATTTAAAGATACATAACTTTCTTTATTATATTATTATCTATTAACCTTTTATATTTTTGAGAAGAATTTTATAAAAATATTATGAAAAAATAGACATCTGAATATATAGCTATTTTTTAATCAATATCAATAATTTTTTAATTTAACAAATTATTAAAAAAGTAATTTTCCGTAGCAATGAATTCTTGTAACAATTACCATAAAGACAATATATTACTTTATAAATAATAATAAAATTAACCATAGCTTTGATATGTAATTTTATTTCAAATATATGTTTTAATAATTAGACAATTGGTATTTCCATACCACATTCTTAAAAAAACAACTTATAATTAATATTATTATTAATAATTTTAAATAATTATTTATTAATATTATATTAAATTAATTTATATTATTATTATTTCTATGATCTTCACTTATTTTTTTATTTGATAATTTTTTTTCATTTTTTATTAAATCTAAGCCAAAAAAGAGTGGTAATGAAACAATAAAAAGATTGAATATTATTTTAAAAAACTAAAATTAATTTATTATAATTAAAAAGTATAAATTAGCTTAGAAGTTTTTGTTTCTTATTTCCTTCGAAATATTTAATTCTCTGTATCGAAAAAGTCAATTATTAAGTCAAATAAAAACATTTTATACAAACTTATATATGATGTTATATGTTATTGCTAATCATTTGTTTCTTAATTAAAATAACTATTTTAATTTTTTATTATATAACCACCCCTTTTTTAATTTGTCTATTGGTCATTAGTAATTTGTTACTTTTTTCTGCTTTTTCATTATTACTTTGATCTTGGTGTTATTAATATTAAAATAAAGTTTTAATCTATAATTAAAAAAAAAAAAACCAAAAATTAATTAAAATAAATCTATATTTAGTATATTTTTTATTTTACTTTGGCATTATTTAAATCTTGAATTGGTATATAATATTCAATACATTTCTATATATATCTAAATATAATTATAATATATTAAAATTTATATTCATAATATATATTATATAGTTTGGTTTTGTGTTTGAATCAATTATTTTTAATATATTTTGAATTTATAAATTAATTATCCTTTTTTGGTAATAATATTTAAAATACAAAAAAATAAAAAGAACAATTTTTAAAAAATATAAGAAATATATTTAAGTATATTTTATTATAATTATTAAAATATTTTAATATATTATAAAATATATTATAAATATATTATGCCTCTTTTTATTATTATATACAAATATATAATTAATATATTATAAATTAAATACACTTTACTCTTCATATATAATTAATATATTATGACCTTTATTTAAATATAATAAAGTTTTTTATTTTATTATACAGAATATTTTAAAAGTTGGAATATCCATTCAATTTCATTATAATAAATTAAATAATATATGATTATATATATTATAAATGTATTATCCACTAAATATTATAAAACAAAATTACCATTTAAAAACAAATATAATTTAAGAAACAATTTTAATGATAATAAAAAAGATGAATAGTTTTAAAAAACTAAATATTAAAAGCAATTATTAATTATTGATAGAAAGAATAATCATTTATAATAGATAGATTACTATTACTTCAAATAACAACAACAACAACAAAAATAATAATAACAATAAGTATAAGGATAATGATAATAGCAATCAATAATAATGGCATATAATAAATATTATAATAATAATAATAATAGAAGACATTAATAGTTATAAATTATAAAAGTAATATATAATAAACAATTATTTAAGTATTATAGACATATTTAATTTGATATTATTTATAATTTTTGTTATAATAATGATATCAAATTACTAAGGAAGAATAGCAAATAAATATTCTTGCTATAATATATTTTTTTGCTATTCATTATTATAAAATGTAATTATTATATAAAAGATATATCATTATTTGACGTATTATAATTTTTACCTATGATATCTGGAAAAAAATAATTTTTATTTTTTATTTGTGAATAGGATTTTATATAATATTTTAAATTTTTGGCTTATCAAATTTTTAAAGGAATTGTTAATTTAATTTTAAAAGAGTAATAAACATTAATTTAATTCATAGGTATTAATCTTTAAAAGTAATCATACAATCATTAATATTTAGTTTTATTATTTATTAGTTTAGTATAATATTTACTTTTAAACTTAATACATAATAGTAATAAAATAATTAGTAAGTTCTTTTATGAAAATGAATAGTTACCATTTATATTAAAGCTACTTATTTGTTTAATCAAAAATTTTTTCTATTTAAGAGACTAATAAAAATTTAAAATTTTTTTGAAATATAATCCTAATATACAAAATATAATATTTATATTGTTTTTAATATATTATTCAATATATTAAAATATACTTTAAAATAAATTAATTATTTTTTTTTATTTTATATACAACTTCACCTCTTTTTCTCTTTTTTATTTTATTTTTTACTTTAAATTAGTTTTCTACTTTCTTTTTTTCTTTTTTTATTTTTAACCATTTTTATATTTTGTATTTAGTATAAAGGAAATATTACTTTTTTTTAATTTTACTGTAAAAAAAATACTTTCTCTTTTTTTTTTAAATTCAATATTATAATATTTTAGTTTCTATTTCTTTTTAGTAAAATTCATTTTATATTATTAATATAAAATTATTACTTTGTAAATTTTATTTTATTATCAATTTACATAATATATTTGAAGAAAGTAAAAAAAAATATTCTCTTTTTTTTTTTTTTCATTCTTCATTTTCACTATTAACAATAATATATATATATAAAACCAGCAAAATAATAACATTAAATAAATCCCACAAATATATTACAATATAATATACCAACAGCAAAAAAATATATATATATTATTTCAAAATTTGATTATATCCATTCATATTAATTATTAAAAAGTGACATAATAATCGTTCGTTATATTTCATTTTTAATAAGAATAAAAATAACAAAGAAAAATAATTAAATTTTAATTTCAAGGCTTAAAATATTTTTTCATTGGCTTTGATAAAAAAATTTTTTATAACAAAAAATAAAACTTTTTTTTAGGCTTTTATTTTAAAACTTTAAGTTTTAAATAAAAGAGAATATAAGCCTTATTTCCCCCGTTAAACCAAATAAAAATGAATTTTTTAAATTTGACATTTTTAAAAAATAGTATTTTTATATGATAAAATCATTATCATTTAATAAAAATAAGTAATAATTAACATTTGAATAATTGTCTTTATATATATAATAATTATATGTAAGAGATAATGTTTGAAAATAGTATTAACAAACAATTTAAATAAATTAAAAAAAAAATAATAATAATAAAAAAAGCAAAATTAGAAAAAATAGGGTAATATCTAATTTAGAATAGTTATACAAAACATAATTTTATTTTAAATTTATATTATATTTATTTTCATAATTTTCCTTTAAATATATAAAAAAAATATCTAATAATTCAATAATTATTTATATATTAAAAATATAATAAGAATAGTTAAAATTGAACAAAAAAAAAAAAAAAAAAAAAAAAAAACTGAAAAAAAGATATAATAATATATTAAATTATATTAAGAATATTATTAATTTTATTTCAGAATATAAAGAATATTTGAAATTATATAAAATTTGATAAAACTAATATTAATAATTTAATATAAAAATCATTAGTCTATTACTAAAATTATAATAAAATCAAGACTATTTGTTTATTTAAAAGAAATGAAAGTGAAATATAGCATTATTCTTCATTAATATAATATTATATTTCCCTTTCATAACAATAATCAATAATAAACGAAAGTAGATTTAAAAAAAAAAACTTAATTTAACGTCAGAAAACAAAATCTATTTATCAAACAATTATTTTTAAATGTAAATTTTTTTTTTTTTTCCCCTTATAAATATTAATAGTTAATTTTTTATACTGTTATTATATATTTGCAAATATAGTTATAGAATTATAGTAGTAGTAGTTTTTTTTTTTTTTTTAATTTATTATTATTATTTAAATATATAAATTTTTAGTATTTTATTTTTATATAGGATATACAACTATCATAACCTATCAATTTCATATTTAGCAAAAAAAAGAAGGTCAAAATTAAAAATCAGAAAAATATATACTAAAAATTTAATTATAACACAACATAATAATAATAATAATAGATTTATATTATAAAGATTCCTGTATAGTAAAAATAAGAAGCGCATTTTCATTATCATATTTAATAATTAATAGAAAATTTTATTTGTAATATAATTTAAAGTTTAAATAATATATATTTTTTAGAAATTTTAGTTGTAATTATAATTTATTATATATAAAAAGTTAAAAGAAAAAAAAGAGATATTATTAAAAATTATAAAACGATAATATAAATTAACGACAATTTGTGACGCATCTTTAATATTTATATTGATTTATACTGATTTATCAAAAAAGTAAATATTATATTAATATTTTCTTTATTTTAAAGAAAAGATTTAGTAATATTTCAATAATTAGAATTTAATAATATTAATAATTCAGCTAATTAAAGATCAAATTTTTTATTGGCATGCCTTTCATTATATAGGTAATAATATAAAGTCAATCAATCATCAAATTTCAATATCCAAATATTCTGAAGACAATATAGAAGGCATTTATAATATTACAAACAAAAATACTTATAATGAAAGAAAAATACAGTAATAATAAGAAAACCTTAAAAAAAGCAGAGGATAAAGATCGAGTTTTAAATAATGTAAAATTAATATGATTTATTTATATAATAGAAATAAATAATATAGTATCAAACTTTAATTAAATTGTAATGTAATATATATTATTTTATATTATTCAAAAAAAAGTCAAATCTAGCTTCGAAAGATAATATAAAAAACGATAACATTACAGAAACAGTTGAAATGTCATTAAATAATGGTAAAATGTCTACTAATTTTTCGGTAGAAATTAAATTAGGTGGGTATAATAATAAATATTGAATTAATATTAACAATACTATTAATATAATGATTTAATAAGCAATTAATTAATTAAAATAATGTAATTAATATATACATTTATAACAAAATTATTTAGAAAAAAGAAAAAGGAAAGACTTATTAAATACATCATCTAAATCCTCATCAATTATTTACAATCCATCTGAAATGGCTAAAATTTCAAATGGATTATCTTCAATAGATGACGATGTATTACATAAGGATAAAACTTTAAAATCAAAATTAAAAGATCAAAAACATCCATTTTCTGAAATTCCAAAAATAAAACCTATCACTCAGTCTTCTTCTATTAAGTTATCAGCAATAAATTCAAGGAATAGTAGTTTAAAAATAAAGAAAAAAACTAAGTCTGAGAGTGAAAAAATCAATAATAAAGTGAGGTTCTCAAATAAGAATTTATCATTTTCAGTAGATTTGAATTTAAGCCCATCTTCCCCAAGTAATAAAGTATTAAATAAAGATTTTTCATTTGAAAGTGACGATTCTAATACTCATTTTTCGGTTCAACCTATGCTTAATTGTAAACAAGAAAATAATTCAGTATTGAAAGAAAAAAAACCTAATGATCGAACATCTAACCTTAAAAAAGTAAAGAAAGAAAAAAATGAAAATAATAATTCACAATTAATGGATTTATCTAATAATAATACTTTGGAAAAATTAGAAGATACTATACCATTATTAAATACAATTCCGGACCCATTAGAAATATCTATTTTTGATTCTTTAATTCCATCAAACGTTGATAATAATTTAGTTCTTTCACCTTTTATTGATTCTAATGATTTAATTATGAATGAGACGAATAATGTAATCACAACAAATCAAGAAGATATCTCTAATTTACCTTTTTCTTTAAAAAATAATGATTTGAATGATTTTTCTAATTCTAATATTAATGATTTTATTAATGATGATATTACACCTATTCTTAAAAAAGAATATGAATCTGGTTTTTCTACATCCTTAAGTCCTTATCAACAATTATTAATGGTGGATGATAAAGATAGTTTTCATCCTTCTTCTTCAGCAAGTCAATCTCTTAATACTCCTTTTTATAGTACAATACTAAAAAGCAATAATGCATTGCCATTATCATCTTCTTCATCTAAATTGATGTCGAAAAGTCAATTCTATGATAATGAATTAGTTGATTATGATTATTCCAATACATTAAAAGGACAAGATTCAGAGTTCATTGATTTCTCTAATATTTCAAAAAGTGTAAAAACAGGGTCAGAAGATTCATTGGAACCATTATTAACACCAGTAGAACCATCATATTTAGAAAAAACAAAATTAAATTCTACTTTATTATCACGGCCAAGTACTACTTTTTCATCTCAGTCTACATTACAATCATCTATGGATGTAGATTCCCAAATACTAGGTTCTAAATCTTCACCATTGGATTATTTCTCTTTACAAACGTCCTATAATTCAGATTCCTTGGCAGGTTCATCGAATTCTATAGAAAATACCGGAGTAAATGCTACAGCAATTACAATTGAACCACTGGATCCCGTTATTAGTCCAAATGAACTAAAAGGAATTTCTTCACCAGCTTTCTATGCAATTGATTCAAGTAATAATAATTTCGTAGATTCAATTTCAAAAACTTATGATAATTCATCATTAGACCTATTAGACTCGAATTCACCTATAATGCTCATACCAGAATTGACAAATAGAGATAGAATAGCAACAGATCCATTACTTTATCAAAATGTTTCACCTACTAATTTATTAAGAAAAAAGTTAATGGTAGATCAAACAAATAAAATTTCATCATCACCACAAATGTTACCATTGCTTTATCAAAATCAAGGGGTAAATAATTATCTAATAAGAAATAAAAATATAGCTTATTGTGATCAATCTTCTTTAATAAATATCAATTCTGCTCAAGCCAACTCATTGTTGGTTAATCAGGGATTAAGAAAAAAATTGAAAAGAAAAATGAATTATTATCATCCATATTCAACTTTTCAAAAATATAATAATTTGAACTCGTTTAGTAGAAAAGCACTGATTCGTAAATCTGCTTTAAGTAAAAATTCTAATTTATTAAACAAAAGTCTTTATTCTTATTCTAATATGCCTTCCAATAATATTACTATGTATTATCAAAATAAATTAAATGATATTAATTCTTCAAGATCTATTCCAGAAGATTTTTCTTCAGTAAATACATATAAAAAAAATTATGAGTTTAATACATTGAATAATGACTCAACATTTCCATTATGGAATCAATCTTTCATTGATATGCCAAATGATGAGGATTCTTCTATTCAAAATGATATAGATCTTTCTAATGAAATGAATTATTTTTCACCTATTCCAGTTTCATCGACATCATTAAATCCATTATTTGAATCTTCTAATTTAAAAACAATTTCAAATATTGAGGAGACACCAAAAGAGTTTCAAATGAAATCGCAAATGGATTCGTCATTAGATTTCAATTTTAATTATAACGATGATGGCAGTAGTAATGGAATAAAGTTGAATTCATTAGCAAATATTAATCCATATTATTTTTCATCTGAAGGTTAGTTCAATATAATTTTATTATCATAACGATTTTATTTATAAATTGTTGTTTTCTACAAATATTTAAAAACTAATTTATTTAATATGAATTAATATTTTTTGTTAATAACTTTAATAAATACATTCTTAATTTAAATAGGTAAAAATTCTGACTATAATAATTGTAGTAGTGTCTCTCATGAAAAAGAAAATATCTTAGTCCATAATAAAAGTTTAACAGGAAATATTGTCAATGTTAATTCAACAATTTCTATTAATAATAAAATAAGTTTTATCAGTACTGTTTTATCTGATGACATATCTACAGATGTTAATATAAATGGTAATAATAATAATAATAATAATAATAATAATAATAATAATAATAATAATAATAATAATAATAATAATAATAATAATAATAATAATTTGAAATTATTCTTTCCATTTTTAAAATATGATTAATAATAGATGATGATAAGAAAAAGGCAAAGAAAAATAATAAAAAGAAAAAAGAAAGGAATATAGATGAATTAAGAAATAATAAAAGAATGAAAGAAAAAGGTAAAGAAAAAGATGATATTAGTAATGAAAAGAGCCTTTTACCTTCTAGTAGTAATTCTATGAAAACTTCAATGATTGAAACCGCATCTAATCATTCCTCACCTCTTCTTTCACAATCTACCTTTTCTGATTCTTCATTAGCTGTACGAAAAAGTGATAATTCATGTCCATATTTAATTACTCCAATACATACACCAGTCCTTTCAAAAGATACTACCATAAGTAAAAATATGAATTCCATATTATCTATTCCAAAAACTACTTCAGTTTCAACTCCAAAGAGAAATTTAAAATATAATTCAGAATTTGACAATATTCGTACACCTACTTCTCCCCCAACGACGAAAAATTTATATTTTATATCAAATACTACATATACACCTAAACCTACTATTAATCATCATAAGAATGTTATGACAACCCCAATTTCTTCAACAAACAACTGTGAAAGTTCATTAGAAAGCATTTCCCCATATGATAATAACAACAATAATAAAACTAATAGTAATAATAGTAATAACAGCAGCAGCAATAATAATAATAATAGTAATAATAATAATAACAACATCAATAATAATAATAACAACATCAATAGTGATAGTAACAACAACAATAACAATAACACCAACAACAATAATAATAGTACCAGAAATAATACCATTAAAAATAACAATAAAAATAGCAATAAAAATAGCAATAAAAATAGTAATAAAAATAATAAAAATAAAAATAAAAATAGTAATAAAAATAAAAATAGTAATAAAAATAACAAAAATAAAAATAGCAATAATAAAAATAGCAATAATAATAAAAATAATGATAACAGTAATATCAACGGTAATGAAAAAACAATATTAGATTCTTCAAGTTCTCAAGATTCCATTTCATCTATGATTTCAGCAACACATCGATTACCTAAGGACATATCATATTCTTCTGCAAACGTTTATCTTAAACCAAAAATCCAAAATTTTAACTATTTTCCATCTGGTATTGAAAAAAAGTGTACAAATAACAAAGACAATATTGTTCCAAGGGTGACTTTAATTCCATGGGTTGATCGTAATACCTACGTCTATCAAGTTGAAATAGGTGAAAAAATTGTTTCAAGAAGATTTGATAATAATCTTGTTAATGGTACTAAACTCTTAAATGTTGCGGGTTTAACCCGAGGAAAAAGAGATGCTATTTTAAAGAATGAACCTGTAAGAGATGTAGTCAAGAATGCACCATTCCACTTAAAGGGTGTTTGGATTCCAGTTGATAGAGCTCGAATTCTTTCCTTTAAATTTAACATTGATGAACGTATAAATTATCTTTTAGATAATAATCCATCTAAATATTTAGATAATCCAAATATGTGGGAAATCAATAATTGGTATATATCATATTCTAAACGAATGAAAAAAAAGTATGCCTCAAAACGCTAGAAAGTTTAAGATATTGGCATATTATATTTTTTTTATTTTCTTTTAAAAAAAATAAATAATAGTAAAAAAAAAAAAAAAAAAAACTTTGAATAGATATTCATTATTTCTTTTCTTTTTCTACATACAGTTGTCATAAATATTGCATTTAATTTATTTTTTTATTGTAAATTTTTAATATCAAGTATAATTTTTTTTAACTTTCATTTTATTTTTATATCCTATTTATTTATTCAAAATATTTATTTCTTATCAACATAATTCTATGTATTATTTTATTGATATTTTTATGAAATTATATATTTACACATAAAAATAAAAAAAAAAAAAAAAAAAGAAATTCCAAAAATTTTTATTATAGATTATTAAAATTTAATGTGAATGAGAAAAAAAAAAAACTTTTTTTATCTGTTTTTAAATAAAGTTAATAACATCATTTCTATTATAAACATATATTATATATTAACAGCAAAAAAGAAAAATATATTTGTAATTATATATTTCTCTTTTAAATTACTATTAATATTAGTTATAATAGATGTAATATCTACTTTTTATTTATAATTTGATTCTTTTGATATATTATACTTTTATATTTTAGTCTTTCACATTCATTTATAAATACAATTAAGTTGTATTATATAGCCCTCTTAGTTATTATTCAGCAATAACATAACATAATAGACTTCAAATTACTAATTCTTTCTTTTCTACTTGTTCTTTTGTGAAAAACCTCAATAATTTTTTTAAATCCGGTGTAATATATTATAAAAACATAACATATATAACCTAACCCACAAAATAAGTAAATATAAGTATATAAATTAATGATATAAAATTATTTTTATTTAGAATTATTAAAAAATAATATTATATTTGTATATTAAAATACTGAAATAAATGTAAATGTAAATTGGATTAAAACAATATTTAAATAATAATTTTAATAATTTTTAAAAAGGTTTAAAATAAATAAATTAATTAAATGATAAATATAAAAGTAGTTTTTTTTTTCTCTAATCTAAAATATAAAAATATTATTATTTTTTATTATGATGATTATTTCGTCTTTTTGTAATATATATTTATATTCTATTTTATTTATGGAAAATTATTATTAATACTATATAAATATATATAAAGGGAAATATTTTTTATATTAATATAAAGCTGCATGAGCATTTTCTTGTCTTGGTTTTTCAATTCTATCATAATTCTTTTGAATCATATCATATAACATAGCATAATTATTTCTTATATCGATGGCAGTTAAACGTAACCAAGTATATTCTTTTTCATCTAATTCCCAAATACATAATTGATAATCCTTAACGTTTGGATACTATATTACAGATAATCAAATGATGATATAAGATAATATTAATTATTTTAGTTAATAATATTTCAAAATTTTTATCAAATTAATTTTTATATAATTCAGAAATTACAATATAAATATTACGAAATTAATATTCAATATGATAATGAATCTACCTTCATAACTTTAGTAACTAATTTAGCTCTTTGCATGTAATATTTACTAATAGAATCAAGAACTGCGAATGCTGAATCTTCAGCTGTATGAATAAATGAAAAGTGAATAAATAATAATAAAAGTAGAAAGTGTTATTGAAGGCTGATGTTAAAAAATATTCATTATATAAATTAAAAATCCAATTATTGTTATTATTAATTTGAAATAATTTACCTGATGATAATTCCTTTACAACTTCTTCTTGAATTGATACACCAAAGTTATTACCATCTTCAATTTTTGGAATATTTAACTTTTTTGTTTTGAAAAGGAATATTTCATATTATTTCATATTAGTATTATCAATTAAAAAGAAAACAAAAATTAAGAATAAATATTTATATTATACAACATCATTTAAAAAAATTAAAATATAGTATAAAAAACAATTATTCCTTTTATTACCTGTATATAAATTTTAACAGTATTACATAAACTTACAACTTCTTCAATTTCATTTTTTAAAAAGTCAATACATTTAAATAAATGTGGATGACAAGATTCAGTGTGATCAGTATAAACTATTGGTTTTGATTCTGACTTATTTTCATTTTCCTCATCTAATTTTCTTTTTTTGTTAGTGTTGAAAGTTGAATCAGGTTTTGGTACAATTGGTTGATGGAAAATAGATAAATCTTGAACATTAAATAAATCCGATGTTTTCAAAAAATCATTTAAAGTGAAAATCTATTTGAAATTATTTTTATTAAAATTAAAAAAAAAAAAAAAATTAGCTATCTGTACTGATTGTTATAATAGTAATAAATAAATAAATAAATAAATAAAAAAAAAAGAATAAAGTAAAAACAAGTTTAAATTTTATTATTTTTTCTTAAATTACAAAATAAATCTTGTTAAAATTGTTTTTTTCTTTCTTTTTTCTTTTAACTTTAACTTTTTCTTTATGGTAATAGTTAATTACTACAAATTATTATTGCTTATGAAATATTATTTCTTTGTAATAGTTTTTTCAACTTAAAATTCCATATGAATTATTACATATATATAACTTCTATTAATTTAAGATTTCCTGCAAATTTTGAATGATTAAAAAATAAATTAAATTCCACAAAATATTAACCTTTTCAGGCATTTCTTCTTCAATAATTTTTTTGGCTTTAGTAGCTAAAGTGTCATTAAAAGCATTAAACTTCTTTTTAATTTTTAAAGACATTTTATTTTACTTTTTTATATTAGAAATTTAAAAACTGAATGTAGTGTTATATATGTCTTTTATGATTACTATTTAATTTTTTAGATTTAAAAAAATGGTATATAATTAAAATTATTTAAATAATAAAATAAAAAATATTTATATATATGTTCTTTTTTAGTATATAATAAAATATGTATATAAATGGAATAAATTAACGATGGAATCTATGAATATGCATAGAATTAATATTAACAAAATTTTTGATATCTAAATATCAAAAGGTATTAAATTATGATTAAAAATGCGTTTTAAAAATATTAAAAAGATTTTAATATTTTTATCTATTGAAAAAAAAAAAAAAAACTTTTTTTTTTTTAAATATATATTAAAATTATTAAAATTATTGAATGTTTTTTATTTTAAATTATTTTGTTCGATTAGTTTATATATAGTTGTATTATATGTATTATATTAATATCAAATATATTAAAAATTATAATTATAATTATATATATATAAGGTAGTAATGAGAAATGAGAAACAAATAGTAAATAAATAAATAAATAAATAAATAAATAAATAAATAAATAAATAAATAAATAAATAAATAAATAAATAAATAAATAAATAAATAAATAAATAAATAAATAAATAAATAAATAAATAAATAAATAAATAAATAAGTTTAATTTTTTAATATTATTAAATAATGTATAGAGTGGTAACTTGGAATATTATTATTAATTATTATTATTAATTCCATAAATTATATATTTCTTTTTATAAATATACTTATTTTTCTAACAATATGTTAATGTAATAAAATCACTAATGTCTTTTTAATGAAGCTATTAAAGCATTGCTATTGAGTTAAAATGCTTTATATTTATTGTTCATATTATTATATCTACCAAAATATTAATAACTTATATTACATATTCTTTCTTTCTTTCTTTCTTTTTTTTTTTATTGTAATGATAAATATCATAATAAATCAATTTATACATTTTATTCAATATTTTTTTTTCTTTTATTTTTCATTTATAACACGTTTTTTCTGTATGTATAGTTTATTAAAGTGTAATTAAATACATTAGTTTACAATAATAAATATATTTATCCAATCATTATAATCTATACTTTATATATTAACGAAATTAAATTCTTATTTGTGTTTTCTTTATAATAAAATATATTGATAATTGTCTTAATTTTTAACATTTTTTTATATGCTTATATTATTTTAATAAAAAAAAAACATAATAAAACGAAAAGATAATAAAGAATAATTGGAAGTAAAGAAAACTTTTGAAAATTAAAAATAATACAATATAAAATAATCAAATTAAAGTACAAAACAAAGAAATATATCTTGTCTTTTTTTCGTATCATTAAAATTAACGTTTTTTTTATTTTTAGAAAGTATCATAAATAATATCAGGAATACCATGAGCAACTTTGAAAATATGAGTATTGAAGAAGTTAAAAGAAAAATTGAACAAAATGAAAGAGATATCGAAAACCATAAAAGAGAAATTGAACTAAATAAAAAAAAGATTAATACTATTGATAATAAATTAAAAGAAAATAGTGATGACATTGAAAAAATAAAAGAACGAATGGAAAAGAATAAAGAAGAAATAGAAATTTTAAAAGAGAAACTTCAATAGATACATTAATTTCTATGAATTAAAACAAATGATTTTTTTTTAATTAAAGAATACAGAATGATTCTCTATCTGTCATAGAATCAATTATTAATATAAAATACCCTTCTTAAAAAATTTTTTATATCAAAATATAAATGTAACATATAAATATAAATATCATATATAAATTTCTTTTATAAAAGAGAAAAAATATATCTTTTATATAACAAGTGTAAGTTAATATATTTATTTACATATTATAAATATCTAAGTAGTAGTTTATACAGTGATAAACAGTTTTAAACTATTATTACGCTCTTATAAGAAATGCATTAAACTTTTATAACTTTTTATTATATTTAATTTTCTTTTTATAATTATTGAGATAAAGTTAAAGTTTTAATAATAGTTTTTTTAAATATATATAGGCAAGATTTAAAACATTTAATAAATTAACATTTTTGAACATACTTTCATTGGACTAATAATAAAATTATTTGAGTTTATTCATTTTTAATTATTATATAAATATGGAAATATTAATTAAATATTTTATTCTTTAAATTAAAACAATGTTTTATATGAATAAAATATTAGACATTTAAAATATAAAATACATTTAACAAAACAAGAATACTATAATTAATAATTAATTAATTAATTAATTAATCAACAATAGATATAATAATAATTCTTTTTTTTTTTTTTTTAAAAAAGGTTTTATATTTAACTATTAACTTTAATGATTTAAATATTCCATAATGAGGTTGTAGGCTTTTAGAAAAAGGTGATTTGTTTTTAGTAATTTTATTTTATGCTGAACATCTTAAACTTTTAATTGAATATAAGCATTATTTTAAGTAAGTCTTATATTTTAGTTAATGATTAAAATTTAATCTAAATCATTAAATAGCTAAATTAAAAACTTTAATAAATAATAAATTTTATTTTTTATTAAAATATTTAATTAATAAAAAGATATTTTAATTAAATTTAAAAATTATAAAAATTTAAAAAGAATAATGGAATTTGTTTTTTATAATATTATTATTTATTCACTTCTTCTTTCTTTCTTCTCTTTCTCTCTCTTTTTTTTTTTTTATTTACTAATATTTTTAAATCGTCTTAAATATTTAGATATTAGAAAAAACATTATTACATTGTTTAATTGAAACAATTATAAATTTAATTTTTGTATATACCTTTTTTTCTTTAAACATTTAATGTATATTAAATAATTCTTTTTGTTTTATACCATTTATTATAATAGTATAATAGTCTTAAAAAAAAGTTATAACTTTTTGTAAATATTAATAAACTTTTTATCTAAAAAAACAAATAAAATTACTTTTAATTTTTCTCATTAATTATATATTGTAATATCCAATATATACATATATTTTTGGACATTAAATTATTATTTAGGTAAGTCAAAAAAATTTTTTTAATAAAAATTATGGTCATTGTATTTATTTTTAAATATATAAATATATCTATATTTAATTTTTTTTAAAATAGTAACATTTTAGCGTTAAATATGTGTATTTCATAGATAGAAATCAAATATACTTATATAATTGCCTATATTAAATAGAATTTTTATTAATGATTTAAACATAAAATAGAATTTTTAATTGAAATTAGATTTTTTTTCTAAAAAAAAAACCAAATAAAGTAAAATGCTTTCTTCACGTTTAAACGATTCAATCCGCGTAGCTGAAAATAAATTATCTAAAAAAGAAAAGAAAAGGTTAGCTAAAATTGTTAACGAAGAAGCGGAAGTTGAATCATGTGCTATAAGTGACACAAATTCTGAAGAAAAAGTTAACAAATATATTAATATTGTTAATAAAAAACTTAGAACTTTACGTAAACGTATGGTAAGCAAATTAATAGACTTTATTATGTAAAAAATCAATACTATATAATAATTATTCATAATATTGATTTTTGATTTCTTTCTTTTTATATTAACAATGATATTAATGAAATAGAATAAAATTGAAAAGTATGAAAATTGTAATGATGAGGAACTCAATACTGATCAAATATCAGCTATCAAAAAGAAGCCAGAGGTTTCTCTTTTGTTAAAAGAATTTGAAGACCTTCATAAACAATATACTATTTTTGATGAACAAGTATAAACATATAAATGATTATATTGTAATTATATAATTTATCAATAACTTTTCTTATTTATCTTTCATAAATTATGAAAACAGGAAAAAAGGGAACAAGAAGTTAATAAAAAAATACAAGATGAAAGACTTCTTGACGAAGTTAATAAGAAGGTTGAACTTGAAAAGGTATTATGATGTTAAATTTAAAATGATCATTAATAATAAAAATAAATTATATTCTTTTTTGTCTTTCACAATAACTAAATGTTATATTGAAATTAATATTATAATAATTATATTTTTTTTATTAATTAAAGAAAATGCATTCTTCTCAATTACAATATTTATTTAAAGCTTCTTATGCTTTAAATATTGAAATCAATACCAGAAAATTTACATTTTCAAACGCTGAATTAAATGCTTTAAATTATGTCCGTAACATTTTGTTAGGAACTAACGAAATGATGAAGTATGTATAAATGTTAATACAAAAAAAATAAAATTATGTTATTTTTATGGTAAATTGGAAAAATATATAAAGAGATTAGACTAATTAGTTCTTTGATTACTTAATTTACATAATATATTATAATGATCAGTAAAAATGAAGAAAAATCTGAAGGTGAATTAGTTCTTGAAAAATTATATGAAGCATCTACAGATGAATGTTGTGAAAATGTTACATTTAAAGATGTTAATAGTATAATTAATTTAATATTAAATCCACCACAAGTAAGCAAGAATGTCAGTCATCAAAACATTTCTTTCTTTAGCAATGATTCTATTATTGAATATAATGAACAATTTCAACCACAACAACAAATTGACTTTTCCTCTAACACTTATGAGGAAAAACAAAATGATATAGTAAATGATATTACCGTTGCTATGCCAAAAATTAATTTTATGCAACCAAATGAAGTAATTGGTAAGTAATTTATATACTGAAATGAAATAATAAAATATAATATATAAAGATAAAAGTTGTTAAGATAATTTTTTTATTTAAAATAATAATGAAAGATGAAGAAAATGAAAAAGACAAATATGAGATTTCTGAAAACGAAATCAAGATTGAAAATAGCAAGGAACTAAATGATGAAAGTTTTTCTAAGGAAATTTCAGTAATTGAAAATGAAGAAATAAATAATACAAATGATATAGTAGAAACAGAAACTGAATTAATGACTGAAGAAACAGAAACTTCAGTAACAGAGGAAAAGAAATTATCTGAACAATCTCAAAATACAAGTTACCAAAATAATAAAAATAATCATTATCAAAAGAAGAGAGGCTATTATAAGGGAGGCCGTGGCAGAAGAAATTATCAAAATAGTCAATACAATAATCGTCATGGTAATGGTAATGGTAATAATTATAAAAATTCAAGAAATAATGGTTACTATCCACATCAAAATCAAAATTATGTATCTTACTATTATAATGATCGTAGTGCAACATCTTTCTAATGAAAAAAGCATTATAAGATGGAAATAAAGTTTAAAAAGTCAAATGGAAATATTTTTTTATTTTTCTATATTCATCATGTTAAACTTTTTTTTTTCTCTAAAAATTATATTAAAAATTTACTTAAATAAATAAATAAATAAATAAATAAATAATATTCAATTATATTGTTTTTTTTATTCTCATTATTTTAACAAAATGATTATATGTGGAATAGTGTTTAAATATCAATAATAATAATAATAATAATAATAATAATAATAATAATAATAATAATAATAATAATAATAATAATAATAATAATAATAATAATAATAATAATAATAATAATAATAATAATATAATAATAATAATAATAATAATAATAATAATAATAATAATAATAATAATATAATAATAATAATAATAATAATAATAATAATAATAATAATAATAATAATAATAATAATAATAATAATAATAATAATAATAATAATAATAATAATAATAATAATAATAATAATAATAATAATAATAATAATAATAATAATAATAATAATAATAATAATAATAATAATAATAATAATAATAATAATAATAATAACAGATAATATTTTATTTTATTTTTTATTTATTTTTTAAAAATATCAACACATATTTCTTATTTTTTATTATATTAAGTTAAATTATATATTGGTATAAATAAATTTGATAATTTATTTATTTGTTGATTTACTTTCTAATTGCTTTAGTCTGGCCATTCTCTGTTATATATCAAAAATTAATAATGTTGTTATTGAAATGCATTATTTTATTATTTTATTCATATTAAATCAAATTACATATTAATTATTAATTTCATATATTGATTATTACCTCATTGATTTCAAATTGTATTTTTCCTTTATATTTCTTTCCTTGACCTAAAATATTCATTTCATTTAAAAATTCTTGTCTTTCTTTAATTTCATTAATTACTAACAAAAATTGACAGAAAAAAAAAAAAATTAAATTTAAATATTTATTTTATTAATAGAAATAATGCTGTATGAGAAAACACTAAAAAATAATTTATTTTCTTAATCATAAAATATATAATATTATTACACATATTAATTTCATCAATATCCTCTATAATATCTTCATCATAATTGCTATCTAATTTTTTATGTTTTTGATTTTCTCTATCAGGAAATGCTTTTAAATATTCATCAGGATTAGATGTTAAACCGTTAGATGCCATATAAGTTTGAAGTTTTAACTTTTCCTTTTCTGTATTATTTTCTTTATTATAAATAAAAACATATAAATAAATAAATAAATAAATAAATAAATAAATAAATAAATAAATAAATAAATAAATAAATAAATAAATAAACAAACAAATAATAATAATATTATTATTTTAATTTTAATAAATGCATTACTACTATATAGCATATTAGATACAAATTGCTCTCTTTGATATGCAGTTGGATCTCTTCGAAGAATCATTTGCTTTGTACGAATTTTTGGTTTTGTACTTTGATAAATGCATCTTCCGTTATATATATTAATTGGACGAACTGGTTTTTTTTGAGAGTTTTCTTTAAAATAACTTGTTGGCGGAAAAGATCCACCCTCTATAAATAAATGTTTTTAAATTGTAATAGAAAAATAGCATATTTAGTTTTAGATGAAATTTGCACTTATTTTGTTTGTTTGTTGTTACCTTGTAAAAGATTATCCAGTATTTGCTGTTGAGAATAAGATAACTTTGAACTTTTCATCATAGCTAAAGTAATAAAAAAAGGAAAAAAAGGAGAAATATATAATTTTTTTTTCATTATTAAAAAATGAAATATATTTTTTTATGCGAGTTTTCTATATATATACATTTAACTAGATTCTGAGTGCTTTGACTATATCTTTTTTCATAACTTGTCATTTTTGTTAAGCAGTTTATTTATTGAATAATTGAGTTATTTATTTATTATTAAATATCTAACAAAATGTATAAATATTAATTCATTATAATTTATAATATTATAATATTATAATAATTTGGTATTATATCAGTGTTAAATACTTATACATTATTAAAATTTATTTTGTTATTTTTTAGTTTTGTTTTAATTAAACTATAATTTTTTATACGCAGTAAAATATAATTTTTTTTTAAAAACTTTAATTATTAATAACTTTTTTTTTTTTTTTTTAATATATTATAAAAAAAAATATTTCATTATTAAAATTTTTTTTATTTTTATATTTTTATTTTAAAAATTATTTCAACATTATAGTATTTAAAATTTTGTAATTTTATTATATATATTGTATATATATATATAAAGATTATATAATGTTATTTTAACTTATTTGAATAAAGATTTTAATTGTATTCATTATAAAGTAGGATTATTAAATTCCAATATTTATTTATTAAAAAACATTATTATCGTTATTTTGGTTTATTTTTATTATTTTTTTTTCATATTCATTTTTGATTTGAATAAATTTAATAAATCTATTATTAATTTAAACATTATATAAAAAAAATAAAAAGATAAAAAAGATGTTAACAAGAAGTAAACAGAGATTATTAGCGAATAATGAAAATATAAATAAAGAAAATAATTTAAATGGCTTAAAAAGAAAGCGTTCAACTAAACCTAAAATACAAACGAATAAGGAAAATATTATTCCAAAAAGCATAGGATATTCTTTAAGAAGCAGAAGCAAGCCTAAAGAAAACTTAATATTATTAAAGCAAAAAAGCGAAAATTTGGTAAATAGAAGGGGCTTAAAAGAAAAATTAGTAAAAAATCATAATATAATCAAAACTATAAATGAAAAGCCAATTAAAACAAATGTATTAAAAGATAATAATACTGCTACTTCAAATAGTAATGTTAATCGTGATACTCTAAAAGAAAAAGGAAATAACAAAACAAAAATAACAACAATTATTAATAATAAAAATATAAATCTTGATATAAATAAAAATGCCAAAACTAAATCTAGTATAAAAATCAAAAATCAAAAAGATAAATTAATAAATGATCCAAATTTTATTGTATTAATACAAAATAAAATATCAAAAGAAAATATTCATAATGATACCGTTAATAATGACAATAAATTAAAAAGTAAAAAAGTTAAAATAGAAATAAAGGAAAATATAGGAATTGACGAGGACATTGTTCCAGATTTTAAAGATGAAAATTTAGAGCCAAAAAAGATTGAAAAGAATGATCAGAAAAATATATTATGTAAACCATCTATTTTAAAGAAAAAAGATAATACCAGTTCAAAACGTAAAGAGAAGGTTACTTTTGATGACAAAGTAAAAAATATTAATGATTCAATAAATATATCTTATAACACTTCATTAGAAAAAAAAACAAGCAGAAGTCCCGATAAAATTGAAATCATTAAAATTGATGATTCATCACCATTAAAAAAACATAACAACGATCTTATTGTACCGTTTATAAGAAGTGATTCTGAAAATGATTTTAATTCATCGAAATCAACAATTGATAATAGTATAATTGATGATGACCATAATTTAAAAAGAAAATCATGTGATTTAAGTAATAAGTCGTTAGAGTTATTAGCCGAATTTAATAAAGGTGGAAAAGTTCAAATATCAGATATTCTAGAGTCACTTAATTGTAATAATAGTTATAAATCCTCTACTCCTAATAATTTTAATAATACCCTTCTTTTCTTAGAAGAATCCCCTATTAATTATACCAGAATATTAAATGAAGAAATGAGTTTTCATACTCCATTAGAAAGCAGTAGTTTTAAATCGCCAGAAAAAGAGGTCAGTACTATATCTCGAAATACCTCATTTCAAGACAGTAATTCATTATCAAATTTTATTAATATATCTCCTATATCTAATAGTCATTTAATTCGTACTGATTCTGATATCAGTCATTTTGATTTCCAGCCAGATGAATTTCTTGATGAAGGTGATGTATTTAATTCTGATGATAAATCACTTTACAGTGCAGATGAATTGGATGAGAAGATTAAAAAGCTTTTATCAGGTAACGATAATTTCAATTTAGTAATGGATGATGATAATAAGAATAATTTAAGATATAAGCCTCTTTCACCAGATGAATTAAATAGAAAGCGAAAAATTAGAAGCAATGATGGTACCGCTTATGTAACTAATATTCCCAATATTTACAGAACAGACTCATTCATATCTCATCCTAAAGAAATCAAAACTACAGTAATTGAAGAATTAAATTACGATCAACCAGAAAAAATTTATTTTAATCAAGATTCATCATCTGATGACCCATTTGGATTTTCAAAAGCTGAAAAAATTTATAAATCAAAGCAAAAATATATAAAAAATGAAGGAACTCACACTCCAATTTCTATTTCTGGCTCTTATACTAGTAAAAAGGAATCACACTATCTTGATAATGTTAATGAAATCCTTCTTCAAGAGCATCAACAAATATTAGAATCAAAGAAAAAAAAGAGAAATAGAAAGAAGATAAAAATTGAAGATATGGAAAAATTGGTAAGTTTATATAATAATATTAATGTTATTTTAATTTTGATGTAAATTAATAATGCTTATTTATGTTTTTATCTTAAAAGGACTCTGATGATTTAGAAGAAATAAAAAAAGCTAAGGACGAACAAATGAAATTATTTAAAGAAATAGATGATTATGTTTTAAAGGAATCGATGTCATAAATCACTATGATAATTTTAATTAATATTTATCTGCAATAACAAGTTTTTAAATTACTTTTTTATAATGTATCTTTTCTATTATTAAATATATCCAAAGAAGTTCATTATTAAATAATACTTAATATGTATTCTTTATATGAAATATTTTTATTATGACTTTTAAAATAAATGATAATACCAAAAATTTATTATGTAAATATTTAGTAATTTTGTTTATTTTATATAAATGCTTATTATTAATAATAATATAAAAATACTTAAAGGATAAACAGTATTTTATTTTATATATATAAAGTGAAGCAATATGAGAAATAACCATATTAATAACCATATTTATAATTTAAATATATTTTATAATATTTTATCTATTAATTTTAAATTTAATGATTTTGCCCAGTTCGTTCCTAAACATTGAAATATACATAATATTTTAATATACATAATGTAAATATAAACGAACAATTGATTATTAGTTTTACATATATTTATGAATTATGAAATACACAAATATTTTCACTATACATTTATACATTTTTTAATGTTAAATAACATCCAATCAAATTATTTGTAACCAATCAAATAAATATATTTTCATAGTACAACTCTTCTTCTAAATATATATATCTAATTTATTATAGATCAATAGCTATTAAGAATTTAAATTAATTTATATATATTATAATATATCATATACATATATTATAAATTAATTTTTATTAGTTAAAATAAATAAAATCTATATAATAATATTCATTATTAAATATTTATATACATAAATTATTTAGAAAAGTATAAAGGGTTATAACATATTCAGAAATTTTTAATTCCATATATAAATTTTATTTATAATTTTTATTTTTATTAATAATCTAATAAATATTTGTTTAATAAAATTTTCTTTTAAAAATTATAAAAAAAAAAAAAAAAAATTAATAATATTTATTCATAAGAAAAATAAAGAAATATTAATTTAATATATATCCATAAGAACTAAACATACTTAATAAATAATATCAAGAATACTATAAAACATTTATTTTTATATAATATAAACAAATAAATAATATATAATCAAAAATAATAAATATATCAAAATGACTGAAGTTGAAAAGCAAAACGAAGTTCAAAACAAAGAATTAACATCTATTCTTGTTGATCCAGAAAATTTCAATGTTAAGCACAAATTAAGTACTAGTTGGACTATTTATTATGATATACCACAACAAAAGAAAAGTACTGCTCAAACTTGGCAACAAAATATTAAAACCATTGCTACTTTCAATACTATAGAAGATTTTTGGGGGTAATTTTAAATAATTAAATAGATTAAATCTACTTTTTATTATTCCTTATCATCAATAAGTATTTTGATGAAGATAAATTAAAATGAAATAAATATGATCTTTTAAATTGATATAATAATTATTAATTATTCTTAATTAATAACAAAAACAAGAATATTAATTTAAAAAGAAAAAAAATAATGTTTTTTTATTTATATAATATATAAATAAAAGAATTTTAAGAAAAATATAATAAAATATATATAAGTACTAAATCAATTAATAAAATTTATTAATTTTTATTTATTCATTTAATATGCCAAATACTATAAATAAATAATTGAATAAATTATACTGGATGCAAAAAATCAAAAAATCAAAATAAAAATTATTCATTCAATAATAAACAGTGTATTTAATTCAATACCTCCAGTTTCAAAGATTGCTCCATCATCAAGCTATTTCTTATTTAGACATGATATTAAACCAGAATGGGGTATGATGTGAATTTTGATTTATTAAAAAAAAAACAAAATTTTTGTGAATACAAAACTGAAAATTAAAATTTCTTTATAAAATGAAAAAAATTATGTTTTAATAGAGGACAAACAAAATGAAGAAGGTGGTAGATGGACCGTTACTGTTAGTAGAATGGGATCAAAGATTGATGATTATTGGATGAATCTTGTAAATATTATTGATATTATTTATACATTAATAATATATAATACAAAACCAAATAATAATACTCTCCTAACATATTAATATCATTAATAACAATTAATAACAGGTATTAGCCTGTATTGGTGAAGCTTTTGATTGTCCAAATCAAGTAAATGGTGCTGTTGCTTCTGTTAGAACTAGAGGTGACAGATTAGCTCTTTGGACTAAGAACTGGAAGAATGAAGAAGAAACTTTAAATGTTGGGTAAGTTTAAGAAATAATGTTTAAATAGTTTTTATTTTTATTATTTTAAATAAAAACTAATAAGTGTTTTTAAATATAATTTTTTTTTTAAATAGTAAATACTTTAAAACTTTAATTGGTACAGAAAAGTTATCATTCAACTCACATGAAGATGGAAAACAAAGCAGTAAGGCTAAGTATGTAAAACTCTAAAAATAAATAAATTTAAAATGCATAAAAACATCAAAAAGTAAGATATATTATTAACTATATTATTTATATATATAATAATAAATAAACCTAAAGGGAAAGATATACATTATAAAATTAATAGTATAAACTATCAATTAATGCATATATTTGTTTTAAAGTAATAACAAACGTGGGATAATATTTATTAAAAGTACTTTAATTATTTTCATTTTAAATACAAAAATAAAAAAGCAAAAATAAAAGCTAATTTATTTAATTAAAAATAAATCTAAGACTTTGTTTTTGTTAAGCATGCTTTTATTTTTAATATAATCCTCAATTTTTATAATATAAATTATTCTTTTTTTTTTTTAATTCCAAGATATAAAATCAATACAATATTCAACAAATATAATTATTACAATAAAAACAATAATTATAATATTAATAATAATAAAACAAAAGCATATAATAAAATTAAAAATTTATGAAAATAAAAATTATTTTCAATGTCTATACAAATTAATAATAATATGTTATTATTAACATAATAATCAAAGTTTGTAAAATAATATTTGTTATTTTATTTTCATGTTTATTAGTTATAAGCTTGATATTAATATTATGAAATGGGTTATTTTTTATTTTTACAACTGTGTTATGTTTTATAAAATAAGATTTTATAAAATGAGAATATTATTAAGAAAAAAAATTTTTGTTATATATATATATATATATCATATTTTGTATAAATACATAATTTTTAAAATGTATTTTTATTTAGTAAATTTATTTAAAAAGAAGAAATAAATTATGCTTTATGGTATATTTGCTTTTCAAAAGTTTCAGTTGTAATTTGACCTTCAAGTCTTTCACAATTTTTATTGAATACACTATATGCAGATTTCTTTTCAGGATCTTTTTCTTCTGTACTAGTGTTCTAAATATTTTATTTTATATAGTATTTAAATAAATATATAGTTGAAGATAGTTTTTAATAAAATTGATAACAATAAATAAATAAATAAATAAATAAATATATATATATATATATGTTGCTTTTTTGATATATTTACTATATAAATTAAAACACCAATAGAAATTATTAAGAATAAAAGACCAAATTCAAAGTAAGCAAATATTAATAAAAAAACAAACCAAACAATAAAAATTGTTATATTTTTTTGAGTAAATATTGTTTTTTCTTCTTTCTTTGCTTTAACAAGGTCTTAATTCAAAAAGTTAATTTATTTTCATACATAAAATAGTACGAAAATTCATTAATTAAAATTAGTTAATGATTTATGAACATTTATTATATTTATTAATATATTTTTATAATCATATTTTTGAATTAATTATAAACTTTTTCTTTAACATCAATGAATGTATTTTATAATTAATGTTAAAATGATAGATTTTATTTCATTTCAACTACCTTCTTTTCTTTTTTTCAATTCTTCTTGTCTCTTATTAATGAATGTTCAAAAATAAAATGTAAAGGATTATTATTAATACAACATATTTAATAAATTTAATAAATTGTATAAAAACTAATCTTTCAATTAAAAATATGTAAAATTTAATAAGTATTTGTTAATAATTTATTAATATTATTTATACTTTCACTCTTCTTGGTGCTTTTGGGAGTTTTTGTGCCATATTTTTTTTATTAAATTTTAGTAATTTTTTTTTTTTTTTTAGTTCTATTTTTTTATTTTATTTAACTTTGATATTCATTTATTCATTTATTATTTAAATTTTAATTTTAATTTGTTACCTACAAATCAAATCTAAATATTTCTATAAAAATTTAAAAATAATTTTATATATAGTTTTTTGTTATGTAAAATAAAATGTCACTATCATTTTATATATGTAAAAATTCTATATAATCAAAGTAAATGTTAAATCACATAAAAAAGGGGAAGTAATAGTATTTAATAAAGGAACTTTAACCATTTTATCCAACTATATATTATTTATATTAGATTATATAAAAACTTTTTTTTTTAAACAAATAATTGAAAAATTATAAAGGTATATTGAATTATATAAATAATTGACATAATAATGAC
The DNA here is from genome assembly GCA_002104945.1 of Piromyces finnis. NCBI lineage: Eukaryota > Fungi > Neocallimastigomycota > Neocallimastigomycetes > Neocallimastigales > Neocallimastigaceae > Piromyces > Piromyces finnis. The sequence continues at coordinate 706,064 of MCFH01000009.1, read as the reverse complement.
ATAGTAGAATAATAGTATTATAAGGATGAATTTATATAACAATAAAAGCAATTAACACTCATTTCTCTATATTTTATTATTATTGTTATATAAATTTATTATGTTTATATTACTAGAGGTTTAATAAGGAATTTACCGAAATATAAGAAGTTACTAATATATATTAAAAATAAAAAATAAAATAAAATAAAATAATAATAAAAAAAAATACTATATAATAATAAGCATTAAGAAGTATGTCAACTGAATATAAATATCAACAGGAAGTCAATGCTTCAAAAGAATTTTTAAAGGGATTTTTATTTGGCCAATTATTAATTTTTGCATTACTTGGCACTTTAATAAGAATATTCATTTTAAGAGGAAGTGATTCAACAAAAAAGGCTACCAAAGAAAAAAAGAGATTTGAAGTAAAAAATGATGTAAGTTTTATTTTACTTTATTTTATTTTATTTTTTTTTTTTTGTAATATTATAAAAAATTAGACAACAAAAATAGCAAATTAACAACACATCAAAATTTATTAATTTTCAAAATTTTTATTTCATTAATAATAATTTAATCTTGTATTTTTCTTATTATCTATATAAATAAATGATTTTCTATGTTGCATTGATTATTTCATTATTCAATAAGTCAAAAAAAAAATTAAATTCAATTCAAGATACAGTATTAAATAAATTAGAATACGATTTATATTCCCATCCTTCTGAATCCTGCGATTGGATAAATGTTTTAATAGGCATATTAATTGAAAGTTATCGAAGAGATAATACTTTCAAACAAAATATTGTTAATAAAATTAATAATATTTTATCAGATACCCAAGAAAAATATTCTTTTATTGTAAGTCTTTTTTACTTATATTTATAATATAATACATAATTAGTATAATAATTAATATAATATGATAAAATTAAAATATTCTTTATTATTATTATTTCTTGTTGTTAATGTTTATTGTTTTTTAATAAAATATTGTATTGTTAAATATTCTTTTATTTTTTGACAAAAAAGGCACCAATTATTTTAACTGACTTTGCACTTGGTGATGAATACCCACAAATAAATAAAGCAAAAATTAGACCAGGTGAACATAATGGCATGGTAATAAAATATTTTTTGAATAACTAAAAATATTTTTTAATAATGAAATAGCAGTTGTATTAAAATATTAATATTCTTATTCAATTTTAAAAGGTTACAGAATTTTTTATAAACTTTGATGATTGTTTAGTATTGGGTGTTGATACCAATTTAATGATCAATTGGCCAAGACCATGTATAGCTGCTTTACCTGTTTCTCTTTCTATATCTTTATTACATTTTTCAGGAAAAGTAAGTTTAAAAAAATTTTTGTTTTAATTATGGTTAATACATTATATCCTTTTTATTATTATTATTATTATTATTATTATTATTATTATTATTATTATTATTATTATTATTATTATTATTATTATTATTATTATTATTATTATTATTATTATTATTATTATTATTATTATTATTATTATTATTATTATTATTATTATTATTATTATTATTAATTTCTGTAATTTAAATTTGTTTATAAATTATTAGATTATAATAGAGTATGTTTCTCCATTAGATTCCAACAACAAATATATATTATTTTCTATAGGAGATGATTATAATTTAAAGTTGGATGTAAAAACATTATTGGGCCATCGTACTAAAATAAAAGATCCAGAAAAATTAACAAATATTATCATTAATATTGTTAATGATTTATTTAGAAATAAGTTGGTTTATCCCAACTATATTCGTTATGATTTACCAAATAAACCAAAAACTGATTAAAAATAAATTATTCTCTTAATAAAATATTTACAGTATAATAAAATAATGTAAAAATGAATAAATAATGATATAAATAAAGAATAAAAAAAAGTAAAAAATAAAAATAAATAATAATTTAATACATAATGCCTTAACATAAATTTTGAAATCATTTTTATTATACATATTTAAAAATAAAATAAAATTATTATACATCGTGTAAAACTAGATTATAAATGTTATAAATTTTTTCATTATAATTATGACTATCATTATTATTATTTAATATCAATTATAAAAATAAAATATAAGACAATAATAAAATACAATAAATAATTATAAAATTTTGAAAAAATTCTTTCAATGAAAGAGATTTCATTGTAAAATTTGTAATTGAAGAAATAGTATTATTAATGGTAAAACCATAATTCCAACCATTATACAGGATATAAATATTATTTGGATTTGATTGAGAAAAAACATCTATTCTACTAGTTTGCTTATTATCTTGTGAGTCTTTTCTGTTTCCATTTTCGAAATTATATTCGTAAATCATAGCATTGTTGGATTGAGTAATCGAATCACCATTTGTCAAGCTATTGGTAGCAATATTAAGCAGAATATTCTTAATTCTATCAGGAGAAAAATTTTGTTGGTAATTATATAATTCAGACATCATCAAGGCAGCTACCTATAAAATTATCATTTTAAAATACTAATTATTAATTATATATAGTATAAAAATATAATAGTTTTTATATAATTATATGAAAATAATTCTATTTTTACTCCAGATACAAATGGTGTTGAAAAGGAAGTGCCATATTTTATTCCAGAATTGGATGAAATATTCGATGAACTAGAAATATCTTCTCCTGGAGCATAACTTATATATTAAAGGTAAAAAATATTAAAATTTTGTCAATATAAAAATAATAAGATTTTATTTTTCTGATAATCTATATAAAATATTTTTATTACATAGAAACGCAAGAGCCTCTATTAGAAAAAAGACTAATATGATCATCTTTGTCAATAGCTCCAACACTAATAACTATTAAAAAAAATTCAATATTTATTTTGAAAAGTAATATAAAATAATATATTTGATTCTACCGTCCTTTGATGATGCTGGTGATTTATTACAAGCATCACCTCCATCATTTCCAGCTAATAGTAATGATAGAATAAAAGATAAAATCATAAATTTTTATGATTATTATAATAGATATAAATATATTTAAAAAATAAAATTTAATAACACTAAAGTAGTACCAGAAGTAATAACCAATATTCCATTTTTTTTGGCTATTGAAACAGCATCATTCAATGCATTACTTTTAATTGATCCTAATGATATACTGTATATATATTTTAAATTATTGATATTATTTAATAAGTAAAAAATTTATTTTAATTTATTAATATTATAATTTATTTCTTTCTACTTAATATTTATTTGATTTTACTTTGCAATTGAACCTATATTATTTTCTCTATTATTTTTATGATTATTAATAACCCAATACAGACCTTGTATAACAGTACTTGATTTTCCACTAATATATATTTTAAATATTTATAACATTTATTATTTTGATGATAAATATTTCAGTTTATATATTTATTTTATTTTAAAATCAACCTCCCATTTTTATTTAGAACTTTTACAGAAATTAAGTTTACTTTTTTTGCTACTCCATGGATTTCTCCTAATGTTTTTTATGATAAAAATTTATTAAAATATGGTTAAGGAGTAAAAAAAAAATACTTCTCTAACCTCCAACGATCCCTGCAACATATGAACCATGACCTAATAAAGTTACAAAAAATATTAAAATTAAATTTTTGAATCTATGAAAAATATCTAATTTAAATAACTTTTTGTTGATAAATAATAAAAATATTTATTTTTTGAAATTAAAAAGAAACATTAAGTGAATATGTAATAAGTATAACGATAATTTGATTTAAATATTAAATCATTAAAAAATAGTAATAAATAAAAGGTATAAAAATAAAATAAAGAAAATTGAAAAAAAAATTAATAATACCATATAGATCATCATCGCTTTCATTATCTACAAAGTTTGCACCATGATAACATCTTGATTTATAATCTTTATGATTAAAATTTAATCCACTATAAAGTCGAATATTTTTCAATATAAAAAATAATTAAAATATTTATATTAACAAGATATATATTATTTATATTTATTACGTATCAATTATATAAACGTTGACGTTTCTACCAGCATTTTTTTGATACTTGTAAATATTATCTCCAGTAGTTTGTCTTTGATCAATCCTATCTAAGCCCTATTTGTATATTATAATACAATATTTTAATAGAAATATTTTAATACATATATTTTACTTAACAACTTTATATATATATTTTATATTTTAAATATTTATTATTACCCATTCTAAATTATCATCTTGAATTTCAATATTATCATTAGATATAGATCTTCTTTTTTTAAATGCTTTATTGATGATATTTAAAGTTATTGACCTTTTTTTATGTTTTTTATTTTTAAGTCGTAAAAGGTTTTTATAATTCTCTTCTGATAAATCGTCGCTATTAACAGAAAAATCTTCTTCTATATAATCTATTGGAAATTCAGTGGAATTAATAGCATTCATAAACTTGTTAATAATATATTGATAATCTTCTTTTGATCTTTTCATGATATTCTGATCCTTTGTACTTTCATAAACTTTTTTCATTATATCTTGCTCATTCAAAAACATAAAAGATTTGTACAATATTGGATTTGACATAGACTTATTATTGGCAGGTTGGACGATGTTTTCGAAAATAGGATATTCTACATATTCATGAAGATTAGTTTTAATATCATTGTGATAATTTATATTATATTGAAGAGTTAATAAATTATATTTTGATTTTAAATAATTTTTAATAATTGCTCTTTTTCTCCTATGATTCTCCTGTCTCTTATTATTCATATTTCCTCTTTCACTTACAGAATTAATATCATTATTTTCTATAATACTTTTGAATACAATAATATATTTTTTATTAAATTTTTGGGATTCATTAAAAGTTATATTTAAGGAATAAGATTTGTTAATTAATTTTGAAAAAGTCATACTACAAAAGACAATAATACAAATTATTATATTAGTACTCATTTTTTTTTTTATTTTACTTTATTTTTATTTTTGAAAGAGGATATCATAACGTTTAAATATAAAAAGAATATAGTAATATTTTATATATTGACAGTAATAAATTGTATTACAAATATACAAATACTTTAATTATAACCAAAAAAGTGTACTTTTTTTCTTTTATTACTAAAAATAAAAAAATAACAATAAGTAAATTTTTCACGATTAATTTATATTATATTTAAAATATTTTTTCAATAGTATATATTTTTTAATTTCAGTACAATTATTGAAACTTTAATAATATACTTTTATAATTCTAAACACATTTGAATTTTTTTTAAAAAAGTTTAATTGAATAATTTAATATTTACATTTTATTTAACTTTTAAGAATGTAATATTAAAAAATATTTTAGTAAATATATTAAAAAAATAATTATAAAAATTTCGTTTATATTATAATTATGAATTTCATTTTCAACTTATATTTATCTATTAATATTATTTTGTTGAAAATTAACACTTTTATAAAAATATATTTTTTATATTTCATAATTTAAAGTTAAATGAAAAAAAAAAAAGCAATAATTGAAATCTTTAATATATTTATTAAACTTTAATGGAATTATTAAATAAGACATGTGAGGAATGTAAGTTAAATTCGGTTGGTTAATTAATATTGTTAGAATATTCAATGGAAATTTAATCAAACCAAAAACTAAAAAAAAAAAAGAGAGAATAAATAGTTTAGGATAAATAGTTCAATTAAAATAAAATAAATCAATGATATAATATCATTATCATTACGAAATGGAAAAATAATTTACTAGATATTCATTATTCATTACATATTGAATATATTATTATAAAAAAAAAGTATATTTTTATCATAAATATAATATCATGAATATTGTAAAGTACCATATATTGTAGATAATATCCCAGAAATTTAAGCTATCTTTTCTTTTTTATTTCTATTGACACATTAATATAATATTTATTATTTAAAAATTAAAAAATAAATTTATTATTAAGTTAGTTTACTGATGGGTAGTTTTTTCTATCATATTTTTATAAGTCATATTTACCTTTACATGTTTGATGTATATTTAAAACAATCCTACAGTTTATTATATATATTGTATAAATTGATGTTATTAATATATGTATCAATTAATTATCAATGACACCACCTTTTTATTGAAAGAAGGGAAATTATATTTTTATTACAGTTTAGAATAGTAATTTATTGTAATAATATCATATTTTTATGGTCTAATGATGATAATAAAAGAATAAATAAAATAGGGAAGAATTATTCCAATTTTTTATATGTAAACAGTAAATGATATATTGCTGAAATGCAATAGTAGTTTCAATTTAATGTTATCTGAAGAATAAAATAAAATAAAAAAAAAACAATAATATAATTTTAATAGCTTTTTTTTTTTAGTAATAATATTTTTTGACTTTTTTATTACTATAAAATTCAAAAAACAAAAATTTTATTGATTTTACATTAAGTAAATTATATGTGGCGTATACACAAAGAAAATTTTACGTAGTTAATACATCACATATAATTATAGAAGTATAAAAGTTGAATAATAAATATAATTTTTAAAATTTTTACCTAAAATCATGTAATCAATAAAAGATTTTTAATTAAATGTATGTAAAATTTTTAATAAAGAAATTTTATGTGGTACAAAACTGAAGTTTAATAAGAATTCTGTTTTATAATAAAAAAGAATAAAAAACTCAATTTAATTATTTCATACTATATTTAAATATTATAATATTATTCTAATATATTAAGGTAAATGTTTTAAAATTCAATTTAAATTTTATATTAAATGAAATTTTATGTTTTACCATAATATAAATATATGGTCAATAATATATTATTTAATTTATTTTAATTGATTATATTCCATAGAAATTTTATTTATATATACAAATAAATTCCTTTTGCATAAGAATATATTATTAAATAATAAAAAAGATTTTATACTTTATTATGATAAACATTACACAAATCAATGAGTGTAACAGTAAGTATTGAAATTTAAAGTTTAATAGAATTTAATTTAAATTTTAATTTAAAATAAAAATTCGGAATAAACTTAAAATATTAAACTAATAAATTTATTTTTCACCTATTACAAAAATCTATAAAAATTTATATTGGTTTAAATGAATTATAAATTAAAATAAATTTTAGAATATCATATATATTAAATTTAATTGGAATAAATTATATTAAATACAAATACAAATCTTCATTTTTATATATAATATATTAATAAATTATAATATATTTAAATACTATCAAAAAAATTTTATACTATAAAAAAAACGTTTTCAATTTTTTTTAGTAATATATTAATATATATTATTAGTGTAATGAAGATTAACTTTATTATCTAATAATTTTATGTTATTTTTTTTTTTTTCATATTTGAAATAATTTTATTATAAATTAGAATTATATGAAATTTACCATTATATTATTAATAATAACAAAATAGAAATACAACCATAAATACACTATATATTAGTTTAAAACATTTTCATTTTTTCATTTTTTTTTTCCTTTTATTTAAAATAAAAAAAAATAAAAAAATTATATATATAAACTAATTGTAAATAAATATATATATATAAAAAAAAAAAAAAATCTTAATTTAAGTTTAAACAATTTTTATAAGAATATATGAAATAGCTTATATCATATACTCTTATAAAAAGTTATAAAATAAATACTAAAAATAAAACAATAAAAATATAAAAAAAGAAAAAACATTCATATATATTTATTAATATACATGAAGAAAATTATTTAAGAGTAAAGTATTGCAATTAAATTATGAATAATTAAACAATAGTAAAAATTATAAAAAAAATAAAATATAAATTAAAAGGAATAGATAATAAAATATTTTACAATCATCCAAATATAGATATATGCTTATATTTAAATAAATATTATAATAAGTAGTATAATTAATAAATAAATAATGTTGGGGTCATAAAGATTACTAAATAAATTTTAAAGTTTTTTTTATTTTGTATAATAAAAGAAAATTATATATTAAGTTTTTAATGAAATACTTTATTTTAAATTTATAAATATTAATAGATGTCAGACGATACTAAACCAAGAATTACTTCCTTTGCCTTTTCTAAGGAAATTTTTAATAATTCATCATTTTCTTCTTTTTTATTTGAAAATAAAGATTTAATGAATTTTGATTTGGATAAAAATTCTGACAGTAAGTACAAATTTAAAAAGTTAAAGCATATATTAATTCATTGTAATATTAGGAGAAAAAAAAACAATTAAAAAAAGAAATATTTGAAAAATGAAAATTAATTCTAATAATTAATAATTATTTATCTTTTAACAATAGAATCATCTCCACAGCTTAATTCTAGCACTTCATCTCAAAGTCCAGTACAAAAACCACAAACACAATATCAATACCAAAGTGGAAATAAACCATCATTAATTGATGTAAATTATTCAAAAGAAAGTCAAAATTATCCAATGTCTGCTAATATATTTTCACAAAATTCCCAAAAGGGTTATAATAAGTATGGTATGGCTTCAAATAATTATCACCTTAATTCTCCGGTAAGTGCACCCGTTGAAAGTCAATATAAACAACAAACTTCCAACGAACAAACCGAAACATCAAATTACTATAATATTATTAATGCAATTAAGAAAGAAAATCTTAATACTATTAATAATTCAAGTAAATCCTTAAATAGTGTAAATTATAATTCAAGTTATAGTAATTCTCCACCACTATCTCCTCTTCCAATTAATGTCAATAATCAAAAATTTTATAAGGGATCACAACAAAGTTTTTCTGCAGTTGATTTAAGTAAACCTGATGCTGTTTATAATGAACCACCAAAAGCATCTAGAAGTGTAAAAGAGTATCCAATCTCTGGATCAGCTTCTTCTGCTTATATTACTAATAAACCAAGATCAAAGTCTATTCATAATGTTCCATCAACTTATGAAGATGATTCATTTGATTTTATAAATGATAGTATCACCGAATATAGTTTTACTCAAAATGATAATTATGAAGGTTCATTTACCACTAATGGATCTGAAAAGGAAAAAAAAAATCATTCTCGAAGCCTTTCAAAATCTTTAAAACGCGCAGTCAGTAGAAATTCAAGAAAGTCAAAAAAAAGTCATCATAGAAATGCTTCATCTTCATCAAGAGGAAATGCCAGTTATACTAGTTCTGTTAAGCAGCCAGATGTACCACCTCTTTCATATCAAGAAATTAATGATAATGCATTAGTATTTAAGCCATCAAGTGGAGCTATTTCAAATTATGGCGATGCTAATAATGATAATAGTTTTGATTTTGATTCTATGATTTCTTCAGATCAAACTAGAAAAATTAGTTTAACTCCAAATCGTATGAATGAAATTCAAAAACATCAACAATCATCTAACCGTTTAAAGCCAAAGAGTCATGAACGTGAAAATCTAGTTCCAATGAATGTTATTAATAATACATTAGGTAGAAATAGAGAAAATAAATATAAAAACATGAATATGATTGATGAATATGATTCAGATGATTCTATTGATCGTCTTCTCAATGAAGGTAAGCCAAAGAGAAAACAGGAAACCCTTTGGGAATTTTTAAAGAATTCAAGTCCTGAAGATGTTTTAGGAAAGGGAAAGAATGTTCACAATGTGAATAATAATTCAACAGCTCCAGTAAAATTGACAAATAACACTTCTCAAACAAAATATATTCCGATTAAAATTCAATATTCTCCATTTGAAAACGTTGAAAACAAAAACTCAACAAACAATAATAGCAACAATAACAATAATGAAGATATTGAAAATAATTTTAATAATAATAATTTAAACAATGGTATGAACTATAAAAACAATACCTATAATAATAACAATTCAAAAATGATGCATGTTCCAGTTCAACCTATGGTTTATCAAAAGAAACCATTAAATGAAAATAAAGTTCCAATTAGTAATAACACTTCACTTCCAGTATCAAAAAGATCAACAAGTAAAAGTAATATTAATAGAGCTAATGGCCCAACTGTACCAGTTCCACCTCCACATGGAACATATGCCAAAAATAGTATAGGCAAAAGTAATAGTATGAAATTAGCACATACTATATCCAATATTGCTAGAACACCGGAATCTGTTTCAACCGAAGATGACAATTGGAATACGCCAATACGACCACCAATGATGCAAATTCATGAGCAGCCACAACAAATGAAGGTTTCTACAAAACCAAAAATGGTTAGTGTTGGTACTCAATGGTACATTAGTGATGCTTTCTTAATGAGAAAGAAGAGAGTATTATTCAGACCAGTTGATAGAAGAAATCCAATTGCAAAGTATATGTTCAATCATGCTTTTGTTGAAACTATATATGTTTCAAATGAAGCATTCAAGAAGAGACGTGCTAATGCTCCGGATTATGTTCCAGATGATTTCTTAGCTAGAAACTTTTTCTACTATGCTAGATATCCATTTAATGTTCCTCAAATGCCAAAGAGAGAAATGATTAGTAGAGGAATAGAAACAGAAGTTGTTAATTGGGTTTATCCAGAAAGAGATACTAATCCAATTGCTAAATATATGTTTATTGTACAAGAAGGTGATTATCCATGGAGAGATACTAATCCAATTGCTAAATATATTTACAATGGTTGGGATAAGAAAGAAACTTCATTAAATGTAATAAATAGTGAATATTATCAATACTATAAATCTATTGAAGATAATGTAAGTGATGATATGGAAATGGAAATTATTACTGAAGTTATTAATAAATCATATAATGAAGAACAAATTGATACTTCTATTGAAGTAATTAATGATTATACTGATGATGTAGAATCTCTAAATAATGAAGATAAAACTGAAATAAATGATGAGGCAATAATAACAAATACTACACAAATTAAAAAGAATGAAGATGAAAGGACTACTCAAAATATATATATACAAAAAGAAAAAGATGAAATTATTAACAAATTATTTAATAAAATTATTAATTATCTTGAAGATAAGGAAGAAAAGCAAAAAGATTATAATAAAACTCAAGAATTCGCAAAATTATTATTTGAAGAAAATACCAAATTACAAAAGGAGCTGACAAAACTTAGATCTGAATTAAGCGCAGAACGTGCTTCATGTGAATCTGCAAAAGAAGAATTAGCTCGTTATCGTACATTAATGCAAACTACTTTATTAAACAGTAATTAATATTAAAATAATAAATATAGTATCAAAATAAAACTAAAAAATCATTAAAAAAAGAATACATAAACTATATTGACAGCAAATTATAAAATAAATTAAATCAATATAATTATTACAACTTTTAATTAACTATAGATTAGTGAATTAAAAAAAAAAAAAAGGTATAAATAAATATTAAAAAGATAAATATATATTTATATTATAAAATATAAAATATTTAAAAATTATAGATACTAAAAAAATATAAAAAGTTTATGTAAAAAAGGAGAAAAAATAAAAGTGAGTAAATTTAATACCTTTTTTATTTTTTTAAGCCTTTATAATACATTAATACATTATATACAATGCTAATTAAAATAAAATTATAAATTAGATATATATTAAATAGAGCTGAAAAATAGTTTTATTTTTAGTTGTTAAAAATTAAAAATATATAAAAATAACAATAACATATTGATAATAATAATTATTAAAATGATATTTAGTAATAATATAAACATTTAAAATAATTATAAAAATATATAGATATTATATATATATAATTTATTATAAAAATTATATATATACAATATGAATAAAATATAAAATAAAAATAAAAATAAAAAAAAAAAAAAACTTTATATATAAAAGAGAAAGAAAATATCTAGGAGTAATGATTTTATTTTAAGACAATTGATCTAAATAACAATTTAATCTTGAGTATATATAAGATGTGTAATTATTTAAAATTAGATATGTAAGGCAGTCAGTCATCATTAGAAGTCATATAATTATTATACTCTATAGAGTGACCTTCTTAAAATAATAATTTAAAAAATAAGAAAAACTTTGTCAGAATAAACCAGACATTTTTGAAGGAATTGAAACATTTTTACATATCTCATAATATTTTCTTTCAATTCAATAATACATTGAAAGTCAAGTATTATTATATTATTATAATCAAGTATAAATGTGACATTTCTTTATTTTATTAATCATCCATTTGTGTTCTTTTATAGTTTTTTTTTTTTTTTTTTGCCATTAAATTGAGAATAAAAAAAAAAAGAAAACAGAATAGACAATTATATTTATTATTTATTATATATTGTCTATTTTATAATATTTAGAAAAAAAAAAAACTTTTTTTATTATACTATTTATTAAGAAAATGTTATAATAATCTTTCATCAAATAAAATTTAATGTATTTATTTATTTATTTATTTATTTATTTATTTATTTATACACATTCCTCTCAATTTAGTTTTATTATAATGAATAAAATTTTAAAAAAAATATACATATCATATGATAGCCATTTATTTATGAAATTATATAATAGATTAATTTTTTTTATTTTATGATTTGCTGATTTTATTTTTTTTTTAAAAAAAAATAAATCAATAAAAATTAATTTAAATAAATTATTTTTCTATTTAAAAAATTTTATTTTAAATTTAAAGTTATATTTAAAAAGTGTCTTTTTTTTTTGGATAATCTATATACAGAAACTTTATAATTAATAAATATCAATATACATATACATACATACATACAAGCAGATTTTTAAAATTTAATAATTTGAAATTTAAAATGAATGAAGTATCAAATAAAGATTCTTTTGTATTAGATGCTAATACTTTTGCTAAATTACATCCGAAAGAATTTTACAGAAAATTTTTAACAAATAACATTAGACCAGATGGAAGACTATTAAAAAAGTTTAGAAAAACTTCTATTAATTTAAGTAAGTTTATTATTATTATTATTATTATTATTATTATTATTATTATTATTATTATTATTATTATTATTATTATTATTATATTGTCAATGTTATCATTGTTACAAAACAAAGATTGTTAATATATAATTAAAATTTAAATTGCTATCTATTAAAAAATTAATTGTGTTATAAAATATAATTTATTATATTTTATTTTATTATTTTTTTAAAAAAATATATACTATTACCATTATAAATAAAATAAAATGTATTATTCTGTATGATTTTAAATAGATTCATTAAAAAGTGCTGAAGGTTCATGTGTACTAAAAATGGGTAAAACCTCAGTCGTTTGTGGTATTAAAGCAGAAGTTGCCGAACCAAGAGTTGATGATCCAAGAAAAGGATACATTGGTAAAATATATAAAAAATATACAGTTTATATTACTATTACATATATAGATTATATTTTATTTACTCATTTATATTTATTGTAGAATAGAAAATAAATAATTTTATTAATATTTAATTATTTTTTATTTTATTCATTCATTTTATTATTATTATTTTATATTTCAATAATTTAATTTTTATACAATCCCAAAATTTCGAAATCAAAATTGAATTACAATCAAATTTCAAAATAAATTATATTTTTATTAAAATTTAAAAGTACCAAATGTTGAATTATCACCTATATGCTCTTCAATTTTTAAACCAGGACCACCAGGAGAATTAGCTCAATCTATTAGTGAAAGAATTGATAAATTATTTAAACAGTAATATTTTAATATAATTAAATTTTTTTAATAATATTAAAATTTCGAATGTATAACAGTACATAAATTAAAATATAAATCTTTAAATTTCCACATTTTATACATATTGCATATATAAACTTTAAAAATTAGATGTAAAATTATTGATTTAGATAAGCTCTGTATATCTGAAAAAAATGCTGTATGGGTATTATATATAGATGTTATTTGTTTATCTTATGATGGTAATATATTCGATGCTGCTTTATACTCAATAATATCCGCTTTAAAAAGTTGTATGTATTATTATGTATTTTTTTTTTTTTTTTTTCATACAAGGCCAATGAGCAATGTAATATAATTAACAAAAATTAATAAATATTTATAAAAAAATTTTTTTAAAATATAATAAATTTAAAAAGTAAAACTTCCAGAAGTCACTTTTATTGAAGAAGAAGGAAAAGCTGAGGCTTCCAAAGAGAAGACAATATCTTTAGAATTATTATCAATCCCATTATCTGCTACATATGTCGTATTTGATGAGTATGTTTTTAAATTAATTAAATATTAAAAGATTGAAAGACCTTTATATACTAAATTTCTTTATGTATATATATATATATTTAAATTTAATATAAAAATATTTATTTAGTAAATATGTTTTAGCTGATCCAAATGAAGAAGAAGAAAATCTTTCAAGTACTTCAATTACTTTCATATATAATGAAGAACATAAGTTATGTGGTATATCAAAACTTGGTGGTATTCCACTTTCTTCAGAATTAATACAGGATTGTATGAGTAGTGCTATAGAGCGTACTGACAGTTTAAGAGAATTATTAGAATCAACTTTACAAAGAAATTAGAAAACCAAATAACTCTACATTTATATTAGTAAATAAATAAATGAATATAATATCCCTATTGAATATTTTTTATATCATATAATAAATTATTAAAATAAAAAATAGAATATATTTATTTCTTCATTAAATTTTATTAATAATAAAATATAAGGGTATATAGTTTAAATATTTATTTTTATTTCAATTATTTTTCTTATTTTTAATTTGTTGAGCTGATAGAATAAAAATCAATGAATATATATCAAGACATTCCTATTCTTTATGCATTAAATATATTTATATATATATTAATTTTTTTCTCTTCTTTCTTTTTTTTTATTATTTTTTTTTATAGTATTATTTTATTATACATTAATAAATAAATTTAAAATATACTGAAAACTTTATCTATTATCAAAAAGAATTTATATTTCAATATATATCCTATTAAGTTTATTATGTTGTAGTTTAATATTTTAATAATAATCTATATAAACCTTTTTCCTTTTTTTTAAAAAAAAAAAAAAAAATAAAATTTGTTATGCCTTTTTTTTTTTATTTTTATTTTTGTTTTTATAAAAAATATTCATAATTTAAAATTAAAATAAAAAAAATCTTAAAGGTATTAAAAATTAAAAGGAAAGATCAAAAGTTCAAAAGGAAATTAAAAATACAAAGGAAGTTAAAAGATAAAAAGGAAATTATAAATATTATTAATTAGAAATGCGATTTCTTTAACCCTTAATATAAAAATTAATTAAGAGAAATTGATAAATTAAGCTTTTGAAGGTAATTTAATTTTCAAATCTACTATTATACTAATTATTATTATTATTATTATTATTATTATTATTATTATTATTATTATTATTATTATTATTATTATTATTATTATTATTATTATTATTATTATTATTTTCGACGCCTTTTTATATTACATCTTACTATTTATTAATTATATCAATTTAAAAATCTTTATAAAGTTTAAAATGTAACTTCGGTTTTACATTAAAATTATCTTAATATTTCTATATTTTCTAATCATACGTACTTATTTTTTTATATAATAAACTATAATTAATAATTATATTTTTTAAAATATTTTTTCTTATTAATAATAAATATAAAAGAACTAGATTATTTCTTTTTTTTTTTTTTTTTTTTTTGATTTTGTTTTGTTTTATTTTATTATTATTAAATATAAAAATTTAAAAATATATTAAAAATAATCGATTATTAAATCAAAATATGATTAAAAACTTTTTATCAATATTTTCTCTACTAATTACCATAGTAGCTTCCAGAAACGTTAAATTTTCGGTGGTTGCTTTCGGTTCATCTGTCAGTGTAAAGATAAATGAAAAATATTACACTTTAGAGAAATATAGTTCTTATGCCCCAGTATATCAATCAGTTATTTCTATTGATGATACCAATGTTTCGTACGTTTTTATTTATAGCCAATTAATAAAATTTTAATATTTAATTTTAAAGTGGTTAATAATAATAAAATTATTGAAAAATTCAAAAAAAAAAATCTATTTTTTTTAAAAAATTATATAATTTGTGACATAGATGCAATAAATATTAATTTTTATTCATTTCTTCATAATTATCTACTTTAATATTCAAATTGCTAGATACAAATATGTTGTTGATGGTATTTCTGAAAACTTTAGTCGTGTATTAGAAGAAAATGTTGATAAAACTCATAATGAATTCTTTGGTAGAAAATATACAATAAAAGAAATTCCTCAATTTAAACAAGTTTATAATTGGTCTAAATCTATTGGTAAAGGTGAATTATTTGATGATTCATATATTCCAACTGTACATATTTATGGTGATAGAAGTGAAACCATTTTCACTACTACTGAAGCAAATCCTGATAAATTAGAAAAAATTGTTTTTATCTTAAAAGATAATATTTACACTTTTGAAGTAATTATTTATATATTTACTAGAAAAAAAAAAAAAAAAAGAATTTTAAAAATTAATAACCTATATATATATTAATTAATAATTATAGAATGTTCAATGTGATCCAAAAAACAAATATTGGGATAAAATGCAATTTAAAGTCAGATTAAATAATAATGGAATTGAAGGAAGGTATATTTTAAAATTCCGTGATAATAATGAAGATCCAACATTTATGCGTCAAGATCTCTATGGTGATATTTTAAATGCTCTTGGTTATCCTACTATTCAATCTGTTAAAACTAGAGTTTATGTTAATGAAAAAGCTGTTGGTTACTATATTTTACAAGAAGAAGCAGCCAGTGAATCATTTGTTCGTGCTACTTTCCATGGGGATAACAACGGTAAATTATTAATTACTGATGTTAATAAATTAGGTCATCCTCTTGATTGTAGTACTGGTGCTGATTTTCATTATAATGGTAATGATTTCTATGCTTTCCAACCATATAATAGTTATCGTTATGACAACTCAAGAGTTAAAGAACTTAGTAAAGCTTTTGAAAAACTAAATGTCAACAATTTATCTGAAATTAAAGATTTTGAAAAAAATTGGTTTGATATTGATACATTTTTCAAGGCTATTGCCATGGAAATTCTTACTGGTCACTGGGATTCTTATTGGTTATATTCTACTAATTACGCTCTTTACGATGATCCAACTGAAAATAACAAATTTTACTTTATTGATCAAGATTGGGATGGTACTTTTGGTTTAAATCTTGGTATGCCATACATGCGTTATAAAGATTTTATTGACCGTTCATACAAAGACTTTGTCAATCTTGAATGGGGACTTGATGAATATGATGCTCCACATCGTATAGCTGTTGATAAATTATTATCTAATGAGACTCTTAGAGCACGTTTTGAAACAATTCTTAAGGATATTGTAATTAATATTTTCAATCCAGTTGAAATAGGTAAAAGATTAGATGCATTAGTTGCCCGTCATCGTGAAGAAATTGCTTGGAATTATGATACTATTAATAATTATCCACTTCGAAAGGCTACAGGTTCACAATTAGGTTGGACTATTAAAGATTTTGACACTAATATTAATACTCGTTCAAGACATGGTGCCAGTTATGGTATAAAGGAATGGGTATATAAACGTGCTAAAGCTATGAATAAGGAATTTAATTTGAATATTGATTTAGGATCCGATAGTGAAGCTTTTGAATCATTATCTATCGATGGAAGATGTGGTGAAGGTCATGGTAGATGTCCAAGTGATGAATGCTGTTCTGAATATGGTTACTGTGGATCTACATCTTCCTATTGCGGTTCTGGATGTCAATCCGCTTGGGGTTATTGTTCATTATCTAATAGTAGTACAACAACTGAAACTATTACTACAGAAAACTCAAGTTCTACTGACTCAACATATGATGGAAGTTGTGGTTCTGGTAAAGGTGCATGTCCAAACGGTCAATGTTGTTCTAAGTATGGTTACTGTGGTACATCATCTGCTTACTGTGGTTCTGGATGTCAATCCGAGTATGGTAAATGTACTACTGATTCTTCATCACGTTCATATTTAAGTATCTCTACTGATTACACATGTGGTTCTGAAAAAGGTATATGCCCAGGTAATTTATGCTGTTCAAAGTATGGTTATTGTGGTACCTCATCTGCATATTGTGGTACTGGGTGCCAATCTACTTATGGTCATTGTTGGTAGAAAGAAAAGAAAGTTGGAATTAAAATGATTTTATAATTTTCTTTAATATATATATCATATATGCATACAATTTTAAAATAGTTCTATACTATATATACAATATATAATTAAGTATTTTTTTTTTTTATAATATTCATATATAAAACATAATAATTAATTCATTTTAATTCATTGTATTTTAATTACTGTAAATAAATATCTTTAAAATAAAACTTAAAATTATTTTTATATATTATATAATTAATTCTATTAATTTATTTATTAATATATTAATTATTTTATAGTTTTTAAAATTTATTGCTCTTTTTTTTTTTTTTTTTTTTTTTTTTACTTTAAAAAAAAGAAAAGTAAAGAGCTAAATATATAATGTTTTGTAAAGACAACAAATCTAATGATATATTTTTATATTAATATTTTTAAAATAAAGTTTGAGCTTATTTTTGTATCTAAAAATTAGGCCAATTTTTAAACTTAATTTATAATAAATTAATTATTGTTAAATTATTAAGATGTCTTTTTTTTTTGTGTTCAAAGAGCAGTTTTTACTTTAATATATTATATGAACACAATAATCCTTGTACCCTGAACACAAATAAAATTAATACAACCAAAAAACAAAAAGCTATAAAGAAATAATTTCAAAAAAAAAAAAAAAAAAAAAGCTATAAAGAAATAAATAAGTAAAATAATACAATTTTTGGATTATTGTTTTTGTTTGTTTGTTATAAAAGATAATTTATTAATATATGATTATAGAAATAAAAAGTTATTACAAAGAAAATAAGTAATAAGTATTCCATTATATATTTTATATTTTTCATGTAGAATTATAAAGTTTATGAGAACTATTATTTATATCTTTACTTTTTTTCTCCTTCCTCAAAAATTAATTTTTTAAGTGATTCTTTAAATAATTATAATTAAAGTTTATTATTAACTTTATATTTTCATTATAAATATTTATATAAAAATAATAATTAATTTTATTATATTATATTTTCATTATATTTCTATGTAATTAATTATTTCATTAAAAAATTAAATTTTAATAATAATTAAAATTTTATATATTTAATTTAATTTTATTGTATAATTTTCTTCCTAAAAATTAAAACTTGGTTTTATATTTAATAAATGATTTGTACTACATATTTAACTTGAAAATATCATTGGCATTCATGGATTCCTATATGAATTTAATATTAAACTAAATATATTATAATATAATAAAATCATATATTTTTATATAAAGCATTGAATAAAAATTAATATTAAACATGATACATTTTATTGTTATTAAAGAGAACAATATTATTGAACAATATGGAAATATTATCAGCGCCTATTTTAATTTACACCAATATTATTAAATTAATTTAAATACAATAAATAAATAGTACTGTGAAATATATTAAACAATATATTAAAATATAACAAAATATATTGAAATAAATTTTATAATAATTTAAATTTATTGTGATATTGAAATGAAATGTTAAACGAACATAGCCAATGACCCTTAATTTTTGAAATGAACGAAAGAGTATTAAAAAAATTCACTTGAAAATGGTAGTTTCAGTTGAATTTTAATCATTTTATTAGATACTTCTAATGATAATAATAAAATATTTATTATTATAATGAAAATCATCTTATTATTAAAAAAGAATATTATATATTAAAATGCTCTTTTTTAATTATTTATAATATTGTTACTATATTTTTCAATCTTTCAAAAAGAAAGTTTATATATTATTAATATAATTAGAAATAAATTAAAAATTTTTTAATAATTTAATTAACAAATGAATTTTTTTTTATTATTTTTCATATTATAATAGTAATACTATTTTTTAAAAAAAATTAAAAAAGTTGTATATTAAAATGAATATGAAAATTAAAAACCTTATATATTTTAATAAATGAAAATTATATATTATAATATAATATATTCTATATTCCCAATATTCATTTATTATATTAATTTCTTTTTTAATATTAAACTTTATTGTATAATAATTATGATTGAAGTTTTTATTCATTATTTAATATATTTAATGTATGAATTGAAATGAATATATAAAGTTATCCTTTTTTCCTTAATTTTTTTTAGTTTTTTATTTCAATTGTTGCTTTATAATTTTGTACCTTTATATACCAAAAAATATAAAGATACAAAATAATAAAAGTAAAAAAGAAAAAATTAAAAAAAAAAAAAATAAATAAATATAAAATAAAAAAACAAAATAATAATAATAAAAAATATATTTATATATATGTTGTATTAAATAGTAACATATGAAAAAAAACATAAAAAATAAAAATTTAAAAATAGAAATTTAAAAAATGTACAAAAACTTATTTTTAATATTAGCTTTTATTGCTTTAGCAGCTGCTAGAAGTGTAAAATTTTCACTTATAGCTTTAAACGCTCAAAATGTATCAGTTAAAATTGGTTCAAAATCATACAACTTAAAAAGATACAGTACATATGCTCCAGTTTACCAAGCTACTCTTACAGTATCTGATTCTGAATTAACGTAAATATAAATATTTTCAAAAAATAATTACAGTTTAATAATTAGTATTTTATTTCATTTTATATTAAAAAAACGAAAAAATTAATTAATAAATTATTAAAAAAAATATTATAATTATAATAAAAAAAATTTAAAACATAGTTACACTTATTATGTTGATAATGTTTCAGAAGGTTTTACTCGTACCTTAGCTAAAGGAGCTACTACTACACACAATGAATTCCTTGGTAGAAAAGATACAGTCAAGACTTTACCACAATTACCACAGGTTTATCAATGGACCAAGTCTATTGGTAAGGGTGAATTATTCGATGATTCTTATATCCCAACTGTTCATATTTATGGTGATAGAAGTAACAAAATGTTCACTTCTACTAAAGCTAGTGCTGATTATTTAGAAAGAATCGTTTTCATTTTAAAAGATTCAATTTTAACCTTTAAAAATATACCAGCTTATCCAAAAAATAAATCTTGGAATAAATTCCAATTTAAGGTTCAATTAAGTGGTGACGGTGTTGAAGGTCGTTATACTTTAAAATTCCGTGATAATAATGAAGATCCAACTTTCTTACGTCAAGATCTCTATGGTGACATTTTAAATGCTCTCGGTTATCCTACCATTCAATCTATTAAAACTAGAGTTTATGTTAATGAAAAAGCTGTTGGTTACTATATTTTACAAGAAGAAGCAGCCAGTGAATCATTTGCTCGTGCTACTTTCCATGGGGATAACAACGGTAAATTATTAATCACTGATGTTAATAAGTTAGGTCATCCACTTGATTGTAGTACTGGTGCTGATTTCTATTACACTGGAAACACTTTTTATGCTTTCCAACCATACAATAGTGATCGTTATGACAACTCAAATATTAAAAATCTTTGCAAGCAATTTGAAAGTTTAAATGTTAACAGTTCTTCTCAAGTTAAGAGTTTTGAACAAAATTGGTTTGATATTGATACTTTCTTTAAAGGAATAGCTATGGAAATCCTCACTGGTCATTGGGATTCATATTGGTTATACTCAACAAACTTTGCTGTATATGATAATCCAACAGAAAACAATAAATACTATTTCATTTGTCAAGATTGGGATGGTACTTTTGGTTTAAATCTTGGTATGCCATACATGCGTTATGATGATTTTATTGATCGTTCTTACAAAGATTTTGTTAACATTGAATGGGGTCTTGATGAATATGATGCTCCACAACGTTATGCTATTGATAAATTATTATCTAATGCAACTCTCAGAGCACGTTTTGAAACTATTCTTAAAAATATTGTTGTTAAAATCTTCAACCCTAAAGTTCTTAATAAAAGAATTGACGCTTTAGTTGAACGTCACCGTGATGAAATTGCTTGGAATTATGAAGTTATCAACAAAAACCCACTTCGTAAAGGTTCAGGCACACAATTAAATTGGACTATGGAAGACTTTGAAACTAATATTAATACTGCTTCTAGACATGGTGCTGGTTATGGTATAAAGGAATGGGTTTACAGACGTGCTAAGGCTATGAATAAAGAATTTGGCTTAAACATTGATTTAGGTAGTGAAACATACGGTTCAGATATTTCTCGTAATGGATTATGTGGACCAGATTATGGTAGATGCCCAGATAAGCAATGCTGTTCTAAATATGGTTACTGTGGTTCTGAAACTGAATACTGTACTAATTGTCAAGCCGAATTTGGTTACTGCCCAGGTAGTACTATTGCTAAAACCACTACTGTTAAAACTACTGCTGTTAAAACCACTACTACTGTTAAAACCACTACTAGAAAAACCACCACTACAGTTAAAAAGACCACAACTACTACTTCAACCAAAACCACACTTCCAGTATCTACAGATGGTACCTGTGGTCCAAACAAGGGCAGTTGTCCATCTGGCCAGTGCTGTTCAAAATATGGTTATTGTGGAATAACTGATGCCCATTGTGGTACTGGTTGTCAATCTGGTTTCGGTAAATGTGGTTCTACTTCTACTAACACTGGAAACACTGGAAACACTGGATCAACAGTTGATTACACTAAGATATATAGTACTGATGGTATGTGTGGTGAAGGTCACGGTAGATGTAGATCTGGTTGTTGTTCTCAATATGGTTACTGTGGTACTTCTGATGCACACTGTACAAATAATTGCCAAGCTAAGTATGGTATTTGTCAATAAAAATAAATATCCATATATTTATATATACTTATAGAAAAACGTTTTAAAAAATTTAATAAAAACGAAGGAAATTTTATAAAAAATTGAAAATTTTTTAAGAAAAGCTTTTTTTTTTTTAACAAAAATATAGAATATAATTAAATTATTATTTCAAATTTATATTTATGTAATAAAGCATAAATAAAAAGTTCAAATAGAATGAAAATTACAGATTTATATTAATTATACAAATTGATAATAATATAAATGTAATTAAAATATTTATATAAAAAAAATACATAATTATTATTTTATGTAAATATATTTTATAAAAATTGCAAAAATAAAATAATAAAAAAAAAATAAAAATAAAAATATAATAATAAACAAATCTTTTAGTAATATATATCTTTATTCTTACTACGAAATATCTTTTTAAATAATAATTGAAGTGTTGATATATCAATTGAAATATTTCGGTTTTCAAAATTTTCTATTTCTGTAGATGAATTAAACATTTTGTTTCGTTTCTTTAAAGTTATAGACATCTTTTGTTTTTGTTGAGAATACTTTATTATAATTGATTTTAATTTAGTTTAATCATTTTAACTCGTCATATTTTATTTGTACTCATTAATTATTTTCTAATTTTTTTTATTCATTTATTATAATTGATTTTAATTTAGTTTAATCATTTTAACTCGTCATATTTTATTTGTACTCATTAATTATTTTCTAATTTTTTTTATTCATTTAAACTTTTTATTTTCTTGTCTTAATTAATTTTCATATTTATATCAAACGATTGTTAGGTATCTTTTATATATATATATTTTTATTATTCTTTATTTTTATCCTTTGTTATTTTAATGATTATAGCACTAAACCTATTATAATCATTATATTATCATTATATCATTATATCACATTTTTTTTACTATATTACTGTATTAAAAAAATATCAACACTCTTTATTTTTATTTTTTTTTTTTAAAAAAAAAATAAATATCTTTAATATCGTAAAGTCAATAAATTTTTGTTAAAAATAAAAAACTTTTTTTTAATAAAAAATTTGTCTATTTTGATCTTGAATTTCATATTTTCTTTTTAAGGCATTTAATTCATTTTCTATATTTTTATATTTTTCTTTTAAATCATCATATTCTTCTCTTAATTCATTTATTTCTTTATCTACATCAAACAATTGTTGATATATTTTTGTAATTTTCTATACATTTTTCATTTTTATTATTTAATGTACATAAATCCATAACATCTTTAATTTCTTTTATTGTTAAATTATTAATTGGAATTCTATACTTTTCTTTATTTCCATTTTTTTTCAATTTCAATTGTTTCGTAAGTAATATATTTTAAAAAGGCAAGCCATAAGTTTTTAGTATCATTAACATCAAAATTTTTTATATCAAATCTTGAGAGCTCAATAATATATATCAAAATTTTTAAGTTTAAAAAATTCATAAATATCATATCTAAAATAAAATATTTATTTTTATTTGAGTTTAAAATTATTTTCATATAAAAAATTTAATAATTTTTCCTTCATTTTGTTTAACACAAAGATTGGATACATTATATACAATTCAATTTAAAAAATATGAATCATTAAAAACTTACATTTCAACTAATATTCTTATTAAGTTATCATCATTTTTATTCCTTTTCGGTCTACTGAATTATCTTTTTTATTGAATTCACCTTGTTGATTATAGTTGGTAATTTCGATATTTATATCGACAATGGGTCTCTTTTCATCGGGATAATAATTAAAAGTTCGTAATTCTTTGTCTACAAAATTGATATTTTTATCTTCAAAATTGACACCAATTAAATCTTTTAAAATCTTTTAGTGCTTGCTTCCATATATAGTTTTAAATAATTGATAGAATTTTGGATCTTCAATTGTAATATTTTGTATTCTTCTTGCTATGGATATAGCATTCTCTTCAACTTTATTTTTTATTAAATTTTAATTTAATTTTTTTTTATTAATAATTAATAATAAAATAAGTTATTTAGTTATTCATACAATGTAAAATATAGTAATATAAATATGTAAAATAAATACTATATAAGTCATAATATAAACATGTTTTTATATATTTATATAGTGGCTTATATAGTTAATAAAGTATATTACAATACGTTATAACACATTTTTAGTATTGAATTCTTTTGGATAACAACTCTTAATAATGATTATAGATATATAAATTATATAAATTTATTTATGATTTTACTTTTCATAAAGCTTAATAATAAATTTAAATGTTACAACAAATAAAGTATAAAGTTAATGATTTTATGAATAACAATTTAATGATATTTATATTTATCAGAATAAATAAATGTGTGTTTCAACAAATATAAATATAATATATATTTATAATAATGCAATAATTTGGATTGCAAGTGTTATTCTATTAGTAATAGGTTCATGTTTGTGTTGTATTCCATTCCTTATTATCAGTATAAAGGATGTAGTTCACTATTGTCCAAATTGTAAAACTGAAATCGCTAGAAAAGAAAGATTTTAAATAGCTTAAATATATTACATAATAAATATATGAAGCTAAATGTTATTATTTTTTCATTTTTCAATTTGAAAATTATTATTTTCATTAATTGTTTGATAATATATATACATAATTTTTTCTTTTACTTTTTCTTTTTATTTTTAAAGAATTATATTAACTGTCAATAATTTAAAGTTTTTTAAAAATAATAAAAAAATTAGGGTAAATAATTTATTTTATTATTTTATAATAATACAATTTAACATTTTTAATAAATATGAATTCTTTATTTATATTTATTGTGATTTTTCATTTATATTTTGTAATTGCAATCAATGATACCATTTTTATTAAAGAAAGAGATATTGATTTTAAAAGGAATGAAAAAGCAATAAATAATTTGAGTTGTGAGTATTGTAAAAAAAATGTTAATAATGGTGAAAAAAATATTAAGGAAAAACAATCATATAATTATTCCAAGTTTTCTATTCAAACTAATGATAAAATTAACTATAATAGAAATAATAAAAACCAGTTAAAAAGAGATGATTATTATAACAATAACAGTAACAATAACAGCAGCAGTAATAATATTAATAAAATCAATAGATTGAATGTAACATGCGACATAATAGAATTTGGTGAATGTGCTATTGCTGTTGATTTAAGAAGTGTAGAAAATCAATGTAATGATAATGGTAAATGTCCTGAAACTTTAATGAATAACTATTTGAACTGTGTTGACATATTATTTAATACTGGTAATGATATACCATTACTTGATCAACCATACTATCAAACAATTAATAAAATAGGATTATCATATAGTTTTTTATGTAAACAAGCAGGTGATGAATGGTGCTATGAATCTTATAAAACATCTCTTAATAATGTCACACTTCAACAAGAATTTATGTGTAGTGATTGTGGGTTAATAGTATTATCACAATATAATTTACTACTTGAATATAAAGAATTTTTAAATGACGATCAAATTAATGATATTTATAAATATATCAATAAGCAAAACTTATGTTATGAAGAAAATACCAATATATCAATAAAAATATTTATAAATATTCCGAAGTTTACTATTATTAGCTTTTTTTTAATTATTTTTTATTATATTTGAATAAATTGTTACAAAAAAAAAATATATTTTTTTTTATAGATAAGACTTAATATTATCTTTTTTTTTTTTGTAAAAATATAATAAATAACACAATATAAAAAAATGTTTTTCTAAGTTATTATTTTTATTAATATTATTCAAAGTTATTGAATTATAATGTACTTTTAAATAAAAAAAAAGATTCATTATATTTTGTGTTAAAAATTATATCATTATAAATAGTATATAAATAGTACATAACTCATATCTGGTGAAAAAATAATTAATTGTTTTAACATCCCATTAAATATTTATTAATATATTTAAATATGGCTTTATATTTTAAAACTATATATTTATTCATTAACAAAATATAAAAATATTACATATGTTTTGTGGCAAATTAATAAATATTATTATATTTTATTTCATCCATTATCATTTATAATTTTTTGGTTACTATTTCTTAAATTATTTTTTTTTAATTCCTCAACTGTTAAATTCAAATTTATAAACAAATAGTAAGAGTATTTTTTGTATTTATATATACACAATACACATTAATTAATATTACTTTTACCAATTATATAATATATTATAAATATAAATGTTTCTTTTATAATTATATATAAATATATATATTTTCTTTTCATTTATTTTTTAAAAATTTTTTTTTTTTTTTTATTTAAAGAAATCTTTTATTATTATTATTATTATATTCGTAATGAAAGCATATTTTTTTTCTAATTGTATAATGTTTTGTAATTCATAAACCTAAGATGACTTCAAAATTAGATATGTCTTTGGATGAACAAATTTATAAATCAAAACGTGAAAATAGAAGTTCTTTTAGACGAAGTAGAAATTCACGTTATTCAAGTAAAGGTATAAATGACCAATGGAAGCATGATAAATATGATGATAATTTTGGTAGTAGTGAAAGAAAACAAATATTTTCAAGAATAGGGAATCGTAGTAATAATAACTATGCAATTTCAGTTACAAATTTACATTGGGAAGTTTCCGAAGTAAGTTATTTAATATAATATAAATAAACAATAGTATATAAATATTAAACATTGAATTTTAATGTTAATTATATATATATTTTTTAAAAAAAATAAATAAATAATTAATGATAATATAATTATTATTTTCATATTGATATATGATATATTATGCTTTAAAATGATTATTATTTATTAATTTATAGAAAGATTTAAAAAAAATTTTTGAAGAAGTTGGCGAAGTATCTAAGGTGAGAATTAAATATGATAAAGCCGGAAGATCAGAAGGTGAAGCTACAATTGTTTTTAATTCAAGATCTGACGCACTAAAAGCAATTGATAAATTTGATGGAGTTGATTTGTAAATTTTTCTTTTTCTTTTTTTATTTAATTTAATTTTTAATTAATTCTATTTGATGAATGTAAATTAAAATTTCAATTTAAATTTATTAGAGATGGAATGGATATGAAAATAAAAATGGATGATTCTTATTCAAGAAAAAATAACAATAATAATGGTAATGATTCAAGAAGAAATAGAAGTTCTGTATTTAACCGTCTTGGTCAAGGAAAAGGTTTTAAAAATAGACAAATTAAGAAGAGTACAAACAGAACCTCAAAAAGAAGAGACAATAGAGAACATTTAACAAAAGAAATGTTAGATGAGGAAATGGACAGATATATGAGTAATGAAATGGATGTTGAAATTGCAGAAAATAATGAAGAAAATAAGGAAGCAACTTCAACTGTAAGAAATGTTGTATCATATGATGATGAAGATGAACCAGTAAAAGGAGATATTAATGCTTAAATTATTTATTTCTCAATAAATATTTTTATTAATAACTATATATAAATTATATAATTTTTTACATAAATATTTTTCCTTTTTTTTTATTAAATAAAAAAAAAGTAGAAATATGTAAAACAAATTATTAAATAATAATTTATTTATTTTTTTTATTAAAAGCAGTGATAAAAATATTGAACAAAAAGATATGTCTAGATACAATAAAATGATAAATTCTAATATTTAATATAGATATAATAAAAAAGAAAAAAGAAAAAAGAAAAATTAATATTAATTATATAATTCATTATATATTTAATATTATTTTTATATATTAGTATTTATTTTTTATAGTTTAATATTTTTAGCTTTACAAACGAAATATATATATTTCATATAAATAAATAAAAGATAAGATATTTTGTTTAATAATAGATTTTGACTTATTATTAATACATTTATTACTAAAGCGTTAAAATGTCTTAAAATTTATTAAACTGTATTTATAACAATAAATATATTAATTACTATTAGATATTTTAATTTTAAAAGGTAAACTACTGCGTAAGTTCTTATGTAATAATAACTAATGAAGCTTACCTAGTTATAAAAATTTCATCTATTTCAACACTAAACATAAAGTTTTAATATCTTCAAAAATAACAATATACAAATGATTATTTTATTTAATACAATTATAAACATTTATAATTTAGAATATTTTATACATAAATACATTAATAATGTCTATATGTTTTAAGAAGGCATTATCAAAATATTTTTTTTTCTTTCTATGTATTAAACTTATTATATAGATTAATTATAAATTTTATAATAAATTTTGTTTAATATATTTCAATATTATTCTTTTCTAAAAATTAAACATTTTTTATCCCTGTCTAATACTATAATAAGATTGTTTAAACAAAAGACCTTTTTAATACCAAAAATCCTACTTTGTTTATAAGACTTTTTTATTAATTAATTAATAATGCAAATAATATATGGATAATTCATTATTATAATATTCCATATACATTACAAATGATTACATATACATTACATTTATTTACATTATAAATTGTAGAAATGAAATGTAGAAATTATTGAAATTAACAATATTATTCATCAAATTTTATTTTTATATATTTTAATAATTTTTAAAAATAAAAAATAAAATATATAAATATACTAATAATTTATTAGCTATTTAATGTTTTAAAATTTTTAATAATATTCTAAAATTGGCGAATATTTTAAATATTTTTATCCTCATTGTATATAATATATTAGAAATTTAAAATCTATTTAAATTTGCTAAATATTTTATAAAATATCTAAACATTATATTTAAAAAGAAAAAGTCTCTATATATGGTTTAATATTTTATTTTAATTTATATTCAATATAAAATATAATTATTTTTTTTATTATAATAATCAGAAATGAATTCAAAAAATAGTGATAGCTCTAAAGATGAAAAAGAAAATTTAGAAGAAATCAAAAATCATACCCATAAAGATTCTTCTAATGAAACAGAGGATCAGTATTCAAATTCGAGTTTTTCACCAGAATCAAAGAATGATTTAGATTATCAAATTCGAAGTCAAAATGATTCATATGAATGTCCAGGAGCACCTCAACATCCAACTTTAAATGATTCAACACCAACTCCTCAACGTATGGCAAGTTTCACAAGTGATACTCAAAATAATGATTATACATCAGAATATAACAGATCGTCATCACAAAGCTATCCTTTAACGCAATTTGCACCAGTATCGCCTGACATGACAAATAGTGATGCTGGACCTTCTCCATCAACACCATTAGCATCTTTTTCTCAAACACAATATTATGGTGTTTCGGAATATAATGAGTATACTTTTAAAAATAAAGTTGGTGAAGGAACGTTTGGTGTTGTTCATACTGCAAGAGATTCAAGAACAAAAGATATCGTTGCTATGAAGCATATATTTATGCAAAATGAAAATGAGGGGGTAATATTAAAATATATTATAATTAAATAAGTATAATAATTATTAAATTATTATTCTTTAAATAACAAAAATTAAATAAAGGTGCCTGTTACAGCATTACGTGAAATTAAAATTTTAAAGCAATTAAATCATCCAAATATTATTCCATTATTAGAAATTGCTGTTAAAAGAGGTAAACTAATAATTTATTTTTGTTTTATTGTTAAGATTTAAATTTATTATTATTTTAATAAACTTTTTATTATAAAAAATTTAAAATATTATTAAATATTTATATATATTTAAAAAAATATAAAATAAAAACAAAAAGGGGATAGAGTTAAAAGAAAAAGAGGTGAATTATATATGGTATTTCCATACATGGATCACGATTTAGCAGGATTAATTGAAAATAGAAATGTTGAATTTAAAGAACCTCAAATTAAATGTTATATGAAGCAATTATTTGAAGGAACATTATATTTACACAGTGTAGATATCATATAAATTATAAATATTATTTTAAATTATTTTTAAAACAATTATTAAAAATAAACATTTTCTCATATTAACAATTTTTAATAAAAAGAATAATATCATGCACAGAGATATTAAATGTAAGATTGATGTTTATATATAAATATATATATAAATATTTATTTTTTAATTTTTATATATTAATAGAAATTATTATAAATATTATTCTACATAATTATTTATAAAAAGGTGCAAATATTCTGGTAAATAATCAAGGTCAATTACAAATAGGTGATTTTGGTTTAGCACGCTCATTTGATCCTGATGATAAAAATAAAGAATATACTAATATGGTAGTAACAAGATGGTATAGACCACCCGAATTATTATTAGGTGAAACACGTTATACATGTGCAATTGATATGTGGGGATTAGGGTATATATATAATATATTATATAGTTAAATATAAAACAATATTATATATATTAATATTTTTCTTTTTATTAAACATAAAAAAAAAATAGATGTATATTTGGAGAAATATTACAACGAGTACCGATTTTAAGAGGTGAATCAGAACTTGACCAACTAGAAAAAATATGGGAATTATGCGGTACACCAACAGAAGAAATATGGCCAGGATATAGGAATTTACCAGGTTGTCAAGATATGAAATTTGAGCCACAAAGATTTAATTGTATATCAGAAAGATTTAAGAAGTGAGCTTCAAATTTTTAAACATATAAATTGATTATTGAGCATGATTATTTAATTGTAAAATATATTATATATATATGTACTTTAGTTTCAATCCATTAGCTGTAGATCTACTCAAAAAATTATTAACTTTAGATCCTAAAAAACGTATTACAGCAAAAGAAGCATTAACCCACGATTATTTCTGGACTACACCTCAACCAGCATTACCAGAAGAGTAAATATTTTAGTTTTTGATAAGTGATTTATTATATTTTATTATATACGTTAGATATATTAAAATGTTTACAACAATTATATAATAGATTACCAAAATATCCTTCAAGTCATGAATTAGATGCAAGAAAAGCAAGACAACAAGCAAATGCTGATCAAAGACAAAGATATAATAAAAATCTTAAATATGATTCAAGAAAGTCTTCAGGAATTAATAATTATAATAATCCAGGAAGACCTTCTAGACATCAATCAGGAAAATATGGAAGTCATCCAAATATATATAGACCATTCCCAAATAGAGAGTTTAATGGGCAAAGACATTCATCTAATCCGCAAATGAGACAATCATATTCTAGTGCTAATTCAACATTCCAACCGTATTCTAGTTCAAGTAATGAAAGACCAAATCACCCCTCTAGATCAATGGATAAACACTATCGTTAATTTATATTAAATATATAATGAATAATATATCATTATTTTAGAAATAAAATATAATATAAAATGATTGTAAAATTATAAATAAAAAAAATATTATATATTGAAATATAATTATTTTAATTTATTTTTTATTTTATAAGTTAAGATTATGGTACTCCTTTTTTATTTTATAATAGTATCATAATATTATCATATATTATGCATTATTACTTTTTATCACCTTTTAAATGAATATAATATTTAATATGGTAAATGATAAATGTTACACAAACATATTATGTGTCATTTTATGATAAATTATTAATTAATAAATTAAATTTTTCGATATTAAAAAAAATTTGTCAATTTTCCTTTTTTTACCCTTTTTTTATTTTAAATATATATAATTTTAATATAAAATTTTTGGATAAGAATTTTATTTTTTATTTTTTATAATATTAACTTTATAAAATCATAAGTTAAATATATCTAATAGAATATACAAGTTGTAAAATCTTTAAAAAAAAAAAAAAAAAAATTAAAAAATAAAAAATAAGAATAAAAAAAAAATAAAATAAAATAAAAACTAAAAAGCATTATACTATCTATTAGAATTATTAAAAATTAATACTATTAAAAAAAGTAAATAGAATTAATGAATTAATATTTTTCTCCTTTTTTTTTTTTATTATCCTTATCCCAGTAAAAGTATAAAAATATAATAATTAAATATATATACATAAAATTAAATCAATAAAATATTACAATAATGAAATAATAATAAATAACATTTTTAGTAACAGTTATTAAATGTTAATTTCATATAAATTAGTATATATTTATTAGAAAATGAATAATAAAAAGCACCAATTTAATTATTTATTTATTTATTTATACAATAATAAAATTCAAAAAATTACAATTTATAAAACGAATCGTGAATAACTATATAAACTTTTTTTTTTTCTTCCCTAAATATATTAACTAAAATATAATATATTAAATACTGATTTATATAAAAAATTAATATTATATTTATTTTGAATTAATTATTATATTTTAATTGAAATATTGCTAATAGAGTACTTTTCTTTAAAAAATATTTAGAAAGTGCTATAATAATAATAATAATAATAATAATAATAATAATAATAATAATAATAAAATAAAAATATATTCGTATAAAAAAAGAACTATAAATTTTTTTGTATTATTTATAAATTAATTTTGTAAAAAATGGAAAAAAGAAAATTTTCAATAAAAGGAATGTTTTCTAAAAGACCTGGTAAAAAAAATTCTAAAAGTGATTTAGATAGTTCAAATGAAAGTTTAAATGGAAAAAGAGAAAATGATATTATAAAAGGAAGAATATATATAAGGGTAATGATTAGATATAAATAAAATAACAAAATTTATTAATAAAGATTAATTTTTATTTAAAATCATCATTATTTTCATTAATAAAATATATTAAAAAAACTGTTAATAAAGTTTTATAAAAATATTTTTAATAATTAAATTTATTATATTAATCATTATTTATTATTACTGTTATTATAAATAAATAGTTGGTCGAAGCTCATGGAATTCCATTACAAAGTATTAATTCAAAGCCTTATTGTGTTGTTGAAATTGAGAAAAACGAATTTATTACAAGAGAAGCAGTTAAAAGTGAATTAAATACAATTGATAATGGCACTTATAAAGATTCAATACCAACTTTTAATCTATTGTGGAATCATGACGCTGCATTGTAATTAATTATTATATTTAAAAGATATAAATATAATATTTTTTTTTAGTTACTATATTAATATTAATAAAAATATTATATTATTTTTACTATAAAAACAAACTTAACTAAAGTGACGTTGTCGGAACTGAAAACGAAGTAACTGTTTCAATGTATGATCGTTCTAATTCACAAATGGAAATATTTTTAGGAATTGTAAAAATACGCTTACCACCAATACATGGAAAATTACATGATACATGGTTTAAGTAATTATTTATTTTTATAACTTTTTTCATCATTAATGTTTTTCATATTTGTTTTAATCTAGTCTGTAGTGGTAACCAATAATTCTATTTAATAATAATAATTAAAAAGATTAATGCCAAGACAGGCCAATGAAGATATTAGAGGAGAAGTTCGTTTACAATTGATGTATTGTAAAATAGATGTAAGTTATATAATACAAAAATATATTAAATAAACTATTTATTAATATCAACTAAATTAAATTAATATAGCATCGAGCATTATCTTCAGAAGACTTTGAATTATTAAAAGTTATTGGAAAAGGAAGTTTAGGAAAGGTATTTTAAAATTTATATTAAAGAAAAATTAGATAACAAAAAATAAATATTAATTTTCTTTTAAAGGTATTACAAGTTAGAAAAAAAGATACTAATCGAATTTATGCTATGAAAGTTTTGAATAAAAAAGAACTTGTAAGACAACAAGAAGTTCAACATATTTTATCTGAAAGGAATGTTTTAATAAAAAATTCATCACCATTTTTAGTAAGTTTAAAATTTTCATTTCAAACTCCGGAAAAACTATATCTAGTCTTAGATTACGTTAATGGAGGTGAATTATTTTATCATTTACAAAAAGAAACATCTTTCGATGAAGAAAGAGCAAAATTTTATACAGCTGAACTTGTTTTAGCACTTGGTCATTTACATAAATATAATATTATATATAGAGACTTAAAACCTGAGGTATCTATTTAATTATAAAAAATGTAAATAGTATTATAGAGTTATTATGTAATATATTCTTTTATTTTTGTTTATATACATATAGAATGTATTATTAGATGGTACAGGCCATATAGCGTTAACGGATTTTGGTTTATGTAAAGAAAATGTTTCATTTAACGAAACAACAAATACATTTTGTGGTACAGCCGAGTATGTTAAAATAAAAAGTTATTAGTAATTTTTATAAAAAATAAATTTCATTAATTATATAAATAAAAATGTTAATAGATATTTAGCACCTGAGGTATTAGAAAGAAAAGGGTATGGTAAGGCTGTTGATTGGTGGTCATTAGGAATATTATTTTATGGTAATTTTAAAAAACATATATTTTAAATTGTATTTTTTTTGATAAATTTTTATTTATGTAATAATATTATAAAACTAGAAATGACAACAGGATTACCTCCATTTTATTCGGAAAATATAAATGTAATGTATAAGAAAATTATGCAAAATCACATAACTTTCCCATCAAATTATTCAGAAAAAGCACAATCCCTTGTTAGAGGAGTAATTAATTAATTATTTTATTTTATCTAATTGATTTCATTTAATATTAGTAATAAATATAAATTTAAAAAATTTATAAAATATATTTATTAAAATACAATAATAATATAAATCTTTATAAATAAATAGCTTTTAGAAAAAGATCCAAATAGAAGATTAGGTGGAGGTCCTGATGATGCAAATGAGGTTAAAACTCATCCAATATTTTATAATATTAATTGGAGTATGTTATATAAAAAGCAAATAAAACCACCATTTAAACCAAAAATTGAATCAGAAGCAGATACATCCAACTTTGATCCGATGTTCACTAATGCTGCTCCAGTAGATTCATTACCAAATACATCTTTAACACCACTTAGTGATACATTACAACAAAACTTTGAGGGCTTTACATATTCTAATGAAATGTCAACCCAAGTACGTTATATATATATTAATATACTTATTAATAAAATAAAATCATTTTAAATTATATAATTTATATAATATTTATTTTCTATATAACTTTTATAGTCTGTAAGTAGTATAGGCAGCTCAAGTAATTATTCTCATTCATCAAGAATGGATATAACACCTGTTAATGGTTCAAAATTAAAATCTTCATATGGAAGTTATATGAGTATTTCGCCATAATAAAATTATTAATTAAATAAGCAAGAGCCATTTTTTTTAATAAAAAATGTTAGTAGTTCAAATATAATAGCAATATTAGAAAAACAATCTACACAATAATATTTAAAAAATAAAAATATACCAAGAATACTATTATATAATTAGAACTTAATTTTTTTTAATAAATGAATTATAAATAGTTATTATTATATAAAAAATAATATTTAAAGAATAATTTATTATTTTTATAAATAAATTATAAAAATTTTAATAAATTAAAATAAAATATATGAAATAAATTATTTGTTGTATTTTATCATAATTATTTTTATTATTTGTTTTTTATATACTTTTATTTTTGTATTTCAGATTATATATATGCTTTATTAATTATTATTATTATTATTATTATTATTATTATTATTATTATTATTTATTATATATTTTTTAACTTTATTTTATTTATATAATTTTATTCTATTGTTATTTTTATTTATTTTATTTTATTTTTTGTAAGATTAATTTATTGCCTAATTACTATTTTATATTTTTGTTTTTACATATATATTTTATTTGATTTTTATTTTAAATTTATTTATTAGTTTTATTTAATAATGCTTTTACTTTTTATTATTGTTTTTTCTAGTAATATCAGGACTAGCCCATCCAAAGAAACTTGAGGTTAACGACTGAGCCCAATAATTTGCATTGTCAGTTACTGAACTTGAAATTGAAGAAATTAAATTTGAAGTAGAATTATTTGTTGTAGTTGAAGTTGAGCTTAAAGGCTGATTTTGAGATAATGATACTTCTTGAGATTTATTTGAAATATTTTTTAAGATTTGAATCTTCGGACGTTCGTTAGAGCTACGACTCTTAGATCCACCACTATTCTTTTGTTGTAATCTCATGTCTGATCCAATAATAATATTGTTCTTTTCATTGAAATTTTCTAATTTAAAATATAAATTAATATTATTAATGTTTTTGTATAATTTTTTTTTTTTTTTTTTTTTTTTTTTGATTATCAAATAATTAATTTACCATTATTAGAATAGCTAATAACAGGAAATATAGAAAATCTTTGACATTGAGGAGCAAGAGGAATAGTATTAAAACGTTCAATATTAATATTCAATCTATTTTTATTTATAATAATTAAAAATAAAAAGAATATAATTAGCATTTAAATTATTTAAATAATACAAATATTTTAATTTTAATAGATTTTTAATTTAATATAAATTATTATTACTTTTCAGTTGATGTTTGGTTAAATATTAATAAGTTTCCAAGTAATATATTTACTCTATAATAATAATTATCAATATTAGTGTTTATCTTTTTTTCAAAATATGCAAAATTAATTGGATCAATCTATAATTTTTATTTATATTAAAATATTTATATAAATAAATATTATTGTTAATTAATGTCAAATTAATAGTTAGTAATAATTATTAATTAAGTAACTTACATTTGAAGTTATTTTTTTAATTAATTGCTTAAATTCTGTACTTTGTTCAACTTTATTATATGTATTCCAATAACCTTCAAATTGTTTTATAAAGAATCTTATATCACTATACAATTGTAATTTCCCTTCTTCAGATATACTGCCAATAGAACTATTGATAAATTCATTATAAATTTTTATTATATTATTTGCTAATTGTTCTAATACTCTACATGTTAATTTCTATATTTTAATTTATATGTTTATATTATAAAAATAATATATTATTTAATATTTACAAATATAAATATAAATATTCTAAATTATAAGAACTATTACCTTATTAATAAAACAACCATTAATTTTATTGAGCTCTTTACATACTATAAACAATGAATCAAGAATATAAGATGACATTTGAGTTGGTAATATTACATCATCATTATTGCTTTTATTTTGATTATTAACTAAATAATAAAAAATATTAATTAATATATTCATTAAGATATTAATAAATACTATATAAAAATAATTTTTATTTAAATAAAATGATACAAACCTTCCCATAGATTTTTAAATTTTGTAATATTGTTCCAGTCCTCATTTTTAATATTATTTGATAAATCATTGTTAAAATTCATCATAATCCAATCTAACCAAGGATTATATGATTCTAGTTTTGTTTCCTCCATAAGTTTATGTATATTTTGATATTGTTCTTTAATTTTAATTATACAATATAATTTTAATTAATTAACTATTAAATATTCTGTAATATTCTGTGATTTATTATTTATATTTATACTATTATAAGATTTATTTTTATACCATCTATTATTTTATTATTATGATTTTGTAACATTGCTTTTAAATATTGTGAATTTTTCATCAAACCACCAGCTATATTTCCTAAAAAGATAGACTGATCAATAATATCTATTTATAAAAAGGTTTTAATATTGCATATTTACATTTAGAATTTTAAATCAAAATATATTTATATAATTAAGTATTTGATTTAATTACATTTTCTTTCATTTGTGTTTTTACTATATTGTTCATAATAGTCTTTTAAAATAGATCTAATTTCATCATTTAATTTATATATACTAGCTTTAATCAATTCTTGTGACTCGCTTAAAAATTTTTCAGAGTCGCTATATTATTAATTAATAATGAATTTATAGAGTAAAAATTAATAAAATATATTGTCAATATCTATTTTATATTAAAAAAAAATGCATACCTTTTAAATCCCCATCTATCTTTTTCTTTTTCTGACAAATTTATTATTTTTCCTTTGTCAAATAACAACTCATCTATTATTTGATTTAATTTAGTTGAATCAGATATTATAACTGAATTTAAATCATTTTTAATATTAAGTAAATTTTTATCGAAATCATCATAAACATCCTTTATTAATGGGAAATATGATGTTGTTTGATCAACCAAACTTTCAATATCTATATTCATTGTCATTAATCTTTCAGAATTCCAAATATAGGTTCCTATTTCATTTTCTATTATTGGTTTATATGAATATTTATATATTTCAATTAAACTTATTAATGATTTTTATTACTTATTATAGTATATTATATAAAAATTTATAAATTAAATGATAATTTATATATTTAAACATTGAATATATATTTCTATATGTTTTAAAAAACTTTTAAATAAAACTATTTTTCTCATTTTAAATTTATGAAAAATGTATAAATATAAAAAATATACCATAATTATTCCTGTTATTTATTATTTTTATATAATTATTTAACTTTTCTTTGAAATTCTGTACAAATTTATCAAACATTAAATTCATAATTTCTTTTATTCTTGAATTTATAAGTTCTCTAAAAACTGTATCCCAAATAGAATAATTCTTTTTTAACAGTTTTGTACAAGTCTATTTTTTATTATTTTAATATTAATATATCAATAATTTAATATATAGTTATAATATTAATTTAATAATAAAATTTTATAGTATAATTATTACTTCATTCCATTCATTATTTGAATTTATAATAGTATTTAATTGTTCATATTCAGCTTCATCAAAACATTCTATATTTTCTTTTTTAAGAATTAAACCGTTACAATTAATTTCATCTTTACTTAATAACTGGACAATATTCTTTCTAACATTAGATATATTTTCCCCAGATGATATTTGTTGTAATAATATTTTACACTCTTTTTGTATATCCTGATTTAATTGGTTTATCCATGTATTAATTAAAGTTTCAATACCTTCTTGATTATTTTTTGATTCTACATGTTTATTAAACTGTGAATGAAAAAGAGGCGCATATTTTTGAATTATTTCTGGTAAATATCTGTAAATAATATGAATATTTGTTTTTTCTGAATATAAGCTAATGATAAATTGGCCTCTTTGATATATATTTCTTTCATTATCATTATCACTTTTTTGAAGACCTTTTTGTAAATTTTTTAAATATGATTCAATTAGTGATATTTCTAATGAATCATTTGGAACAAAAGTTTGTTGAATATGTAGCATTGTAATTTTAATCATTTTAATTAATTCACATAAATGCTCTGAAAGTGTTGATGTAATTGTTTTATAACTTAATAAAAATTCCATTATTCCTTGTTTTCTCTTTTCTAAAAAGATTTTTAATACATCGTTTATTGACAAATTATTTAATAGCATAACAGCACATAAAGTTTCAGCAACACTCTATAATATATAATAATAAATATATTTGAAATTAGTTTAGTCTTCGATATTATTTAACAAAGTAAAAATATAATAATATGATTTTAATTATTAATGAGTAAACTTACATTTTTATTTTGATATATAAATTTTAAATATGAAATACTTTTTTCCAAAATATTAGATCTAAATTGACTAACAGCAATCCATTGCTTTTGAATGATAGGGAAAGTATTCTATAATAAAATTAATTAAAAATTTATATTATTTTTATTTATGATAATACTATTAATTTTTATATAATATATAATAACAATTTTTTCTTATGAAAAATTCAATTTAAATGTAATTAATACCATAATTTGTAAATACTTTGCTTCTTCGCTAGATTGTAAATGTTTATAAACTAGTTTTGCTATCATATATAAACATGCTGCCTTTAAATATTTATGATTTTCTAATGCGTTCCATATCTAATTTTTATATATTTACATATATAATATATATTTATAAATATTATTAATGTTATTATGACTATGTCGCTATTGAATTATATTATACTAAAATTTTACTTGTTCAGGTGTATCAACTAAAAGTTTAATTTCAGCGGCAATCGGATATATAATTTTTTTTTTCTCTTCTATATTTTTAAAAATAATTAAATATTTATTTATTTATTTATTTATTTATTAATTAATTAATATTTACCAATTGCTTTATCAACTCCATCTTCATTTTGTATTTTAATTTTACTTTTTAAATTAGAAATATTACAGTAATCTTGGAGATTATTAAATTTTTTATTTATATCATTTGCAGAAGTTTGCATTTCCATTATAGAATCTGCTGCATCAATTAAATCTCTATATCTTTCACTAATATTGTTATATTATTTTAAAATTTTATATAATGTTTATATAAAATTTAAATACAAAATTAAATAACTTTTAACATTCAATGTTTAATTTTACATACCCAACCATAATTCTTAATTCCTGTTTTTTTGATTCTATATCCACTCTTTGATATATGTAAATTTTAATAAAAATTTATTTTATTATTTTTTTTATTAAAATTTATTAAATTATTAATTTACTTTTTATTATTTAATTATTTTCACTACTACCTAACTTGAGATTCATATTTTTTTAAATTTTTTATTGTTTTTGTTTTAAATAACGTTTCTATCTCATTGGCAATATCATTTTCTTTGTCAGGTCCGTCAATATTGTCATTTTGCATTTTATTTAATTTTAAAAAATCTTAAGAAAAATATATAAGAATTAAATTTTCTTTGTTTTGTTCTTTTAATTTATATAATATTTTAAAGTTATATTTTTATCCCATTAATACAATTTAAATTTTCAATTTTTTTTCATTTCTTTAATTAATGAAAGATTATTTAAAAATTTATAAATGTAAAATGAAATTTCAAAACTATATTTGTTAATAATTACCTTTATTATTAAAAAAGTATATTTTATAATATTATTATTAGTTTATTTAATAATATATTAAAATTTTATTAAAAAATTTGTACCATTTAATATATAAATAAAAAAAAACAATTTCCATAAATTTTCATTTCATTGATAATTTTCTTTTTTTTTTTATTTGTATTATAAAATATAATTAAAAATTAAAAAAAGAATTAAAATATCATGGATTATATAGGTAGCATTAAATAGTATAAAAGAATACATACTTATATATTAACTATTATTTCTCTTCCTTTCTTATTAATTTTTTATAGAAAAGTATGAAATATCTAAATATTTTCAAGTTGGTATAAAGATATTAAAATATGAATTTTATAATATATACAAAATATTTATTCATTTTCTATTATTAAAACATTAATATTAGGATATTATAACAAATATCTTAATTAAAAAACCAGAAAAACCATTGCAAATATTAAATAGCTAGTAAATCCTTTAAATATATATTTTTTATTTGTATATATATATAAAATATAGAATGTAAAATAATACTTTTTATATTTCTATAATAAATTAATAAAGCTTTGAGAGTGTAGCAAATGGTACAAATGTATTACTTCGAGAATATGAATATATTACATCTACTAAAAGAAACAGAGCCTACTTTATATATTATTTTTATGAATCATTTAAAAATACAAAGAGTAATATATGAAGTATTATTCATACTACAAATAATTCTTAATTTGTATTATTTTTATTAATCCTGTTGTATTATTTAACTCATAACTAATTTTAGAATTATTATCAGTAGATATGATATATCAATTTTTTAAACTAATATCAGCAAGTTTTTCATATGAGGTTGTTGAAAAAAGTTATTATTTAGTAAATCATCAAAAT
Organism: Piromyces finnis; assembly: GCA_002104945.1. Classification (NCBI taxonomy): domain Eukaryota; kingdom Fungi; phylum Neocallimastigomycota; class Neocallimastigomycetes; order Neocallimastigales; family Neocallimastigaceae; genus Piromyces; species Piromyces finnis. The sequence continues at coordinate 663,511 of MCFH01000009.1, read as the reverse complement.
AACAGAACTCAGTATTTAAATAAGCTAAAGAATGAAGAACTATCAAATATATCATTTGAGGATTTTATAAAATCATTTAAAATATATTTTTTTTTTAGTGGTAAAACATATATTAATATATTCTCTACACATAATATAAATCTATAATATATTAATATATTTTAATTTTTATAAAGATTTTTTTAAAAATTGTAAAAAATCCATTGATAAAGTTACAGACATTTTTATTAGTTCAAAAAAAAATAATCTACAAGATTCAATTACAACAAAGAATGATGAAAATAAAATTGACTATATTGAAACCTTTTTTATTAAAGAAGTTGAATCATTATATAATAATGATGAATTTAAGTATATATCAAAAATATATAAAATTTACATAAAATCATAAAAAGCATTTTTCAAAAATACTAAATAATTATATATATAATAATAATAATAATAGATACCCAAGAGATTTATTAATATCTATAAATAGTGCAATTCATAAAACTGTTACAATATTAATGAAAATTGAAGTTTTTAGTATATTAGAATCAGAAAAAATATCAAATTTTATAGAAAATGAATTTATATCAAATTGTGTAGAAGATGAATATTTAATGGAATATATTAATAAATATATATATTAACTATCGAAATTTAAGCAATAATTTAACTGTATTAAAAATAAATGAAAATTAAAGGCTCTTCTTTTTTATTCTTTAATGTTTTTAAAATGATTATACAAATTAATTGATATATATAATAGCTAATTTATTGAAAAATATGTTTTTAGAAATATAATGAATATTGATATACATAAGCAGATATTATTTTTTTACTATATTTATTGATTAATAATAATAAAAATATATATAATTGTAATATAAAATAACTAGAACATTAAAGTTTCAATAAATAATAAACAGTATTTTTAAACAAAATATTTTTTAAAATGATTAAATATATTTTTGAATATATTAAATTATTCATTTAATTTATTATATAATGTATTAATTTTATTAGTAAAAAAAAATCTTATAAATGATATTTTTTCTAAAATAATTTATACTTGTATATTTTGTTTTTATTTATTTTATATAATATAAAATAAATAAAATTTGAGAATTAATCAGAATTTTATAATTTTAAATTATATTATTTAATAATCCTTAATATTAAATTTAATAATAATATAGATGAATGACTATTCAAAAGAAAAGTTATTACAAAAATTACGCACTCTAACCGATACACAACAAAGGCATTTTTTTTTTTTTTCTTAATAAATATATTAATACTTCATAATTTTTTAATATTGTAATTAAAAGTTAATAATATAAATAAATGTACCTTGATTTTTTTTTTTATTATTATTATTATTTATATATTTTAGTATATCTATGTTAAGTAGATGTAAGTAAAATAAGTATTATAGATATAAAATGACCTATCAAATAATAACTTAAATTAATTAAAACTTAGGGTTATTAACATGTAGAGATAATCATACTGAAATTGTTGAAGTATGGTGGGCAGAGCTTCAAAAGGCTAATATATCTAAAAAAATGGCATTACTTAATCTATGCAATGGTAAAATATTAAATCCTAATAATAATAATAATAATAATAAAAATATTATTATTATTATTATTATTATTATTATCATTTTACAAAATAAATAATAATAATTATATTTTTTTTATTATTTTTATTTAACTATATATTCTGTTAAATAACTACATATATTATAGATAGTAAGAATCTTAATAAATTCTTTATAAATATATGAATTGTGAAATTAAAAAAATAAACAAAAACAACAATATCATTAATTTTTTTAAATAAATATTTAGTATCACAAATTTCTCGTAAAAAGAATGATGAATATATTAAAGATTTTATACCGGTGTTGCCTGAAGCAATTAATCATGTATATAGGTATAATAGATTTATAATGTAATCACTATTATTATATAAAATTTTAAATAATATGTTTACCTCGAAATTATTAAAATATAAAAGATATGGAAATTCACAGATTCAAAGAAAAACCTTACGTTTATTATCTATTTGGGAAGAAAGACAAGTTTTTCCAAAACATGTTTTATCAAATATACATTCTATAATTAAAAGCAAAAGTAGTAATAAAATTATAATTATAATTATATTTAATTTTTGAAATTTTATAATTAATAATTATTATTATTTTTAAATTATAAAAACAAAAATTGAAAATTAGGATCTTTATCAAGTTCAAGCTCAAGTTCAAGTTCAAGATTACCTAAAAAAGTAAATATTTTTAAAATCATTAAATATTAATTTTTATTCTTAATATATATTAATAATAATAAATATTAAAGTATGCTGATCTTCAAGAACGTTTGATACAAGTGGAAAAATTTCAAGTTGATAAAAATATAATTGAGACTGAACTTACTCAATTATTATCCAAAGACATGAGTTTAAATGAAAATATAAGAGCAAAAGGTATGATATATATTTAATTAAAAAGTAGTGTTTTGATTAATATACTAAGCTTTACTAATAATTTTATTTTGTATTAAAAACATTATTATATTGTTATATTGAATATAAAGAAAAATTGGAGATGAAAAAAAATAAGTTAATTGAAAATAATGTGTCAAAAAGACATCAATTAATTGATGAATTGAAGCGTATATTAAAATATCAAGAAGAACTAATTGAAGAAGAGGAGAAGTATCATAAACAAGTAATATGTGAAACGAATTTTTGTGTTAATAATAAATAAATCATTTTAATATTATAAATGAAATATTTAACCACTATTATTATTTAAATAAATTAAATAATTATATAATAAATTTATAAAATTTTAGTTTACAATGAGATCATTAAATAATAATTTAGAGGAAAATTCAAAAATCAATACAATATTAAATCCATCTCAAAATGATCCATTAACAGTATTATCTGAATTATCAAATAATATTAATTCTAATTTAAATAGTTCAATTATGACATCAGCATCTTCGTTAAATATGCCAATTATGGAAAATCCAACTCCACAACAAGCACAAGTAATTATGCTAATGAATAGCATAATACAATCAAAAAATAATGATGGTGCAAATATGCCAAATATGCCTAATATTTCTAATATGCCTAATATGCCTAATATGCCAAATATGCCAAACATGCCAAATATGCCAAATATGCCAAATATGCCAAATATGCCAAATATGCCAAATATGTCAAATATGCCAAATATGCCTAATATGTCGAATATGTCAAATATGCCAAACATGGCAAACATGTCTAATATGCAAAATATGTCAAGTATGTCGAATATGCCAAATATACCGAACATTCCAAATATGATGCCTAATGGAATACCTAATATGACAAACATGTCCAATAATATGTCTAATTCTATTCAAAATAATATGCCAAATAACATGTCTAATGATATGCAAAATAATATGACAAATGAAATTCCAAATAATATGCAAAATAACATGCAAAATAATATGACTAATATGCCAAATATTCCAGATAATACTTCAAGTAATGACTCTAATCCAAATAATAACGTTCAAAATAATAATATACCAATGAACAGTAATTCAACAAATATTGATAATACAAATGGATCGGAAATAAACGAATCATCATCTTCTATAAATAATACAATATAGTGTTAATTAAAATACATTAACAATTCATCATTTTCTTTTACTATTATTATATTTTTTAACATGTATATAAATATACATGTTTTTATTAAATAATTTAACTAATCTTTACAATCTTAATAAGAAGTGAAAAAGTAAATTTTATTTATTAAATTCTTAGATTTTTAAAAATATTTTTTAATAAAAAATTTAAATATAAAGATACTCATAAATTAAAGTGTATTAATTTACTTTTTTTTTTTTTTTTTTTTGATATTGTAAATTTTAGTAAATTCTATTTATTAATATTTGAAAATAATATATTATATATACATCTATTTATTAATATATTTTATTTTATTTAATTTTTATTTTCTTAAAAAAAAAAGAATAATAAAGAAAAAGTAATAATATAAAATGGAAAAAACAAAAAATAAAAAAAATTTTAAAAATTCAATAAAAGAAACTTTCAATTACTTTGAATACTATATTGTTGATAATAATACAGTTTCAAATGTTCTTCCATGGGGTAAATTAATAAAATATTTTTAGTAATTTGAAAATAACATTTTAAATGTATTTTACCTTTTTTCAAAATATATTTCATTAAAAAAAAAATAATATCAAATAGTATAAATTTATTTATTAATATACATATGTACTTAAATTTTTAGGAAGAATATTATTAACTATTCCATTTTTAGAAGATTCATTATTAATAATATACAATTGGAATAATCATATTAATTATTATGGAATTAATAGCATAATATTAAAAATGCTATTAATATGCTTAATTGTTGGATCAGTGTCATCCTTTCATAAATCCACTTTAAAATACGGTGTTTATATTCTTATTGCAACTGAAATAATTAAATTAGTTTTATTTGAGCAAATATTCAATATAACATACTATTTAAAATTAATTTGTAATTTAAATGGTCTAATACTTTTATTAGCAGAAGTATTTTTAAATCAAAGTTCAGAAGTAAATAAAATATTACTTTTTGAACAACCAAAAATATTAAAATGTGTTGATGAAAACTCTCAAAAAAATATTACTCTACTTAAAAAATGTGTCATTTTATTATATACACTATCAATATTTCTATCAAAAAAATTTAATATCTTTATTGTAATTGCAGCATGTTTCTCAATTATTGCATTAGGATTAGTTATATTTGGGGCAAATAATAATAATTCTTTTACATATTTTATATTTATTTTATCTATTTTAAATTTAGCAATAAATAACTATTGGACCTCAAACGAAGTATTGGTAAAAATTATTAATCTATTATTATATTTTTTTAAAAAATAATAAAATAATAATTTATATTATTATTATATAATAAAAGTACATTACTAAATTCCAAATTAGCCAAGCTTTGACAATGTTAAGCGGTGTCTCTTTATTTATATCTAATTAAATAATGTAATAAAATACTAAATAATGATATAAGAAGCAATAGAATAATGTTATTATTAATAACAAAAAGAGAAAGAATGTAATATTCACAATAAATAAAATAGTTGTTTAAACTATTTAAATTAAAATGTTTTATATTATTTATTAATTTATTATAGTTTTGTTGCATTAAAATACTATAAATAAAAATAATAAAACAAATTGAACATAATAATTAATAATTACTGTTAATATGCTATCTATCTTTTATTATTTATTATTATAATTAAATTTTATTAAAAATTATTTTAATAATTTCATATTAATAATTATGAAATAATAATATTTAAAGTTTATATTTTTTTTTAATTTATTTTATAAAAAATGATAAATAAATTTTTTTTTTTTTTTTGTTATTTATTTATTTTTTTAAGATATGAAATTTAAAAACTAAAGAAAGTTTTAAATGAAATAATTTATAAGCAAATATTAAAAGAAATATTTTTGGAAAGACTATTTACTTTAATAATTTTCTTAAGAATAATAAAAATTTCAAAATCATAGAGCAATGGCAATAAACTATGATAAATGGAATAAAATTGAAGACTATTCTTCTGAAGAAAATGAAGATGATATTCCATTATCATACATTAAAAATTCAAATGAAGAAAAAGTTGGAAAATTATTAACTATACCATGGGATACTCAATGTGGTAGGCATCATTGAAAAGGAAGAAGAGAAAACCTTATATTAAAAAAGCATATTAAATAATTAGATTAAAAATTAATATATTGATTATTTTATATATATATATATTTTTTTTTAAATTGAAATTACTATTATGTGATTTATTTAATTTAAATATTGGTAAAATAGAAAAAGTCCGTTGGGCAATGGATTTACATCAAACAAAATATGTTGAATATGGTTATCCATACCTTCTTCATATATGGTATATAATTGATAAATATTCTGAACCTCCACCAAAACCACAAATTACTGATGTTCCTATTTTAGAGTTTGACTCTCAAGTATGATACAAATAAAAAAAAAAAAACTATAGTGTTAATAATAATAACAATAATAATTATAATAATAATAGAAAATAAATAAAAAAAAGAAAAAAGATAAATAAAGGTTAATACAAATATGCATATTAATAAAATTCTATATTTATATTGTAGGTTTTTACAAAAGGTTCAACAGAAATATTTACATTTTTATATTCAGGTGCTTTAGGTTCAAAATTAAGAATATATAGTAATCCGGAAGCATTAACTCATGAAAAATACTTTGATGAAAATTTAGCACCTGCAGCAAAAACAATCTTTTATGATATGATATTGCCATCAAATAAGTTATGTGAAGAAATAATATTTAAAAGTATTCATCTAAAAACTTGGCGCTCACTTTATCGTTTAATATGGCCAATTGCTAAAATGAATATGAAAAGTCTTTTAGGTGTAAGAAATAAAAAAATTCAAGATGATGCATGGGAAAAGGTAGAAAATACATTTAAATATGCTGATGATTTATTAGCTAAAAGTGATGGTGAATTTTTATTAGGAAAAACAATGACTGCTGCTGATATTACTTTTGCAGCACATGCTATACCAATTTTATGTCCAAATACTGAAGAACATATATGGTTTAATGAAAATGGAATAGGAATCAAATGTCCACCAATTAAAGAATTACCAGAAAATTTAAAATCAAAAGTTGAGGCATATAGAATGAGACCATCAGGTGCTTTTGCTATGAAATTATATAAAAATAAACGTGGAAAATCAAGTGGAAGTAAACCTTCAAGATATGCAAAGGAAAATACACCATTCTGGGCTCAAGAATTTACTTTACGTCGTCTCGTTTATGGTTTCTTTATTCTTTGCGTATTATTAGCTTGGTTTTTAGTATTAACAAACCCATGGTATGTTTCACTTATTGGTTATTTTGTTTTTTCCTTTTTATTAATACAGTTTGCTGTAAAGCCACTAAAGCAATCAAAATATGGACGAAGAATTACAAGAATTATGTTTTATTTCTTCAATAACAATGGAAAAGAAAATATTAAACATCATCAACATTGTGAAAATTGTCAATGTAATCATCATCATGAAAAAATTGATCAATCAAATAAAAAGGATAAATAATTAGGATAAATAATTATACTAAATAAATCCTTAAACATTAGGTATATTAGATTTTAAAAATTTTTTAAATAAAAAAAATAATTAATATGTTCTTATAAAAAATAATAAAATTTAAAAAAAAAAAAAAAGGCACATAAAATAATATAACAACCATCATCTCTAATTTAAATTCTAAAATATTTGTTGTGTAACAGTATATATTAAGAAAAAAATTAATTTAAATATTTATTAAACATTTTATGTAATGTATAAACCTTCTAATTAAATTTTTAACGAATAATTTTCAATACATTAATTATATAATAAAAGAATTTATTATAAAAAAAAAATATAATTCTTTATTTGATTAATAGTTAATAAATTAATAAAACATATTTCTGGGTAATTTGGTAATTTCTATATTTTAAATAAGTTCTTATTTTTTTAAATTTTACTATACAATAATATAAAAAATATATATCTTTTATATAAATAAATAAAAAAAAAGTAATAATAACTAAGAAAAATCAAAAACTTTATGTTCTGTTAAAAATTGTTTAAAAAAGGTCATTAATAATGTTTGCAAAATTAATTATAATTTTGGTAACTTTTATTAAACTATTATTTTTTTGAGATATATTATTTCGAATTTAATTTAATTTGTATTACATATTATTTCAATATAATAAAATATATTATAATATACAATTAAATAATATAATTAATTAATTATTCAATAAGATATCAAAAAAAAATAATAATAGTAATAATAATAATAAATAATACTTATATCTGGTAAAAAATATTTTTTTATTCTCTATATTTTTTAATATTTTATAAAAACATAATTTAATTAATTATTAAATGTAAAGTAAATTTTATAATTTAAAGATGGATTTCAAAAGAGTTAATATTAATAATTAGCCTTTTCATATTATTTAATTAATCTATTAAAATAGATACAAAATGCTTGCTCCAACTGTTCTTTGGGCCCAACGTACAAATGAAATTTTCATCACCATAGATCTTATGGATATTGAAAATCCAACCGTCAATTTAACTGCTGAAAAATTATACTTCCAGGGTCGTTCTCTTGGTAAAGATTACGAAGTTGAATTGAAATTTTTCAATAAAATTGATCCAGAAGTAATTATTTTATTAATTATTATTGAATATTTATAAATACGAAAGATAAACCAAAATATCAAAATACTAGTTAATAAATCAACGAAATCATGAATTTAATAAACTAATAACTAAAATATTTATATACATAACATTACAATTATATTGTAATTTTTTATATTTTAAAAATATAAATAAATAATTAATTAATTAATTAATTAATTAATTAATTAATTAATTAATTAATTAATTAATTAATTAATATTTAAATACAAATTCATAAAGGCTTCTAAGCAAAGTATTACTCCAAGAAATGCATTCTTCATTCTTATCAAAGAAGAAAAGGAAAAGGAATACTGGCCAAGATTATTAGAAGCTAAGGGAAAACTTCACTACTTAAAGACCGATTTTGGTAGATGGAAGGATGAAGATGACGATGATGATGTTCCAAATCCAATGGAAGGTCTTGACTTCTCTCAAGTAAGTTAAAAATTTTAATTAGATTAATGTCTTTAATTGATTTAAATATATTTTATAAATTTTATTATAATTTTTGAAAAAAATATTAATAACTTAAAATTATTAATTTTTGTTATTTAATTTAAATTATTTATATATAATAATATAATAAAAAGTTCACTGGTATGGGAGGTATGCCAGGTATGGGAGATTTAGGTAACATGCCAGGAATGGATGATGTAAGAATATAAAGAATTATATATATACAAATTTTTGTAAAAAATAAAATGAATAAATTAATGCTTTTTTTTTTTAATTAATTAAAACAGTTACCAGATTCTGATGATGATAGTAGTAGTGATGATGGTAATAATTTATTATAGTAGTTTCTTATTTATTTATATTTATTAATATAATATTTTAAATAGATATGCCAGAACTTGAAAATGCCGAAGATAAGGGTATTTATTAAATAAATAGACTTAAAAAGTAAATAATTATAAACAAATATTGATGTTAATTATTAATATTTTCTTCTTTTCTTAATCTAATATGCTAAAATAGCTTAAATTAGAAGAGCAATAATAAAATTCTAAGAACTGATGAAGATAGATGTTCAAAAAATAACACTAATATCTAGAAATGAAAATATAAAAAATTTTTTAAATAAAAATAAAAATAAGAAATTTGCAACATAAAGGAAAGATTAAATAAAAATCTATAAAAATAATTAAAACAATGTATTAAATACTTAAAAATATTAATCTAAAAGGATAATATATGCATTTATTTTATTAATAAAAACATAAATAAAAAATTAATATATGTTAATTAAATATAAGAAAAGAAATACTTGTGATAATAAATGGTTTGTGTTTATTTTATTTATTTCAATATTTAACTTTGAAAGTAGCATTTTAAATTTTATTTGCTTTAAAAATTAAAATATTGATAAAAATTAAAAACCTAGCTAATATTTACTTCCTTCATTTTCTGTAAAAAAACAAAATTTTTAAAAAAAAATATATATTAATGATGATTAAAGTTAATCTTTTAAAAACCCAGTATTAAAATAGTAAAAGTAAATTATATTATATAATTTACAAATTAAGATATTTTCAACTTCATTTCTTTGTATATGATTATTGTTATTAATTACAATAATTAATTCATATTTTATATTGTCTGATATAAAAGATTTATTATTATAATTTAAAGTTGATAAAGAGAAAAAAATTATTCTATAAAAAAATTATTTTATAAATTTTATATTTAAAATTAATTAGGTGGATTTCTTTTAAATTTTAAAATATGGAGTTAGAAAATAATTATGATTCTATTTGTGTGTACATTCATTTTGATAAATTAAGGAGTGATATATCAAAATATAAACCTTTAATACAACATCTTACAGTAAAAGCAGTTAAAAGATTTGATATAATAATCCATTGTAATGAAATTGTTGATAATTTAGAAGATGTTCAATTGTGGAAAAAATGGAACGAAATAGAAAGAATATTATCCAGCTTTTATGTAATGACTTCTCAAAAAACATATCAATCTGATAAAATTCTTCTTGATGTTAATGTTATTTTTGACAAATGGTGTGACTACGACATTTTTAATGAAGATAATTGGGACATTCTTGTTTTGACCAAAGGTACAAAAATTTTTTATTTCAATACTAATTGTTATTATTTATATTATTTAAATTTTATATTATAAATACAATATTTATTATATTTATTACATATTTATCCACTAAAAGAAAATGATATTGAATACCTTAATAAAATTAATAAACAAAGAAATAATATGGAGCGTTCTTCAATAAATTTTATTTATGATTCTTCAATTTCTATAGAAGATACTTTAATTGAAAATATCGAAGAACAACAAACTTGTTTTTTTAATAATAACAATAATAATAATAACAGCAACGACAAAGATTGTTACCAAACTATTGCTCTTGGTGGTACATTTGACCATTTACACAATGGTCATAAAATTCTATTATCTATTTCAGCTTGGTTAGCAACAAAGAAAGTTATTTGTGGTATTTCAGGTAAAATTCAAAAAAAAAATAAACAGATATATTATATTAAATCAATATTTTTTTTAATACATATAATTTATTTAATTATAAATGTTACATTAATACCTTTTAACATTAAACAGATGATGAATTATTGAAAAATAAAAAAGGTTCTAAATTATTAGAATCAATATACGTAAGATGTTTCAATGTACAAAAATTCTTATATAGAATTAGAAGAAATCTAATTTATTATATTCTTCCAATTAACGATCCATTTGGTCCAACAATTGTAGAAAAGGATATTCAAGGTATTGTTGGTTCATTAGAAACGTTACAAGGATGTCAAGCAGGTATTAATTATAATTGTTAAAAATGTTAGAAAAATAATAATGAAAAATATTATATAAGTATTTTATGTATACTTATTTATTATTAATATTAATATTATTCATGAATCATTAGTGAACAAAAAAAGAAATCAATATGGATTTACACCATTAGATATATTCTCTATCAGTTTATTATCACCAAAAAGTAAAAATTTAGGATTAGAAGATTCTGCACTAAAAATAAGTTCAAGTTCTATTCGACTTTTTTTACTTGATAAAGAAAATGAATAATAAATAAAAAGTAGAAAGAACTTAAGTATTTAAATACTTCTAAAATAGAAAATATTTAAATCGCATATACTATAATTAACAAAAATTCATAATAATCCAATATTTATTATCAATTTATTTAAATATGAAATCTTTTTTATAATTTTTATTAATAACTTTTATATATTTTATATAATAAATATTATTAAAATAATATAAATTGCATATATAATTGATATTTATATAATAAAATTGTATAGTATAAAATTATCTACATAATATATAGAAAAGATAATATTTTACACATTTTTTCTTAAAAAACACACATGCACACACATTTTTTTATCAATTTATAAATATTATACAATATAATGTCAAATCAAAATAATGATTATGACAACTAAATATGACATTTTACAATAAATTTAATTTTTTAGATATTACTTTGATTTAGATGATCTTGGTTTTGGTGATTTGGGGGACTTTGGGGAATTGGAATCAAGTGATGATTTAGATGAAGTTTTTAATGATTTAGATGATTTCCTAGATGATTTAGGTTTAGGTGATTTTGGAGAAGTTGGTTCATCTTCAGATTTAGATTTAGATGATTTAACCTTTGGTGATTTAGGAGATTTAGGAGAAGTTGGTTCATCTTCAGATTTAGACTTGGATGATTTAACCTTTGGTGATTTAGGAGATTTAGGAGAAGTTGGTTCATCTTCAGATTTAGACTTGGATGATTTAACCTTTGGTGATTTAGGAGATTTAGGAGAAGCCAAATCAATTGTGGATCTACTTGATCTTGATGATTTAGATGACTTACTTAATGAACTTTTGCTACCCTTTTCACTACCTAATCCAAAACCTTCTTTCTTATACTTTTCTTCATGTTCTTTACACATATATCTTGTACATCCTTTGCTGATAACAACTTTATTAAGATTACCAAACTTTTGAGAAGAATCAACTTCATTAATAATTTTCTTTAATTCATATCTAGCTGAATCAATTAAATGGCAAATTTGTTTGTAATTCACTGGTTCTGGTTTAGATGTATAAATCTTTGTGGCAGCTGTATTTGAAATATTTTCAAGATATTTACTAGCTGAAGTAGCACTTAAACATTTTTCAAATAAAGACTTACAATAGTTTGGATTTTCATTAATACGATTAAGAATACAGTCAACACTAAATTTTAACACAGCTGCTGTAGTAGCAATTAACTTATTAGCATTTCGAATATTGTAAATATATGGGGTTTCCATAATGTGTTCATGTCCATCATATTCACAAATATAATGAAACTGGAATTGTGGAGTTTCCTTCCAATTATCAATATTTGCCCAGAAATCTGGTTCTTTTGTTTTATCCTTTGTTTTCTTAAAAGAGAAAACCTTTTTCAAACCACTTACTGCTTTTGGTAAAAGAATAAACATTCTTGGCATAGAATTTTCAGTTTTAATACCATAATTACCAAAGAGTAACTTTGATAATTCTTTTGGATCGAAAGAAAATTCCATATTCGGATCGAAATTATTCTTAATTAAATCATTATCGTATTTACTCTTCTTTTCTTCCTTTCTATTCTTTTCTTTTATTAATTCAACATTTGCACTTAATTGCTTTTTATTAGCATTAATTTTGTTCTTAGCTTCTTCTTTTTTGTTTTCAAGGTCACTAATATTTTCATTTCCTTTCTTTAATTCTTCCTTTATTAAAGTATTATATTTTATAATTTCATCAATTTCAGATTGAGCATCAGTTTTAAATTTATTTACTAATTCATCAATACTTTCTTTATTTTTTAGAGAAAGTAAATCAGCATCCTTTAATAAGGTATTTAAGAAGACTTCATTATTCTTCTTTATATTTTCATCCATTGAATGATAATTTTCTGTCAATATTTTTATTTTTTCCCTAAGAGTCTTCAACTTTTCACTTTCATTTTTATTCGAATAGGAATATTCATTAGATACTGAAGTAATATCTGAATCGGCACATTCGGATGGTGCGCAAAATTCAGCAAACATATGTTCACCTAATGAATCGCGTTTACAATGTTTAGATTTTGCATTAAGACTTCTATATAATGGTTTGATATTATTGAATGCTGTATTATGAATATATGGTATTTCAGATTCTGTATTAGTTTCTAATTCTGTACCAGCATATATACACAACTCATCAGTATTTGTAATGTTATTATTTTTAATGTTACTGTTAAAATTATAATTGATAGTAAGTATATAATATTAATAATGCATATTTATAAAGTATTATTTAAATATATAATAGATAATAATATTATTATATAATTTTATTTACAAGTTTCTAAGTTTATTTAATTTTCCATTCTTTATGTCAAATGGAATTTCAGTAATCAAGTTATCATTTAAGTTCCTAAATAAATAATAAATAATAAGTACAATATAATTATAATCATTTCTTAATATTATAAAAAAAACTTACAAGGTTTCCAAATTAGATAGCTCTTCTACCTCAACAGGAATTTCCTCAATTTTATTGTAACTTAAATCAAGAAGAGTCAATTTATTTAAAAACATGATATTTTTTGGTATTCCGACAATTTCGTTTTCAGCTAAATTACTATATATAGTAAAATTTATTTTAATTTATTTTAATTTCTTTCTTCAAAATATACATAATTAAATATAATATGTTTTTTATTACAGTTCCACTAATGATATGGTATCCATAAGTTCTTCAGGTATATTCTGAATATCATTGGTATTTAAATATCTATTATATATATATTATTTATTAAAAAATTATATATCTTAATTAAATTAAATTTATAAAGACTTCATACAGTATTCTTAGATTGACAGCATTGCGAACTTCCTTTGGAATTTCGTTTATCCTATTACTTTTTGCGTATCTATATAATTAATAAATATAAGTATATTTTATTAGTTTGACTAATTTATATACAGTAAAAAAGTATTATTATAGTTCTTCTCTTATTACAATGATTTTAGATTTTTAAGACTAAAAAGTTCACTTGGAAGTGTAGTGATTGTATTATCATTTAGTGATCTTTAATAATAAATTTATTAAACATTAATATCAATTATTAATTAATATAATTTGTATAATAACTAATTTTAATTGCTTACAATAACTGTAATGATGATGAATTCTCGATTTCTTTTGGAATATTTGAAATTTCATTTGAATTTAAATTCCTTATGTTGCATTTTTTTAAAATTATACATATGATAATTTATATTAATATTTTTATATTTAAAAAAAAAAATCTATGATTTATGAGTATTAATAATATATATTATTACAATATACAAAGGTTTTGTAAATCAAATAATTCTTTTGGTAAATCAGATATTTTGTTCCTTTCAAGATTACTATGTATAAATATAAATAAATTATTATACATGATTAGTTAATATTGATTATATTTAATAAAAAAAAAGTTATTTTAAAATATTTATATAATTACATTGTATGTAAAAATTTGCATTTGCTAAGAGATTTTGGGATATTTTCAATAAGATTATCCTCTAAATTACTATATAAAAATATTTAATATATACAATTTAATATAATGTTTAAACGTATTTATTTAACAAAGTGAAAGTTTCTTTTAAAATATATTTACAGTATATGTAAAAGTTTAAGTTTTCCGATACTTTTCGGTAGTTCTTTAATTTCATTAGATTGTAAAAATCTTTTTAAAAATAAGATAAAAAGAGGGTGTTAATATCTATTTAAAAAGGTTTCTATTATTTTCTGGATTACAACAGCAATAATAATAATATATACATATGAGTTAAAGATGATAATTCTCCTATTTCATCTGGTAAATGTGATATTCTATTTTCCCGTAATGATCTTAAATATATAAGTGAAACAATTAATTCATTATTCAATTAAATAATAAACAGGATAATATTATAATATATTATAATAAACTAGCATACAATCTTGTTAAATTCTTTAATTTCCCGATTTCAGGTGAAATGGAATTGATATTATTCCATCTTACGCTCCTATATCAATATATAAAATAAATAGATATGAATATATTTATTTTTCAATTATTGAAACTAAGATTTACTATTATCTTCCTTACAAGAATAATAATTTATTAATATTTGCAATTTCATCTGGAATATTATTTAATTCATTATTATCTAAAATTCTAAATTCATTATTTATTATATATAAATCAAAATAGAATAAAAATCAATATATTGTACTGATAATTTATATTATCTTATATAATTATTTTCAATATTATATACAAATTATTTATATTCTTCATATAATTTAATTCTTTCGGCAATTTTTTCAAATTACATCCATTTCTATTCCTAGTAGGTTTTATTTTAAAAGTAAAATAATATCATATTATTTAATAATTGTACATATATAAAAAAAAGTATATATAAATTATTAATTTATATATAAATTTTTTAAAAAATAAAATTTTAATTTTACAATTTTTCAATATGGTTAAGTTTAATTGAATCAAAGCTTTCATATAATTTTTCATTAGTACATCTAAAATTTTCTTTTGAATCTTCATCTAAACGGTCATATATATTTTTCAAAACTTGGATTTGAAGATCATTAAACTGAACCATCTCCTTTTTTTATTTTTAAATAATATATTTTATTTTATTTATTTTGAAGTTATATACAATATTAATTAACTCTTCAAAATCGCAAGTATTTAATTCATAAAAAATTTTCCTTATATTATCTATATAGCAATTGACTTTAAAAAATATTAAAAAAAAAAACAATAATAAAATAAAATAAAGAAAATGTAAAAATTATAAATAAATGATACTAAACAGTATAATTTTATACATCAACTCTTTTAAAATGTCTTAATTACATCAAATTATAAATAAATATAATTATAGTTTATGATTATTCAAATGTTAAATTTAGTAATTAAAATTATATTTTTTATAATTACTAAATCAAAAAATTATTTTGATATTAGTAATATTACCAAAATAATAAGCATAAAATAAAAATAAATATATAAAAAATTCAAAAACAATATATTTTATTTTTTATTTTTATTTTTATTTCAAAAATTATAAATTGTATGACTTTAAGATTTAAAGTAAATTAAATATTTACAAAAATCATTATTAAATAAAATTATGTTTTATTTATATAATTAGACAAATAATAAAAAAAAAAGAAAAAGTGAACCTTAATTATAAATTATATTAATATTAACTATATTTATTTATTTAGAAATTTTAGAAATTTTTTATTTTTATTGGTTTTATTCCATTCAATTTTTTTTTTTTTTTTTTTTTTGGATGATATAAATTTATTTTTAAAGAATATATAAATATGGATGAAATATTTAAAATAAAACTTTACATAACAAATAACAAATAACAAATACCTAAAAAAAAAAAAAAAAAGAAAAATAATAAAAAAACCAAGTTATTTTATACCTTTTATATTTCTTTTTTCTTATGTATTTCTATTTTAATAATCATTTATTAACTTTAAGATTTAATTATGTAGTTTGTTTTTTTTTGTTTTTTTTTGTTTTTTTTTTCTCTAGCTTATTATAATTTGTAATTATTTTAACCTCTAATGCTAATATTTATTTGATACGTTATATAAGAATATTTAAAAATATAACTAATTAGATTTTTGTTTTTTTATAATACATCTTGATAATAATCATAAATAAAATTATTTATTTAAACGTTTTTTAATTTTTAATTTTTTTATTTTTTTGAATAATTTTTAAATATGAAAATCTTTAATATTTTTTTTAATTATCATTTATCTTTTCCATAACTTAAGCCTAAACTTCACTTTTTCCTTTCTGTAAAGTATTGAGAGTCTTAAATAAAGCAACAGCTTCCCTAATTTTTGAAAATTGAACACAAAAAGCTTGAATTTCGATAAAAAACTCATCTATTGGTAATAATTCATTGCCAATTAATGATTGTAAGAATACGCATACCTTAAAATAATAATGGAAATTTTTAAATAAATAAAATTTAGTTAACTATATATATATTGCAGTAATAATATTTTAATTCATAAAAATTACCAATCTTGCTTGTCGGTATTGAAGATATGTATCATTATTTTTTTTCTCACAAGCACTTATGCAATTAGAGATATATGTATGTAAAAGTTCATTAGGAAATTTAGTAGCCTTAGCAATATTATTAACAACTTCCATAGATGCTAAAGAAACATTTATATTAACCAAAATTTGAAGATAACTATTGTTTATGCAATAAAAATAGTAAATTGATATTGATATAAATATATAAAGTTATGAATGTTTTTATTAATTAATTTGCAAATTTTAATACTTACTTATTAAATTTTGGTGAATTGATTAATTGTCTTAATACAACTATAGCTATTTTAGAATTATTTTCTACTAATTTTGGAAATTTCTCATAATTTATGTCACATATATATTTTAATTTTTTATCTTTCTTTAATTCTTGAATTACTAACTGTTAAATAAATAAAAAAGAAAATATTAATATTTTAAATTAAAATATAATTATAAAACAATAATGTAAAAAAAAAAAAAAAAAAAAAAATGAGAGAGAGAGTATTACCTCTTGTTGACGAATATTTAATTGGGTTTTTAATGAAAGATCCATCAAATGCCTAATTTTATTACGCTTGTTATAATCTTTTCCCATATTATAATCCCATTCTAATTCGTGAGTTATTTCCTTTGGTTTTAACCAAATTATCTTCATTATATAAGATTATATTTAGTATAATTTTTATATTTAAAAAATGTATTTATATATTCATATTAATGTATAGAGTTAATTATATAAATAAAAAGGCTTTATATACTTCTTTTTTATGGAAAGGATATAAAAGAGGTACTGGACTAATTGTTGGCGGTATAAAAATTAATTTATTAGCTTCTGAATTACTCAAAATTTCTTTAGCAATAACATTTACATCATCTATGTAATTTATATTTTGATTTTTCAGCAAACTAATTATAAAAAAATAAAGTTTTAATAGCTTTCTTTTTGTATTGAAAATAATAAATATAATTGTTTTTATTAATAAAACCTTATATTTTCATTTGAAATTGGTAATATGTTAGTTTCATCACATCCATCAACATTATATTTATTTCTTAATTCATCTGATAATTTTTTAAATAATAATTGTATTTCATCTGGTTGTGGATTTATTGTATTATTGTTACAAGCATATAATAATTGGGTTACTGTAAGTTTCGATGTCTTTTATTTTTAAATTATATTAAATTTCAATCAAAATTATGTAAATTAAGATAAAAATATTTTTATTTAAAAAAAAAAAAAATCATTAAAAAATGAATAAATAATTAATTAATTTTATTGTATTTTTACCTCTTGAGTATTAACAATAATTGAATAAATTGAATATATTTCAATAATTATATTTCTATTTTGTTCACTATCATTATTACTATAAAGACGATCCTTCAAAATTTGATATATTGAATATAATAATACTTTATTATTCTCTGGATTTAATAAAAATACATTATATATAATAAATATAGCAATTATTCTTTCAGTTTCCTAAAATAATTTTAATAAATTAAATATTTATATATAAAAAATTAATTATTTCTATACATAAATTTAATTATTCTAATTCTAATTATTTTCATTAAATAATTACCTTTGGAAATATTATTATTTTTTTAAGCAATTGTCCCAATGTATGACATAAAAGTAATCTCTTACTTTCTTGGTTAAATTTTTGTTGAAAAGCATTAAATAATTCTTCAAAAGAAACATTTTTCTGTGTTAATAAAGAAAATACATCTTCTACATCACTCGAAGTCATTTCTTATTATTATTTTTTTTTCTTATATAAATTTGACAATAATTAAGGTATATAGTTTATATTAATATAAACTATTTCTTATTTATTTAATATATTGATTCAATATTATTATCTAAACAATAAATTATTTTATTGTCAAAAATTAAACAAGTTTTAACTTTTATTATATATATGATATATATATATATATATTTGTCTGTGTGTGTTGCAAATAATATTTAATTTATTTAAAATATTTTTTTATACTTATATAATTATATTTTAAATTCAAAAATAAAATTATAATAATAATATTAATACTAAGAAAAAAGCTTTATTTTTTTTCTATTTGTAACTTGAAAATAAATGATATAAATAAAAATAATATTTAATTTTATAGTCTTATTGATTTATGCATATTATTTGTTTAAAAAAAAAAAAGCAAAACAATCAAGCTAGATTAAAATTAATATATATTATATATTATATATCAATTAAAAAACAACAAAACAGTTAATACTTAATTAAATTAATAAAATAAAAAAGATAAAAAAATAACTCCTTATTAAAAATATTATTTAAATTTAATAATTGATAATATAATATTACTGAGATTAAAATATGATCTTTAAAAATTTATTTTGATTATTATTTCAATTAAAATTTCAATAGTTAAATTGCTGTTTATATATTTATATACATATATATTATTAAATTATGAATGGTATATTTTCAAATGTTAATTTTATAAAATTTATAAACTGTAATTATTCATCCATGTTAAAAATATGGTATAAATACATTTAATATATATAATTATAAATGTATTAAATTTCGTTTATTTATATATATTTAATTAGATATTAATCATAATAATGCTTGTTATATATGATATAAATAATTAATATTAAATAATGTTGGATAATATAAATCTTTGAAATTTCATTTAATATTGAACATATTTTTAAATATAAAAGTTTTAAAATACTTGAATAAATAACTTTTTTTTATAGTTATGAATTCTAAAATGATATTTTCAATTCTATAATAAAAATAGATTTTATTATGTTTAAATTAAATATATATTTTATAAATGATATAACACAAATTAGTGTATTATTGTTTTTATAATAATTTATGTTAACTTTAATAACAATTATTATTATACACAATTTTATTTAAAATTTTAATATTTGAATTATTTTTTAATAAAAATTTGTATTGAGAAATATATTGTAGCTAACAATTATAGATACAAATTATCAAAAATAAATTGATTTAGTTAATATTTACCAATAAAAATAAGCCAATCATTTTATAAAATTATTAATAAATGTAAAGAATATCTAATATCTCTTGTAATGGATAATTGTACAATGAAAATAATATATGTATTATACATCATTTAATTAATATAAATTTTTTATTTATTTATTAATATTATTATTATTACTATTATTATTAATATTATTATTAATATTATTATTATTATTATTATTATTAATATTATTATTATTATTATTATTATTATTATTTATTTATTTATTTATTTATTTATTTATTTATTTATTTATTTATTTATTTATTTATTTATTTACTATTTTTTTTTTTAAAAAAAAGTATAAATGAATAATATTATAATAAATAAAGAAAATAGTTAATGAAAAGATATTTTATATTTCTTTATTTCAAAATAATTTAATGAAATAAATTATATTCTATTAATTAATTAGTATTAATTTAACTATACTTTTTTATATAATATCATAAATTAATTGATATAATAACTTTTAATTAATTACTTTTGTTGTTTTTATTTCTTCTTTTATTTATACTAAAATAAATCTACAGAAATACAGAGAATAATTATCACAATACTAAATATAATTAATTAATTATTCAATAAATACTTTAATTAATTTTTATATTTAAATATTGTATTATTATATTTTATTTTACAAAAGAAATAATTATAGAAATAATAATGATGATAAACTTGTTTAAATAAATAATATAAAAATTATGGTTTCAATATATATAAATTCATATCTTTCATAAAAAAAAAAAATAAAATAAAAAAATAAAAAAAATCGAAGTTACTCTTTATAATTTTTAAAATAATAAAATTTTAAAAATTATATAAATTAAAATTTTATAATAATTTACTTTTTTTTAATTAAATTAATTTAATTAATCCAACTAAAATAATGTTTCCATTATAAAAGGATTTGCTTTTATCCAAATATTGTCGATTTAAATTTATTTAAATTCCAGAGTATATAAAATAATATAATATAAATATTACTTTTTAATTGTAAAATAAAGGCTTATTCTGTTATTCAAAAAAAAAAAAGAAATAAATAATAATAATAAATAAAATAAATGTATATAAATAAAAATTAACTATAATAAATTACATAAAAAATTATTCAATGGTTAAAAATTTTAATACTTTATTATAAAATTCGTACTAAAAAAATTTTTAATAGTATATAATATTATATACATGTAATATTAACATTCCCTTTTTCTTTAAAAAATATAGTAAATATATTATAATATAAAAAAGTATATTCGTTATTGATAAAAAATTAATAATTACTCATAATTTTTATTAAGAATTGATGATAATTAACACATCTTATAATAAAAGTTAGAATATTTATTAAACATTAATTAAAATATCAAAGATTTATTATCAGTATTATATTTTCATCAATATTATCGAAAAACAATAAAAATAAAATAAATGAGTTCAATTAAATCATTATCCATTGCCACCACTAAAAAAAATAGTAAAATTTTTAAGAAAGCAAAACACTTTTTTACTAAAAGAAAATCAAGCCATAGAGATTCTCTAAATCTTGATAATAGTATCTCGTATATTAGCAATAAAGAAGATAGCAATAGAACTCTTAATACTGTACATGAGGTATAAATAAATATATTAAATATTTTACTTTATTTGTTTAAATATTAACATTAACATGTATCACTATTATTTAGAATGATAGTGATGTTTCATGTTTAAAACAGAATAAGCCAATACTATCAAGTATTTCTCTTGATGAAAAAAGTACTTTAAGTAAATCTGAAGTTCTTAAGGAAAAAAGTATAATTCTTTATATATACATTTATATCTAGTTATTAATAATATAATAACATTGCTTTTATTCGATTAATAGTATATTCTAAACAATTATTTGTTTTATTATTTAATTTTTTTAATTAAAATATTATTACAAAGGTGAAAATTCAGAAATTATAAATACTAATACTGATAAAGATTTATATATGAAAATAAATAATATTAATAATTTATTTAAGAACATGAATTGTGAATGGCATTCTACTAACGCTGAATTTTCTGAACGATTAAACTGTTTATTATGGCAAATTAATCAATTCCAAAAAGAACAAACTGAATCATCACAAAATGTAATAAATGATATTCATAAAATAAAAGAAGATATTAATACCAATTTTAAAAAAACAAATGATTTAAATGAGGAATTTGAACAAATTAAAAAGAATTATGAAATTTTAATTAAAAAAGATGATACATATAAGAAAAATGCTGATGAAAGTTATATTAAACAACAATCAGAATTACAAACCCTTAATTTAAAATATGAAAACTTGAATTCAAATTATAAAAATATAAAAGATGACTTAAATAATAAAATGGAAATATTCGAAAAAAATTCTGAAAATTTAAATAAAATTATGAAAAAAGAATATGAAGAGAAATTAATAAGTCAAAGTTCTGAATTGAAAATTATAAATTACAAATTGGAACATATTCAAACAGAATTTGAACAATTAAAAGAAAAAATATCATTATTTAATGAAAATGCATCTTATAAAGAAAATTTCCCTAGAAAGTTTGATATAAATTCTTGTGATAATAATTTAATTGAATACATAACAAAAATTGTTAATGAAAAAATTGAACAATTTAATAAAATTAATAAGTCTGAATCAACAATTGTTAATAATTTAAATATTAAAGTAAATGAATTAAATGAAAAGCTTGATGAATTCCAAATATACCAATTATCTAGAGAAGTAGAATGGTATCAAATGAAATTAAAACTTGAAGAAACAATGTGTAGAATTAATGAAAGATTTAATCAATTAAATGATGAAAAAGATAATAAAATAATTGAAAAATTGAATAATGAGAATGATAAATTAAAAGAAACCCAAGAAAATATAAATAATTCTGTTTTAGAATTACAATCTACTTTAAATGATATTAAAACAAACATTTTTGAAACTTTAAATAAACAGCAAAACTCAATCGATAATATAATAACAACTGAACTTCTACATGTGAATGATAATGAGGTTAAAAATTCAATAAGAACCATAAATGATATTAATGCTAAAAAAGATATGGATATAATTATAGCTGATAATATAAATAAAATAAATAGAACAATTATCTCTTTATCAGATGATATTAAAGCACTTGATATGGAAACTAAAATAACAACAACAAATATATCATTATTATGGGAAGATATAAGATCAGTTAAAAACTTCATCGATCAATATAATTTAAATGAAAAATTTAGAGAAAAAGAACAAATTGAAGAGTATACTGATATTCGTAATGAAATAAACAACATAAAGAAAATAATTAATGGATTATAAATGATAATTATTATTATATCATCCAAAAAATTAAATTTGATATTAGTTTAATTATTGTAGTTAATACAATACTTTAATCATTATTAAATGATAAAATAGTTTAACATATTTTACTTATTTTACTTTATCATATTTTATGCTAAAATATATATCATATAATATTTATAATATATATGTTCGTATAATTCTATATTATTATTATCTTCAACATAAAATATAAATAAATTAAAACATTTAATAATAAATTTATATATTATAGTTATTTTATATCTCTATATTAATTGTTTATCTATTTATATGTAAAATAAAAAATATAAATATAAAAAATAATAATAATAAAATAATAATACTAATAAATTGATGAAGTTAATATAACATTGTAATTGATTTTATTTAATATTATTATTAATACAGCTTATTTTATTTATATATAATTATAAGAATAATTATGAATATGAATAGTTTTTGTAATACATTAAGAATTTTTTAATTAATATTTTTATTATTCTTGATAATACATTTCATCATCCGGTGTTGAATTCCTAAATCTACAATATTCAAATTTTTAATATTAATAATTATTATTTAATACAAATATATATATATATATGAATTCCAATACTTATTAAATTTATTTTCATTACATTATTAAATTTGGATTTGGATTCGTATTAGTATTTGCTTTATTGATAGTTTGATTAATATCCAAGAATCTATTAAAGTACAAAAGAGAAATAAAAGCATTATATATTAAATATTTAATCAATATAATATTTAAATTAATAAAAAATTAGCATACATCTTCTTTAAACTCTTTGCTTTATATAATTCACTGTCAATAATTTTAAACCTATTCCATGCTAAAACCCTATTTATTATATATTAAATATAAATTAATATTTAATATTTTAACAACCTACTTATTATAATGTATATATATATATTACAGTTCTTGAAGATTATTCATATGATAAACATCATTAGGTAAATATGAAATTTTATTGTTTCCTAAATTACTATAATTTTATAATTAGTATTAAAAGAGTTGATTTTATATTTAAACTTTAAATATTCACATACAGTAAATTAATAGTTTGTAATTTAAAGATACTTCTTGGAATAGTTTCTAATCTATTTGATTGAATCCATCTAATAATGAAATAATTATATTTATTATTAATTTTTTGATACTAATTTTATATTTAAATGTTTTAAAAATAATGATTTAATTTACAATAATTTTAAATTTGACAGGTTTCCTAATGTGTCGGGAAGATATTGAAGACAATTATTGCTTACATCACTATAAATAAATTAATAATTGATAAATTAGTATTAATAAAAATTATTTATACATAATCAATTGTTATTAATAAATACTTACAGTTCTTTCAATTTAGTTAGCTTTCCTATTGAATCCGGAATAACTTCAATTTGGTTATTATCAATCCATCTTTAAAATCATAATTAAATATTATTTTAATATATATATATAATGTTATTATAAATTACTAATATTAACATATAATATATATATTTATATACATTTTTTCTATATTAATTAAATTTTGAACTTGGTCTGGAATGCTTGTTAAGTAATTACATGATAAATTCCTAAATTTATTATTATTATTATTATTATTATTATTATTATTATTATTATTATTATATTATTATTATTATTATTATTATTATTATTATTATTATTATTATTATTTATTATTATTATTATTATTATTATTATTATATTATTATTATTATTATTATTATTATTATTATTATTATTATTATTATTATTATTATTATTATTATTATTATTATTATTATTATTATTATTATTATTATTATTATTATTATTATTATTATTATATTATTATTATTATTATTATTATTATTATTATTATTATTATTATTATTATTATTATTTAATGTTAGTAAATTTACAATATTCTTAATTTAGGTAAATTGAAAATTTCGTGATGTAATTCTTCTATTTGGCAATTTTTTAAATCTCTATTATTATAAAGCACAAATTAAATTATAAATATTATAAATATTAGTATCATAATTAAAAAAAAAATTAAATAATAACCATACAATTCTTCGAGATTAGTTAACATTCCAACTTCTCTTATAATAGTTCTTAATGGATTATCATCTAAACAACTAAATAAAAAATATTATATAAATATTATTTTATTATAAAATCAAATAATTATAATATAGTTATACTTGCAGTAATTTCAAATTATTAAGATAACAAATTTCCTTTGGAATATAACTAATCTTATTATTATTCAGCCATCTTAATTATATAAATTAGTTAATAATAAGCATATACTATTAAATTAAATAATTGTATAAATAATAATTACATGTTTGTGACATTTGAAAATAAATCTATTTCATTTGGTATTTCATTTAAATTATTATTTATAATATTTCTAAAATTATTACAATATCATTTATACATCATTATATTAAAATACATTGTATAAATAATATATCTTTCATAATTATTAATGTTTAATGATATATATTACATATTCTTAATTTCTCTTAATTGAACATCTGTATAAGTATTAAATCCACATATTCTCATCATAAAATCTAATGAGTTTTCATCATCTCCTTGTTCTGGTGCTAATTCTTCATTTTCTATTGATATTGCTTCTAATGTAATATCTATTATTATCATGATAATTATTAATTAATCAATAATTTTTATATATACATATTTAAATAAATATTTAGCTTTAATATTTACTTTTAATTTCATCACTTTCATAAATATTGTATAATTCTCTTTTTGATGAGTTTTCTATTTTATTATAATAAGAATTATTTTCGGTATTAATATTTGTATTTATATAACCTGTATTATTGTTTTCACTTAACTTTTCTGACATAACATTTAAGTTTTCATCATTATTGTCTTCTGTTATCTTATAATGTAAATTTGATATATCAAAATCTTGTGATTCTGTTTGCTCATTAATTTTTATGTTATTTTCATTATTTATTAATTCATCTAATCCTTGGACTTTTGGGAATATTGATGAATATTTGGATATACTGTCAATACTTGATAAATTAGATATCTTTGATATAGAATTGGCATCATATATAAGGCTACTCTTTGATCCATTAATATTTATATTTTTTAAAGAATTACTTGATGACCTTACTTCACGTATTTCAACCTTCTGGGAAGAATTATAACTATTAGTATTTTCTGGAGACAAATTTAAAACTTTATCGCTGATATTACTTATATTTTGTATTTCATTATCACTAAAGCTTTTACTTAGTGATATATTTTTGCTAAATCCCATTTGTGACTTTATTTTTCCACTAATACAATAACTAGTTTCAATATCAACATTATTTGTATCATTACTATTGAAATTATTTTCATTAGTGATTTTGTCATCATTGTTGTTAGTGTTATTAAAATCATTTATTTCAGATTTAATACTACTCTTACTATTATTTACATTAGTTGTCGTAGTAGTAAAACAAGCATTATTATTATTATTATTATTGTTGTTGTTGTTGTTGTTGTTGTTATCTTTATTTAATTTTAACATGATAGATTCATCTTGCTCATTATTATATGAAATGAATGTAGTGTTATTTTTATTTTTATCATTAATTAATGATATGTCATCCATATTATTTTTATTATAATAATTACTTATAATATCACTATTATAATTATTATTTGATATATTTATAAATTTACTATTTTCATTATTACTTTCTGTAATATTACTATTATCATTATCATTATAATAATTAATTATACTTTTAGCTTCATTATATATACTATAATCACAACTTTTATTTTCTTTTATATCTGAATTAGTTGAATTATTTTGACCTATATAACTTCCATTAATATATTTATTATCATTATTATAATTATTTTTGATATTATTATTTTTTATAATTAACTTTAAAGCTTTTACATTTTCTTTATCATCATCATCATCATTATTATTATTATTATTATTATTATTATTATTATTATTATTATTATTATTATTATTATTATTATTATTATTATTATTATTATTATTATATTATTATTATTATTATTATTATTATTATTATTATTATTATTATTATTATTATTATTATTATTATTATTATTATTATTATTATTATTATTATTATTATTATTATTATTTAAATTTCTATTTATTTTTTCTTCAAAATCATTCTTTCCATTTATAATATTATTAATACTTATATTTGAATTTAAAGCTTTATTAGTATTAATTTTAAAATCATTTTTATTTTCTCTTGATAAATATTGATTACTATCATCTTTTCCATTAATATTATTAATTATATTATTTTTATTATTGTTGTTAGTATTATTATTAATGTTAATATTACTAATGGCATTCCTAATATTAGCATAATTGTTATTGTTATTGAAATTATCATTGTTACTGATGTTATCATTATTAATAATTAAATCAGTTTTGCTATGATTATGATATTTTAAATTAGTGAAAATTATATTTTTGGATGTTGTACTTTTCTTTAAAGTATTGATCGAACTGTTTAAATTATTAATAACAGCATTTTTTTGTTGAATACTCTGCTCAATGTTATATGAATTATTTACTATTAAATCAACATTTTTATTATTATTTTCAGCCTTATCGCAATTATTTTGATCCTTAATTATTATTTCATTACTTTTATTATTATTGATGTTATTGTTATTATTATTATTATTATCATTATTATTATTATTTTGATCATTAACTATTATCTCATTGCTTTCATTATTATTGATGTTATTATTATTATTATTATTATTATTATTATTATTATTATTATTATTATTATTATTATTATTATTATTATTATTATTATTATTATTATTATTATTATTATTATTATTATTATTATTATTATTATTATTATTATTATTATTATTATTATTATTATTATTATTATTATTATTATTATTATTATTATTATTATTATTATTATTATTATTATTATTATCATTATTATTATCATTATTATTATCATTATTATTATTATTATTATTATTATTATTATTATTATCATTATTATTATTATTATTATTATTATTATTTTGATCATTAACTATTATCTCATTGCTTTCATTATTATTGCTGTTATTGTTGATGTTATTATTATTATTATTATTATTATTATTATTATTATTATTATTATTATTATTATAAATATTATTTTCATTAATACTTTTTTTTATTGTATTTTCAATTATTTTTTTTTCTTGTTTTCGTAATTTTTTTTCTAAACAAAGAAGTTCTTCTTCTTGTTGATCAAGAATCATCTTATTATAACTTTTATCTTCTTGTAATTTTATTAGTTGTTGTTTACTTTCAGCAATCCTATTTTTTAATATGTTTAAATGTCTAATTTGTTCAGCTTTTAATTTTTCACCTTCTTCGATATCCTTTACTTGATTTTCAATTCTTAATTCATTTTCCAATGATATTCTTATTTGATCTTCTATTTTCTTACTAAGATTACCATCTGATTGCGCAAGTGAAAATAATTTTTCTCTTTTTTCAATAAAACTTTTATATTTCTTAATTAATTTTTCTTGTTCTTCCAATTTATTATTATTATTTTCAATAATTTTACTTTGATCATCAATTATTTTCTTATTTTTATTAATTGAATCACATAAATAATTGATATTCTCTTTATGTTTATTTATTGTAATTTGTATATTTTTACTTTCCAAAGTGGAAAATTCTACATTTCTTTTAAGATTATCTATTTTCTTTTCATTATCTTTAATTTCATTTATTTGGCTTTCAATTTTTTTTTCATTTTCGTTTAGTGTTTCCTTCTGTTTAATAAGATAACTTTCATTAGCTTCATTATTTTCTTTAATTTGATTTTTTACTTTTTCAATATCGCCCTTTAATGATTCTAATATCTTGCTTTTATCATTAATTTCTAATTTATAATTTTCAATTCTTTTTATTAAGGATAATAAATCTTTATCCTTATTTCTAATCCTAGTATCAAAATTACTTAGAGATATTTCTTGTTCTTTTATTTTCTGAATTTGAGTTAGTCTTTTATTTTCAACATCTTCTAAAATTTTATTTTGCTGGTTAATTAATTCATTGTTTTTATTTATCGTATTATTTTGATTTTCAAATTGTTTAATTACATCTTCTTTCATCGTTAAATACTTTTCATAGTCCATTTTCGAACTTTCACAAAGTTGTTTATTTGCTATTAACTCTTGCTTTATTTCATTAAGTTCTTTATCGTTAGTTTTTATACATTTTGTTTGCTCAGAAATATGCTCATCATTTCTTTTAATTAACGTATTTTGTTCAGATATATGTTCAGTATTACGATTAATAAATATATTCTGTTCATTTATATGACTCTCGTTTCCCTTCATTATTTTATTATGGTTTTCTATAATAAATTTATTCTCAATAATTTTTTTTTCAACATCACTTAATTCATTATTTAATTCTACAATTAAATCTTTATTTTTTTTAATATTTTTTTCATAAATATCCATTTCTTTTTTCATTTCCGATATCTTTGACTTTAGACTGTCAAGTGAATTTTGATTTTCAAGCATTTTGGATTCTTGTTTACCAATTTGAGCTGTATTTGATATTAATATTGATTCCATTTTTGAAATTTTATTATTTTTTTCTCTTATAGTTTTATCCTTTGATTCAATATTTTTCTTTTTTTCCTGAATTATTAAATTATATTCTTTGATTTTTTCTAGTTTTTCGTGAAACATAACATTAAATTCTTCAATTTTTTCACTTTTAACTTTAATTATTAAATCTTGATCACAAAGGTATTTATTATTATTTTCTTTCTTAAAATTCTGATCTTCAATTTCCTTATAATTCTGCTTTATTTTGAAATTTTGATTTTCAATATCAATAGCTATATCTTGATATATTTTTTTAGATTCTTTTATTTCAGTTTTAATTTTTTGTAATTCTTTCTTCTTCATTTCTATATCTTTTTCATTATTCTGAAGTTCAAATCGTTGTTGTTCTAAACTTTTAAGAGTATCATTTAATATATCTTCTAATTCTTTATTTCTTCTTTCAAAATATTTATTATTACTAGCTAATACATCTAATTTTTTTTTTAATTCCTCAACTTTCTTAATATCATTATCATAAGAAACATTTGGATTTCCCTCAATATTTTGACTTTTTTCATTAATATCAAGACTTCCTTTTAATTTATCTGACGGAATTATTAATACTTCTTCTTGTGACTTCTTTTTTTTCATAGTAGATTTATTTATTTTATTTATGTTTTTATTATTATTTTTATTAATATATTCATAGAAAAGCTGGTCATTCAAATCATATGGATTAATATCATTTATATCAAATACTTGATTAAAAATAATTATATTAGTTATTAATTTATTAAATTTATCAAAAAAAATTGTTAGAATAATATATTACCATTATTTTTTTTATTTGTATCTTTTTTCATTATTTCTTCTGAGTTTCTATTTTTTAGAGTTTTTATTTTATTATTTTTTAAACTTTCTTGTTTTTTCATTTTTTTTTTAGTTTTATTATTACTAGTAATATCTTCCTTAATGTTAATATTACTATGAATTTTTTCTTTGTTTTCATAATTTTCATAATTACGACTTCCGTTTAAATTATCTTTAATATTTTTTTCATTTTTGATATTATCATTATTATTATTTTCATTATTATTGTAATTTTTATTGTTATTGTTATTATTGTTGTTGTTGTTGTTGTTACTGTTATTGCTATTGCTATTGCTATCGTTATTATTATTGTTATTGTTATTGTTATTGTTATTGTTCAATTCTAAATTACTTTTTTTTAATTTTAAATTATTGTTAGAAACATTTATATCCTCCTTATCCAACTCCTCATATTTTCTTTGAATATCTTTTATTCCATCAAGAATGCTTAAAAGTTCTTCAATACTATCATTTTTATGGGAATTGATATCATGATTTTTGTTATTAATATTATTTTTTATAAATGTTAAAGCTTTATTTAATACTACTGAGTCAGATAAATCAATATTGTTTACTTTATTATTTGAGAAGATAGATTTTAATCTTGTAACTTCACTATAAATCATGTTTAAAATTGAATCTTTAATATTTGAATCAGTCATATTACATGATGATTTTTTATTATATATATGTTTTTTCTTATTTTCTAATTTCGAATTTAATTGATTATCCCTATTTTTTGAATTATTATTATTTCCACTATATGAAACAAAATAATTTTTGCTAATATTATTAGGATTATATTTTTCTTTATTTCTTAAAGATTCTAATGATGATGAAACAATGAATGATCTACTTCTCTCTCTATTAAATGTATTCTTTTTTTCTTTGTTCTGATAAAACTTATAAGTAGAAACTTCAGAATCAGAATATGCTTCATTATAATAATTTTTCAAATTAGCATTACTATTATTTTTACAATCATTGGTATTATTATAATATACGTTGCTATTTTCCTCGGAATCAGAATATTCAGAAGTGGTTTCTTCAGTCTCTTCAGATTCTTCATCGCCATCGCTATTATTATCATCATCTTCTTCTTCTTCAGTTATTCCTTCAGTATTAATTGATGTTGGTTCTTTATATTGAAATAATTTAGCTTCTATTTTATTATTTATATTTTTATTTTCAAACAACTCTTTAATATACTTTTTCTGAAAATTAACATATTCCATGTATTTTGGGTTATTATTAGGATCAAAACTATAATTTCTATCAATATTATTAGAACTCATTTTATACAAATACTAAATATTATTATTGATTGATTGATTAAATTATATCAAAATAAGTACATTAATGTTAATATGTGATATTAACTTTATAGAATTAAATAAACAATGGAAATTAAATAATGATTTAGGTGACAGTAAAATTTATGATAACTTTCACAGAATACAATAAAGTTCTTTTCTATAAGTTTTTTTTTTTTTTTCTTTTTTTTTGAATATATTGTTTTTTAATGGGTAAAATTTTAAAAAATACAATTAAAAATTTTAAATATATATATATTTAATATTAAGAATTTAAACTATTAAACAACTATAAAAATTTTATTTTTCATGAAATTTATAATAAATTTAAATCCATTCCTATAAAAATTATCAAATAATATATATTTATTTTTTTATTCGAAATTCATAATCTTTTCAATTATATAAAATAATTAATATTTTAACATGAATATTAATAATGATGTATATATATATATATATATATGTATAAAATTATATAATAAATATATTTTAAATATATATCAATTAATTTTTTTTATATATTTATATATGATATTACATTATTAAAATAAAAAAAAATTATAATAAAAAGGAAAAGAGCTTTTGTTATCAAAATATACTAATTAATAATCCTCAAAATCCAAACATAAATACTAATCATGAAAATAACATACATAAAATAAAAGCTAATAAAACTTACTCCGATGAAAAATACAAAGAAATTTCTTACTTTGATAGAAATAATCAAAGCATTACCAATAATTATGGAAATAATGTTAGCCATGTAAATTCAATAAATATAATTACTACCAATGAGCTTACAAGAAGTGGAATTCCTAACAACTATCAATTATTTAATAGTAATTTTTCAAGTCCAAGTGATTCGTTTTATAAAGAGAATAATTATCCATATAGCTTATGTAGCCCTAGTTCAAATAATCCAAATAATAATATTAATTTGTTTCATCATCTTTTAATTAATAATTATTCTAATAATAATTCAAATTATGATAATTCTTACACAAATATTGGAAAGAGTATGGAAAATTTACAAAATCAACAGAATTTTCCTCAAAGAAATGGAAACATTGTTACTTTTGACAGTCAATCCGGGAATTTCGATCCAACAGCATCAATTATTTCTTGTCCTCCATATGTTGAACAAAAACAAAACTTCTATTCTATACCAAATAATAATCCTAGTGCATTGTCATTACCTGGATATATTTCTCCACAAAATTTCTCACCTCTTCAACCATACTATACAATTAATCAGAAAATTGAGGAATGTGAGAATGAAACACAATCTATGAATGGAAGTTTTAATTCAAAACCATCTAATAAATGCAGTGTCAAAAAAGGAGCTGATCTAGAAATAATTCCTATAAATTTAGCTAATTCACCTTTGACTGTATTTTTAAATTTAATATAGAAATATATTTACAATACCTAACATTATGTCATTATATATGTATATAAATATACTAATATTAATCTAATTTTTATTATATATTTTTAATAGAATGAATATGATGATTCTCTTTCAAAAATTCCATTTGAAGATTTATTTAAAAGAATTGATGAATTATATGAATTTCCATTTCCAATGTTACCTGTAATTCTTCCAGATCCAACAAAAATGTATTGTTCTGATAAACCGACCTATTGTTATAGATTTCATTTTATGTGTACCCCTTCTAATGAAAATGAAATTCATTTCTTGGATGATTGTATATCGTATGGATACACTATTCCAAATTACAAAGTCTTTTTAATTGAAAATAAGACCTTATTAAGATTAGGATTATATTTTATTGTTAAAAATGGTTATGATGTTGACCCTCCACCTGAAATAAGTGAATGCTTAAAAAAAACACTTCACCCATCAGCAAATGAATATTTTTGTAATATGATAAATATCTTAAATAAATATATAAAAGATTCATTAAAAACAGAGGTATCAGAAATTGACAAGTTTAATAAATTAGTAGATATGTGTAAAGATGAGATTTATAGCATTAGTAATTTAATACTTGGTTTATTAAGTTCTAATGTAAATAGTAAAAATAGAGAAAAGAATATTGGGGTTCATAATGTTATAGTAAATAAAAAAAAAATAGATGACAATAAAATAGCAACTAATAATATCCTTAGTAGTAGAGGGGTATTAAATGAAGATGACAATAATTTAGCATTAAATGATACATTGAAATTTAATTTCAATGGATTCCATAGAATTAATATTTTAGAGAATCAGCTTCAAGACAGATATATGTGTATTAAACATTATTTACGTCAAAGAATTTTAAATGAAATTAGTACACAACTGCAATTAATTCATGGAACAGTAAGTCAAATAGAATTAAAAAAAAGCATTACTGCAAAAGATACCATTAACAAAATTATTGATGAAACTATTACCATTGGAAAAGTTGAAGATATGAAAGAATGGTAATATACTACAATAATAATAATTATTTAATATTTAAATATTACAATTCTAATACAAATAAATGAATTCAATATAAAAAAAAGTAATTTCTCAGAATGTTTTTTAACTAGCTTCCCAAAAATTCTAACAAAATTATTCGGCGTTGAAACATTGTATGTATTAATTGTTATGTAATGAATTTTATATCAATATTAATATGTATTTATTACAATTAATTTTATATATATGAATATTTAATAGAAACTTAAATAATAATTCATTTGAAGAATATCCAAAGGAAATAATTTACTACAAACTTCTGAAAAATCTGTAAATTTGCCCTTTTAATTACTATTATTATTATTATGATTATAGAATACTAATAAACTCTTTAAATGAACATAGATATATGAAAAGTAACAAAATTACGGCAATTACTGATGAAATTAAGTACAATTTATTCTTAGAAAATATGTACGGTTTTAATATAATTATAACTAACATCTCTATATAGATACTAATATATTTTATCCATATTTTAAAAAGCGATTTGTCAAAAAATAAGTTATTTTATATATCAAGAGAAATTGGAAATCTTAAATTTTTAAAAGAATGGTACAACTTTTATCATTATATTACTTGAAAAAACAAAATAAGTTTTATAATAAATTATTTTGTATTTTAATAAATAGTAACTTAGAAAATAATAAAATTGCAAGTATCCCTGATGAAATTACAAAATTAAAAAATCTAACGACTTTGTAAGCATTAATAATAATTATCATTATATGAATTAGATAATAAAATAATATCTTATAATATTAATGTATTAATATATGCCTATATAGAAAATTAAGAAATAATCGGTTACTGTCACTTCCTGTTAATATAGGAAATCTATCTAATCTTGAAATACTGTAAAAATTTATTACTTTCTAATTAATTTTTACAATAAATATTAAGATAATTTAATTATTTAAACATTAATAGAACTTTAGTGAATAATAAATTAACTTACTTACCTGAATCTTTTTCATCGCTTAATAAAATTAAAGAACTGTAAATAGTATTATTTATATAATATTAATATAGACTACAATTTCAATATTTAATCCAAATATATTATATTTATATATATCAGTGACTTAACAAACAATTGCATTGTTATTCTTCCCTCAAATATGGAAAAAATGACATCATTAACTAAACTGTACATTTCTAATTTATATAACAAATTTTATTATCCTTATTATATACAATTAACATTATAATAACCTATTTTAAAAATAAAGTATTTTAGATAATAATAAATTAGAATTTTTCCCAACTAACTTCTCTAATCTTCGAAATTTAATAGCATTGTTAGTATTAATCATATAATTATTTTATTAATTAATACTTCTAATTAATTTTATATATTCATTATATAGATCGTTTTCACGTAACAATGTTGAAAGATTTCCTGATTCTTTTGGTAATCTTACACAATTAAAAGAATTGTAAATTTATATTTTTATTATTTATATAAAAATAATATATTTATCATCATTATTATCATTATTATTATAAATATCATTTAAATTAATAAATTAATGAATGGAATATTTCTCAATATATTAAATTATATAAAGGGATGCATCTGATAACAAAATAAATGAAATAGTTGATTCATTTAAAAATCTTGAAAATATTGAGTTAATGTAAATTGTTTTTATAATATCTTTATATAATTCATAAATAACTAATTGTTAAATGTTTAATGAATATGATAATTTAGTAATTTTGATAATAATGAAATACAATTCCTTCCAATTGGTTTCGGAAATTTAAAAAACCTAAAATATTTGTATACCTTTATTACATTTTCTATTATAAAATAAATATTACAAAAAAAGTTACAATTTTAATAACAATAATTATTATATATAAAATTATTTGAATAAATGAAAGATATATGAAAAATAATAGATTGAAAACTTTAAATGATGACTTAGGAAACCTTAAAAATATTGAAGAAATTTCATTAGAAAACAATAAAATTTCATCAATTCCAGAAACCTTTTGCACATTGGAAAACCTTAAAAGCTTGTAATAAATAATATTCAAATTATTAATTACTTTTAATTAGTACTAAATACTAAAATAATCATTATTTCATTTTCTGGTATATAGAGTATTACAATATAATCAGTTGGAACATCTTCCCAATAATATTGATGGTTTGGTTTCTCTTGAAAATTTGTATGTTTATTATTTTTTAAAATAATTTTAATTTTTAATTACTACAAATATTTACCTAACATTATTTACTATCATTTACTACTAAACTATAATTAGAAATATTGCTAATAATAAGTTGTGTGATCTTCCAAATTCGTTAATTAATATTCCTAATTTAAAAAGACTGTAAATAAATATTATATTAATGATAGAATTGGAAAACTTAATCCATATTATTAATACTAAAAAATATAAATAACATAACAATATTTAATCAAAAATAATATAGTGATTTACAGAACAATGATATACAGGACAATGATAAAACTTCAGAATCAATTCCTTTTAAAATAACAGAAATGAAAAAATTAGAATGTTTGTATGTATATTTATTTATTTATTTATTTATTTATTTATTTATTTATTTATTTATTTATTTATTTATTTATTTATTTATTTTATTTTATTTTATTTTATTTTATTTTATTTTATTTTATTTTATTTTATTTTATTTTATTTTATTTTATTTTATTTTATTTTATTTTATTTTATTTTATTTTATTTTATTTTATTTTATTTTATTTTATTTTATTTTATTTTATTTTATTTTATTTTATTTTATTTTATTTTATTTTATTTTATTTTATTTTATTTTATTTTATTTTATTTTATTTTATTTTATTTTATTTTATTTTATTTTATTTTATTTTATTTTATTACCTTAACATAATATTGTTATTAAAAATTATATACATAATTAGATACATTAATAAAGAATCCTCTAAAATGTTTATGGAGAACTTATCATCCTTTGAAAATCTTAAAGAATTGTAATTAAAATATTTTCCATTTACAAATTCTACAAATTAAATGCCTAACCTACATTAAAAATTTTATTTTATTTTAATAGAGCCTTATTGAATTTCAAATTCTCTTTTTCGAAACATATTGATTTAAAGAATATTACAAAATTGTAAATATTTTATAATAAAAAAAAATAATTTTATACTAAATATAATATATATTTAATATTAAATGGATATATAAACTAAATTACTAAATTTTCTAGGATTTTACACGACTGTAAAATAACTAAATTCCCAAAAAATATTCTTGACTTAAATAATTTAAGAGAAATGTAAAAACAATATTACATATTTGAATAATTATTAAAATATTTACTTGTTAACTATATTTATATATTTATTTTTCATAATAAATCATAATAGATGGTTAACGAAAAATAGATTAAAGAAAATACCAATTGAAATTAATTTATTAAATCATCTAGAAATATTGTAAATTTTTATATATATATATATAATAAATAGTTGTAACAGAATATTAATTTAATCTTCATTTAATATAGTATTCTAAGAGATAATAATATTAAAACTATTCCTAAGAAAGTTGGAGATATGACAGCTCTTAAAGAATTGTAAATATTATTTATATATGATAATTATAATTCTTTAATATATACAACATAAATGATTAATCAATTTATAGTGATATTTCATTTAATCATATAACTAAAGTGCCAAAAGAATTATGTCATTCTACTACCCTAGAAAAACTGTAAATACATATTAATATATATGAAATAATACATGCTAAAATTAAATATAATAAAAATTATATACATTATACATCAATTTTTTAGTAATCTTAAAAAAAATTTAATTAAAAAGTTGCCTAAGGAATTTTCAAAACTTATAACGTTAAAAGAACTGTAAACCATATAATTTAACTATATAAAATTAAAAGTTTATTTTAATATTTTAAATATTAATATATTTATTTACAATTTGATTATTCAGGGATATTAGTTATAATTATTTAATAGAAATCCCAAAGGAAATCTATGAATTAGAAAATATAAGAATATTGTAATGTTTTTTATTTTACTCTACATAATTATAATAATTATATAATTATATAATAATATATTTATTAATATATTTCTAAATTTGCTTAAATATTAGAAATTTAAAATACAATACAGACATTATAACTATAAATCCTAAAATTTGCAGTCTTCCTAAATTAAAAAGTTTACAGATTTTTGACTTTGATATACCGATATTAAGATTAAAGCAAAATGCATATGAATATATCTGAATATTATATAGTTTAATCACATTAATATAAATATCATTAATAATAAAATAATAGTGTAATAAAATAGTATACAAATAAAAGCATTAATTAATGATGATGATGATGATGATAATAATAGTAATAATATTAGAAAGAAAAAAAATAAATTTATGTAAAAAAAAAAAAAGGCCATACAAAAAATAACAATAATAATTAGAATAATTAGAATTATAATAATAATAATAAAATAAATTATAAATTATAGTTAAATATCTAACTAAGAATAAAAGTTTTTTTTTTTTTTTTAACATTTTCTTTATTTTTTATTCCAATTAATCATTTAAACTTTAAATAAAAAAAATAGTCTATACTCTAAAAAATTTTTTTATAATAACTTTTTTTTTTTTTTGTTTTTAATAAAAAAAAACAATACCTTAAAATCTTTTTTTTTAATATTAGTATTTCTATAATATATGCAATGTATGTAATTAATGTGATATAAAATGAACTCGGAAATTGACTACCCTAGCATTCAAATAACATCATTTGAGGAATTTCAAAATAACATTCTTAAAATATGTATTAACATTATAGATAATTTTAAAGAATTATTAGATATTATACCTGTTAATGATGAAGAATTGAAAAAATACACAGATAAATTATACCATGGCAAAAAAAAAACAAAGGGAATTAATATTATTATTAATGAAATAGCTATGAATGTTAATAAAAAATGGATAGGAAATAAACAATTAATAAGTGAAATTCTTTCACTAGAAAGCTTATATCGGAAATTTTTTTCAAATGAAAACTTTAAAGATGACTATATATATAGTTATTTATTAATTGAGGATGATATTTTAAATTTTGTTAGTAATAAAAAGAAAAATAAAATCATTATTCAAACACTGAAGAATTTAAAAAAAATAAAATGTTGCTTTTCTAATAATATCAAAAATGGAAGGAAATTATCGATTTTCTCAAATATAGAATCAATACATTGCATATGTAATTGTAAAGGAAGTATATGTAATTATTCAGAATCATCTATTACAGACGATATTCTTCTTAATAATAATACAATTAAAACTTATATTGAATATAAAAAAATGTTAAGTATTGTAAAATCCCAATTTTTAAACATCAATGCATTTTTAGTTAATATTTATTTATTATCCATAAAATATAATAAGGAAATATTATCTTTTTTTAAATCTAAGAATAAACATTATAGTTATATTATAAATTCAGGGGATTTTCTTCATGCATGTGAGTCTAACAATCAAAAAGCAATCGAAGATTTACTTAAAAAAGAAAATATAAGTTTAAATTATTATTATAGCAGTAATAATATTCTTCCTATTGAATATTTATTTACATCTAGTCGTAATAAAGTATTGTTAGAAAATGTTCTTAAAAATCCAGCATTTAATATAAATACAACAGATAATCATGGTAGGTCAGTTTTTCATAAAATGTTTAATGCAGATATGGAAAGTCCTATCACTCAGTTAATTTTGACACAACCATTTATAGATTACAATTTACAAGATTATTATGGAAATACTTTATTAATGTTAAGTGTAGAGTCAAACAATTTAAGCTTAACAAAATTCTTATTAAAGCAACCCTTTATAAAAATTAATTTAACTAATAGATATGGAGAAAGTGCATTAGCTTTAGCTATCGAATATAAAAGAGAAGATGTTGTAAAATTGTTATTAAATCAATCAAATATTGACGTTAATACTATAGATAACTATAATATTCCAATTTTAATGAAAGCCATAAAATATTCAATCTCAAAAGATATTATCATGAAACTTCTTGATCATCCTAATATTGATTTTACTATAATTGATAAAAAAGGAAGAAGCTTATTATTTTATATTATTAACTATAGTTATACTGGTATTATTAACTATATTGTTAAGAAGGGTATTGATTTACAAATTAATAAATGTTTAATTACTAAAGAACTACCACTGAATATGGCTATTAAATATTCCAATAAAGAAATCATTAAAGAAATTCTTGCACTTCCAGAATTAGATATCAATAAAATAGATGATAGAGGACGAACACCACTTATGACTGCAATTGAAAATGAGAATGTTGATGCTGTAAATTTATTACTGGAAAATGAAAATCTCATTGTTAATAAAAATGATCGTTTTAAACGCATTCCTCTCAATTATGCAGTAGATCACAATTTATTACATATAATAGAAGCATTAATAAAGCATAAAGATATTCTTATAAATAGTAAAGATACAAACGGTAAAACAAGTCTAATGGGTGCATCTTTAAATGACAATGGAAAAATTGTTAATATGCTATTAGAAAAAGAAGCAGATATTAATATTCAAGATAACACCAATTACACAGCTATAATGTATGCTATTGAATGCAACTATTATAAAAGTTTTAATGCTCTAATTAAAGAAAATAATATTGATTTAAATTTGATTAATAATTATAAACAAAACGCCCTCCATCTTGCTGTATTAACAGATAATATTAAAATGGTTAAGAAAATTGTAGAAAATAAATCAACTAACATTAACTTCATTGGTTATGATAACAAAACTGCTCTTCTATTAGCAGTAGAAAGTAAATATTGTAACGACTTAGCTGATGAATTACTAGTAAGGCAGGACATCGATATAAATATTAAGGATATATATAATAATACTGCATTATCTTTATCTATTGAACTTAACAAACCAACATTAACTAAAAAAATACTTCAATTCATTAATAATAAACAAAAACTTCAAACAGAAGAGAATAACTCATTGTAATTAAAATAATCACTCTTTTTACAACTATAAATATAATTTTGAAATTAAACCTTTTATATCTATTATATTTAAATGATAAAATATATCAGTTATTTATAATTTTCCTCAATCTTTTTCGGATAGAGCTAATATGCATAACCATCATCTAATTTATCATTTAAAAAAATTTAATTATTATATTTTTATTTATTTTAACTAAAATTAAGATTAATTATCTTTAAATAAATTTTATTTTCTTTTAATTAATCTTAAATTAAGATATTTTCAGTAGGAACAATTGGTATACTTTATTTTGTTTCTTCATTGTTGAAACTCGTTCCCCGTATTTTCATCCTTTATATCTTAATTTTTTACTTAATAATGTTTATTTCGTATATTTATTATACAAAATATTCATTATTAATTTTTACAATTTTTTTTTAATTCAAAATGAAAATAGAATTTTAAAAAAGTTTAAAATTTGTCATTTTTATACAAAAATAAAAACATTCTAACCAATCGCGTAACATTACAGTTATATACTGAGATGTAAGGTCATGTGACAATATAAAATAAAATAAAATAAATAAAAAATAACTATCTCTACAACACGTAGACATTACGTTTACAACCCCTTTAATACATGTTTATATTTTTATAAAATACTCACGTGTTCATAAATATATGATATAAATAAATAAAAATAGAGGTCCATAAATGTTCACAATAATAAAATAGATATTATGTATAATTGAGAAAATTTATAATATTGTTTTTAATATAAACTTTATTTATTAATATTATTTTATATATAATTAGTATTTATATAAATTAAGATATATATTTTAAATTATTTAATTAATATTATATATAATATATGTTATTTAGATTATTATATTAATATATATAATATAAAACACTTAAAATAAATATTATTAAACTTGACGGTTTCAAAAGATAAAACATATTAGTTATTTAATAATATTAAAAATATATTAAATAAATTACATAATTATTAATTAATATTTCTTATTAATTATTAAAAGAATATAATTCAGTTAGAACTTATATTACTAATAAAAATTTATATTACTAATATTAAACTTTAATTAATAATAAAATTATAATGTAATTACTAATGTAGTGTTTCTTAGAATAATCGTAGCATATAGTATTTCTAATTGACATTAGCCACATATTTTAGTATAAAAAGAAATTGTAAATGTATTATTAAAATCTTTGTAATTACCTTTATTAAATTAAATTTAATAAACATAATAAATAAACTTTATCAAACCTAAATTTACTTTTCAATTATAATAATTAAATAACATAACTATAAAATAATTTTTTTTATAATTTTTATAGTATAATTTTTATAATATAATAAACAATACCATGAAATTTGAAAATAATTTACATAAAATATTCTTTTATATTGCTATTATAATTAATGTTGGATTAATATTTGGTAATACACTGTTTGATTATTCAGATTATTTAGCAATATTAATTTTATTATTATTTTATGGAATATCTATATATACAATTAAATATAATAAACAACAAAATTGAAAATAATTTATATAAATTATTAATATAATATTGCTTTTATAATATATTTTACATTTAACTTAAAATAAGTATTATGTAACATTTTAAAATGTTAATAAAATTATTAATATTATTTAATTTTATCAAGAGTAGCACTAATAGTAGAAAGATGTTTTTACATATTTGAAATTATTATATATATTTAAATATTATAAATTAATATAAATATTTATTACATTATTAAAAATAATAAACAATTATATTAAATAATAAGTTTTTTTTAAAAAAAAAAAAAAAAAAAATTTAAAAAAATATGATGTTCACAGAGATACATAATTAGCTACTTATAACACTTTACATGAATTACTTAATAAAAATACTAAAAAATATAATACCGGTAATTTAAGAAATAATAGTGAAGTTATTCACAAATTACATGATAGT
This sequence comes from Piromyces finnis, assembly GCA_002104945.1. Lineage (NCBI taxonomy): Eukaryota > Fungi > Neocallimastigomycota > Neocallimastigomycetes > Neocallimastigales > Neocallimastigaceae > Piromyces > Piromyces finnis. The sequence goes on along the minus strand of MCFH01000009.1, from coordinate 619,258 downwards.
ATTGCATCTAAGTTGGGTAAAGAAGAATATGATTCTAATGATTTTCAGATGCACAAAATAAAATATCTTGATCTTGAAAACTTAGACAACAGTAATGCTAATGGTATAATTAAAAACGAGAAGATTTCGCCTGAAAGTAAAACATTAGTATTAAAGGGTTCTGAAATAGTATAAAATTGTCAAATAACAAAAATATAGATAAAAATACATATAAGTTTATTACAGATACAAAAAAAAATATATATATATATATATGTCGATAATGAAGTTTAAAATATTCTTTCAATTATATTGCTAATGCTGTAAATAATTTAAATAATAAAGATTTAGAAATTAAAAATATTAATATTTATAATATATTTTTAATATTAATATTTTAATACAATAAACTATTTTTTTTTTTTAAAAAAAAAAAAATCATAAATAAAAAAAAGCATATTTTAAAAAAGCATGCCAATTTAGTAGCTTTAATTTTTTTTTTTTTTACTTATACTGTATATACTATTATACTATTATAAGTACATTATATTTAAGAGCGTCTATTTAAAATTATAATATTCTGTAAATATAATAAGTTATTCATTCAATCAAAGGTCAATACTATGACGATAATAAATTTATTGAAACTAAAGACTTTATTAAATTGTGCTATGAGTATCCAGAGTATGCCTATGGTTTCTACCGGGTATTAAAAGCAAGAAGCGGATACAAGTTGGATGCTAGAGTTGCAAAAGCCGCTAAATTTGTTGATCCAGTTTGTCCCAATTACTGTCCATGTTGCAAGAGTGCAAGAGTGGAGATCAAAATATTAAACATTGGTTATTAGATTGACCAACTTTTAGAGATATTTGTATTAAATATTACAATTACATAGTCCAACTATTAAAATTTTTCAGTCAACGTAATTCCAACAGTTCTATCAACAGTAATGAAAATGTTAATATTAGAAGAAATAGCAATAATAATAATAATTATAATAATAATGATAATAATAATTGTATTAGAAACATTAGTAATATTAATGATAATAATTTTAATAATAGGGGTAATAGCAATAGCGAAGACAATAATTCTAATTTAGATAGTAATTTAGTTAATAATAGTAATAGTTCTAACAATCCTGTGAATATTAATGTATATGATTATTCTAGTGTGTGCAATAAAATATTTAAATTCCTTCTTGGGGGAAGAAGTTTTAACAACATCAACTACAATTCAAGGGAATGGAAAGAACTTTGCAAGCGTCAGATTCAATCAGGCACTTACGAAGGAACACCCTTCTTGATGGTAACAGCGGAACTTCTAACCGAAATCATACCTTTTGTTATTAGCCAGCAATGGTCAATGTTCAAAGGGTTTGGTTTTAAGCGACATCCAAAAGCGTCAATGCTGAAGAAACAGTAAGACAGGCCAGGAGGGCCAGCGCAACCAATGGAGATCATAATTTTGTCCCATGATAAATGACAAATGCCAAAATTTTGATCGTTGACTCGGTGTCCCATTGGAAGTCAAATACAATTATTATACTTTAGTATAATAGTGGCTTTCTTACTTCAATTAAAATTACTAGAATACATTATACCCAATTTTTATTCATTTGTGTTTATTTAACCCTATTTTTTAATTTTTATTTTTTTACTTTTATTTTAATTTTATTTTTAGTAACATGTATTATAATTTTAATTAAATTAATAATAAAGTATAAAAATATTTGATGCCGTTAAAAAAAATAAAATAAGTTATTCAAAAAATAAAGTATAATTCATATTTTATATTTTACGATAGTTTTAATGATTATTCAATACTTAAAGTAAAATATTTTGATTATTGTTTCTTCTATGGAACTTATGAGCGATGTCCATATACTTATTTATATAATGATGTTCACTTTTTGAATCCAAAAGAAAAGGAAGATATTTATGAATATGATATAAAACCATTTTTTTTTTTTTTTTTTTTTAACTTCCGAGTGCATTTCTCCCATCGATCAGAGTTAGCTCCAATGGTGGTTCTTAGAGAAACGTTGGCTCATTCCTATTGCTAGGTGGTTGTGACCCTCCTGGTCTGTCATACTGTTTCTTCAGCTTCGACGCTCACTTAATCCATGTACATTAGATGCATATCGTTGTACGATATTTCACAACTACAATGCTAAGCCTCTTATAGTCAATTTGATCACGTGTCAACCGCCCCCTAATGTTTACACTTAAATTGATTAAGGAATATTATGTGTTTTTGGCATAGCCTAAGTCACCACTTATTAAGTTCTAATTTGGAATGTACCATGTACACTAGACCCTCTCAGGCCGGCTAGACGAGTGTTATTATCATAGTAGTAAATTAGAAAGTTCATTTATACTTACCTGAATATCATAACCCAACCCATGGCAAACCCAGTGGGAAAATCCACAGGCACTGACATCTGCGGGGTCGAACCAGAAGCCTTATGTATGCTAAGGAAACGCCTTAACAACCAGGATAAAAACTGGAACGACGATATAAAACCATGTCATTCAAAATAATGCAGAGAAAATACAATTAAGGCCTTTGAATTATTTAATGAATATTCAAAATAATGCAGAGAAAATACAATTAAGGCCTTTGAATTATTTAATGAATATTCAAAATAATGCAGAGAAAATACAATTAAGGCCTTTGAATTATTTAATGAATATTCAAAATAATGCAGAGAAAATATAATTAAGGCCTTTGAATTATTTAATGAAGATAAATAGTTAAGTGAAGAATATATAAATTCAAACGATGTTTTAAAAAGTAATCTCTTACATATAAAAAATACTACTGAATATTTAAAATCAACGGAATGCAGTGATGGTAGCAATTTAAAATTCAATATGGTTTTATTATTTGTATCTCTTTTAGTTATAATCTTATTTTAAATATATAGATATATGCAAATGTAGGTTCATTCCTTAAATTGATTTTTACCATTAATATTATTATTGAATGGAATACTTAACTGTTATGTTTACTATTATTGTTATTAGCTGGAAAATGTTATATACAAAAAGAAATTTATATCAATTGATAATAAAATAAAATAAAAAAAAAAAAGGTTTCTGTTTACATATTATTAAACTTGACAGTTTCAAAAGATAAAATATATTAGTTATTTAATATTATTAATATAACCTAATGCTGTGTGATAGATTAGATGAAAAATTAAAATAAGCTTTATTGAAAGGATACAATTCAACTAAACCCAGATTCCTAATAAAAATTTATATTAAGTTTAATATCGGTAATAAAAGGTATATTGAGAAATAATGAATGTATATATAAAAGCAAAAATAAAACCCTAAATATGATTATTAAATATATATATATTTGAAATTTTAATTTAACCTTTATATATTTTAAATATAATTGTAACTTTGTGTTTTTAATGCTTTAAATAATATATATATATTTCCATCAAGTTTTATTTTATTTTATTTTATTTTATTTTATTTTATTTTATTTTATTTTATTTTATTTTATTTTATTTTATTTTATTTTATTTTATTTTATTTAAATAGCATGTCATATTTCAAAATATTTAAATACAAAAATTATTATCATAGTCAGACTTTATCTTTTAAAATAATTATACAATTAACAATTTAACATGGGTAATTATATATATATTATAAAAATTATTAAAATCCTTTGTATTTGTAGTCATATTAAATTATTAAATTAATATATAAATTAAATAAAGCAAAATAAAACGAAATAATTTATTATGCTATTTTAATGGTCTATATTTAAAATTTTAAAATTTTTTATTTTACTTTTATTTATATACTTTTTTCTTATTACTATCTAGATATAATAGTTTATAATAATGAATACATTAGATTATAATTTAGTATTTAACATTATTCATTAATTATTTTTTTTTGCCTTATAAGATAAAAAAAAAAAAAAGCTAGGATATCTTATTCAATCCTACTCTATTTTAACTTATTATTATTAACTATTTGATACTTTTATTTTTATTTCATTTCATTTCATTTTATTTTATTTTATTTTATTTTATTTTATTTTATTTTATTTTATTTTATTTTATTTTATTTTATTTTATTTTATTTTATTTTATTTTATTTTATTTTATTTTATTTTATTTTATTTTATTTATTTTATTTTATTTTATTTTATTTTATTTTATTTTATTTTATTTTATTTTATTTTATTTTATTTTATTTTATTTTATTTTATTTTATTTTATTTTATTTTATTTTATTTTATTTTATTTTATTTTATTTTATTTATTTTATTTTATTTTATTTTATTTTATTTTATTTTATTTTATTTTATTTTATTTTATTTTAAATTAAAACAAACTAATTTAAATTACTTCATATTTTAAATTTAAAATTAATTTGAAGTATTTGGATTTGTGGTACGTATTTCCCAATATTGATCATTGCTATATTTACTACATAAATTAAGATTAAGACGAGTTTCGTTTTCATTATCGGATGGTAGGATTCCAAGACATTTATTACTACTTAAAGAAGAAATAATGCTATATTTATTACTTGTTTTAATAATATCCTTAATGATTGAATTTGGTGTACACATTTCACTCATAACAATCGTATTGACTGTTGTAGTTTTTTTAGTAGTAGTAGTTTTTTTTTTATTAGAGGTAGTGGTGGTAGTGGTAGGATAATGAACGTACAAAAATTGGTCTAGATTCTTTTCATTGTAATCGTTTAGATTCACCATTATACCATTGTAAGATAAGGAACCTAAACATTTATTATTATATTTTAATAAATTTGAGTTTATATTATTAAATTTATTACTATCCTTACACAATTCAATAGTCGGTGCTGCTGTTTGATTCGCATTTATAGTTAAGCTCAAGGAACTGTCGTAGACATTCACTAAGTATCCGTCTTTATGGTTGTTATAGTCTGGTATGTACCATTGTTGGGATTCATCATCAGGATTACAAATATCTAGAATAAATTCGGACTTTATATTGTTTGTTGCTGTCAAGCTTTTGCCGTTAGCTTGTATCCAACCAATGTTGTATGAATCCGACAAGCATTCACTTACCTCAGTTGTTGGGATGTGTTCAATATTATCATTGTATATAAACATTGGAATACATAAAGATGGCTTATTTTCTGTCTTTTCTACATAGTCATATATCAAAGAAATATTTTTCTTTTTTTTTTCTCTGAATATTCTTTCATAATATACGGTGTTGATATCGTCACTTTCTAGACAGGCACACGATTCGTAATTTAGATTGTTACTAGAGTAAATAGAATAAGTATTATTCAATTTTTTTTAATTGATTTTTAAATTACTTTTATTTTTATTAATTAATAATATTTTTTTTTATTTTTTATTTTTATTTTTTTTTTATTTGATATTTTAATAGATATATAAAATAACTCAATATTATTTTATATATATATATATATAATTAGTATTTATATAAATTAAGATATATATTTTAAATTATTTAATTAATATTATAATTAAATAAAATTAACATCTATACATGCATTTCATTTCATAACATTAAAAGAAAAATCAATTTCAGCTAATGGTAAACCAATAATATCAAATAAAAAATGACCTATACCATCAGTTGCTTTATCAAGTGCTTCACTAACACAATTCTCTTCACATTTAGATGGCTTTCCATTTGAACAAGTATTTACACATGCTCAAGCATATCCACATTGAAAACATTGTCTTTTTTCTTTATTATTTTCAAAATCATTGTTTATAACTTCATTAAAATTATTAATGAATTGTTTTATAACATAGGAATCACTAATTGTAGCATTTGGATATTTAGTAACGAGTTCTAAATCTAAAATAGCAGCATTAGTTTCTGATCCTATATATTTGGCAAATTCCATCCAACTAAATAATGCATCTCCCGGATTAGAAATAACCCTAACAGTGGGATTATTACAATTTACTAATAATAATAATAAATTAATAATAAATAAAGCACTTAATAATTTAAAATTCATTTTCTTATTTATTAAATTTTAATGTTTCAAAAGAAATACTTATTATATTTAAATATAATATTTATAATTTATATAATTTTATTAATAAGGTTAAGAAAGAGAAAAAGTTACATTGTAAATATTACTCTTCTTATAACCCAATTATTTTTCTTGATATATAATTAAGCTTTATAATTTATTGAAGTTCACAAATTTTAATTAAATTTACAATAATTTAAAGTTTCTGTATATATTTTATGTGTATGTGTAATTTTATAATTTTTAAATAAATTAATGATTTCATAATTATAAATTATAAATATTAAATTTTTAATATTAAAAACCACCAAGATAAATAAATTGAAATGTAAAATGTGTTATTTTCAAATTGTATGTACCTTGTTAATCATAGTAAATATATTTAAATTCGATACATAATTTTAAAATATATATATATTATTGTGATATGAGTATTATTTTTTTTAAAAAAAAAACTAAAATATATATTATTGAATAAATAATAAATATACATTTAAATTATAATCTTCTTAGACTTTTCTTTTTGTCATTCGATTTTTGTATTTTTTTATCAGCAACACGTTTTTTATTAACATTTAAAGTATTGCTGGGTTTTGATTTTATTTGTTTAGTGTTTGGTATATCGTTCTTTGTATCCTTATTTTTTGTGGTATCATTTTTATCCTTTGTTAATAATTTATATTTTTGTAAAGTGCTTACAGCATGGACCTTAGTAAACATCTTAGCATGTCTTGCGTATTCGTCATAATCCTCAAGAAGAAGCTTTCCAGCTTCTTCATTTAACGCCGATTCTGGATTTGGTACAATAAGAAGACATTTTATAGTCTAACATCTCATAAATCAATTTATACAAACTTATTAATAAGTTTTGAATTATAAACTTCTATATTGTAATTAGCTTTATATTTACCAATAATATATGTTCAATACCCAATTCTTTTTTCCAATCCTTCTTTAAGGTATTGACACAAATTTCACCAGCATTTGAAACATTTGGGTGGAATATTTTGGTTAAAAAATAGCCTGAAAAGAAATTAAATATTAAAAAGAATATAAATATATTATATCAAAATATTTTATTGCATTTTATTATTCACATTAATTGAACTAACCTTTTGGAGGTGATACTGGAAAATCACTCCCTAATACTAATTTAATTTGAAAAGCACCACCTTCATATGGAGTTCCTTCTGGTCCTTTAATAATTGCTTGGATATCACAAATATTTTCCTCTTTTTCAATTATACAAATACCCTCTATTTTATTACATTATTATAATTTTAATTTTTTATATAGAATATATTAATAATGTATATATTATTTAAGTATAAAGTTCACCATCAATTGTTCATTTAACATATGCAAATTTTATATAAATTTAAATAATATTACCTGGTGGTTTCTGGGTTAAGGCAGTAACTTCTTTAATAATTCTTTTAACAACAGTTGGTGATAAATTATCAACAGACTTTGATATTATATTAAAGAATACATTTACACTTAATATATAGAATACTATTTATATATATAATTGTTGATATTAATTCATACCATTTTAATTATTAATTATCAAGTGTATAATTAGATTTTAATTATGATTTAATTTTGTTACGTTTCCACAAAAAAATATAACTTTAATAAAATTATTTAAACTTTTGGTTTGTTTGATATATCTTATTTTGTAATAAAAAAAAACCAATAAACTTAAATTAGTTATTATACTTCAAAAACAAATAATTTATACTAAAATTTAAAAAAAAAAGAAAAATATTAATGATAATAATATAAATGAAATGTAAAAATAAATATAGTTTTACATTTATTTTAATATTAAAATATTTTATATTTTGTGAAAAAGTTAATTTTGATAAATGATCAGTAATTCATATAAAATATAAGAATATTAATTATATAAATTGATATAAAAATACAAATATGATAAAATTTTAAACAAACAAGTTTTATTTTTATTATTAATAATATATAAATATAAAATTAGAAATTATTGCTTCCTTACTTATTATATTATATAGTATTCTATAATAATTTTTGATGGTTATAATTAAATATTTTTTTATTTATGTCACTTTTTACTAATTTGGTCAGATATAAAGAAAAAAAATATGTATATATTATTCAAAGCTACAATTTCAAAAAAAAAAAAAAAAAAAAAAAAAAAAAAAGCGACAATTAAATATATAAAAATGTATGTTTACTATATTATTTCAGAAAAAAATAAATAAAAAAAGTAATAATCATTGCTAACCAGTATATAATAATAAAAACCATTAAATATATAAAAAATATTTAAGACCCACCATTTATGTTAAAACACATAAAAATAATGAAAAAATAAAAATAGCTTTTAAAACAAATTGGAAAAATTATAAAATATAAATTGTTATTCTCTATTAAAATATTGGTAGTATGATCATTGTAACCATTTAATAAAATAAAGAGTATTAAGGATCTTTTTAGTTTAATTTATGAAAAATAAAAACTTTTCATTTTTAAAAAGGTTGAAGTAAAACTATTCCAATAATAAAAAATGAAAAAGCAAAAGAAAGTAATGAATAAAAATAACTAAAATGAATCTATATTTAATATAGTTTAAAATTTAATGAAATATTTAAAGTTCATTATTCTTTGTTAAACGTACAGAAAAGTCGGCTTTATATTATAAGGATGATAAAAGAAAATGTATATATATTTATTTTTTTTTTTTTTACATTTTACATTTTAGAATTTTTTTTATAAATTTTAATATAAGAATAAAAATATTAATTGGATAAACTTTAAATTTTGTTGTTGACAAAAAATTATATATTTAAGGAAATACATGAAATTTATACCTGAGCAATTTTAAAGCTATAATCACTTAATGAAATAATAAATATAATAATTTTTTTTATTTTAAAAATTTTAATTTTGTATAGAATAAAAATTTACTTGTTATTTAAGTTTAGAAGGAAATGGATAAATTTGACAAAAGCATATACGAAGATTTTGTTAAAGAAAATTATGGTTCTTGGGAAGAGTTTAAGCAATATTGTGTGGAACTACCTAAAATTGTATAAAATATTTATTTATTAATAATATTTTGACTAAAACCTAAAATAGTAATGAAAAAAAAATATAATAATAATAATGAAAATGTATAAATTTCTATTACATTTGACATTACTAAAATTATAACAATAATAATGATAATGATAATGATAATATTATTAATGTTAATATTAATACAATTATAATTATTATTCTTTTAAATAAAAAATTATGTTAACTTAGGAATTTCATGCACATTGTAAGCATTTGAATTTTAATTTTTTTAAAATTTTCTAAAAAAAAAAAAAAAGAAAAAAAGAATTTATAATTAAGATATAATATTATATTATATTCCTTATATATCTTTTTTTATCATTGTCATAAAAAAGTAAATGGTTCTATTACTCCAAAAACTATGAATGAATTAATTGAACAAAGAAAAGGAAAGGAACCAGACTTGGCTGGATTTGCAGTTAAAAAACTTATTCAACCAAATTTTCAATTAGAAGAGTAATTTTTTTTTTTTTTAAGAAAAAAAAAATAATAATAAAAAAAGAATGAACCAATTATTTATGAAATATATATAAACGCTTTATTTACAAAACAGTTTTTTTCCATTGTTCAATACAGTATATAGATTGACAGATAACACTGAAGTAAGTTTTGATAATTACAATAAAATAAATAGAAATAATATTACATTTATTAATTTTTAAAAATATTAATAGTCAATAGAATATATTACAAGAAATGTATTAAAAGGTTGATACAAAATAAAATAATAAAAATTTAAAATTTTATTGTTTTAAAAATTGTTTTATTTAATAAGAAAATTTCTATATTTGTAATCATCTTAATAATTATTTCTGTTTGTTAATAATGAAAGAATTTGCTGCTGACGGTGTTTGTTATATTGAATTAAGATCAACACCTAGGCAAAACTTAGAAAAAGGTAACCAAATTTTTTAAAAATAGAAAATATAAATAAATTATACTTATTAAAATTATATAATTTAAATACATTTTCGAATTCATAAAAGGTATGAAAAAAAAAAATTATGCAGAAACTCTTATTTCAGTCATAAATGAAATAAATAAAAAAAATGATATTATTGTTCGCTTAATATTGAGTATTGATAGAAAAGCATCCTTAGAGGAAGCAATGGAAACAGTCAATTTAGCTATTGAATTAAAATCCACTGGAATAGTTGTTGGAGTAGATATGTGTGGAAATACAAATGGTGGTGAATTTTTAAGAATAAAACCAGCATTTCATTATGCTAAGAAAAATAATCTTAGTGGTAGATATATATTACATTCATATATGCGCTTATATAAATTATTAAAAAAAAAATATGATAAATCTTAAATATATTTTAAAATATATCTTAAAACAGTTACACTTCATGTAGCAGAAATCCCAAATTGTAGAGAAGATAATTTAAATATGATCGAGGTATCACCTAATAGAATGGGACATTGTACTTTCTTAGAAGATGACCTTTTAAAATGGGCAAAGGATAATAATGTTGCAAGTAGGAAATGATAAATAAATTTCTTAATATTTTAATAATAGATCCTATATATATCCTTCAAACATAAAAAAGATTTTAAATAAATAAAATTTATTTCGATTCATTTTTAGTCGAAACCTGTATTACTTCAAATATTATTTGTCGTACAGTTAAATCTTATGATGTCCATCCATGTATTGAATATATGAAAAATGACCAGCCATTTACTATTTGTGTAAATATAAATATTAATTATCAAAAATATTAAAGTTTATTATTTTATTTTAAATATATAACTTTTTTTTCGTTTCTAATAATAAATAAATATTTATAAATAGACTGATGATAAAGGAATATTTAATTGTGATCTTTCAGATGAATATTTAATATTTGGTTTAATTAATAAACTTAACAAAAAACAACTCTTTGAAGTATCAAAAAGGGCTATAAGTTATGTAATGGACAATGATATTAAATTAAAAAAGCAATTAGAAACTATATATAATAATTTTTCAAAAAAAAATGGATTTTTAATTGAAAAATAAAGATTACAGTTTGGAAGATTTTTTTTTTTTTTTGTATAAACTTATAAATTACTATTTTTTTTTTTATAAAAATGAATTATAAATATCTATTTAATAGCAAAGTTAATAATCAAATAAGAATATATAATCTATAATCATATTAAATAAAAGTTATCAATCAGATTATTTACATAAATATAAGAAAATTACTAAACAAACTAAAAATTCATATTATTTTTTATAAATAGTATTTTTATTATAAACAGTAGTATTTATATGATGTAAAATTAATAGTAATATACTACTTAAAAGAAGCGGAATAAATTAATTACTTCCGCAAAATTTAATTTTATATTGAAATAAATTTATATGTATATTGACATATATTACATTAGAAATAAAAAAGTTATGTTAAAAGTTATCTTCTAAAAGGAAATTTCTTAAATAATTTAAAACAATCTCTATATAAAAATATTAATATTATTTATTTTATTAGTTATAATTGTTTGGGACAATTGCGATCTAAAAATAAATAGTTTAATTACGAATAAAATATAAATATAAATAAATGCTTATTATATACCTAAATATATAAACATATTTTCTTAAATTCGAAAATTTTTAATGCATATATTGTTTAAACTAAAAATTATTTTCATATTAAAACTACTTTAGCAAAAAAAAAAAAAAAAAAAAAATCGATATATATATAATATTAGTAAAGAAAATTATTATATAAATGAATTGTTACTTATACAATTATTTAATTTTATAGTAATAAAAATAATATTATTAATAAAAAAAAATGTGATTCTATTTCATATCTTATAATCTTATAATAGCTATTCCATTTAATTATCTACTAATTCTTTAAGATTCTTATAAAATTGATTAGAAAAATTAAAAATTTTGGTAAAAGAAACTATTTTTAATAAGAATATTTAAAGCTTTAAATTAATGATTTTTTTTTATTTTTTACTGAGCTTAAATACATAAATTATGGTATTATCATTTAAAGTAGGTTATATATTATAATTAAAATGCTAGAATTTTAATATTTGTTACACAATATTTTTGTGGATAATCCACATCCAAAATATTAATATTTAATGTAAAGTTGTTACGTATAAAGTATATTATATGTATGTATTAAATAATATCTGGAATATAAAAAAAAAGTAATTCATTTATATCCACAGAAGTAGAATTTATAATAGAAAATAAATATTGATAGAAAGACTTGTATAAATTAGTAAATACAAAAAATACATTTATAAATTAACCAATAATAGTGGTAGATTTATTAGTTTAATGTACAACATGACATTGACCAATAATTTTTATTCCGAATCCCCACACAAAATTAAATCAATCATTCTAATATTCTGTTATTTATTATATTATCATAATTCACTATATAATATATAGATTTTATAGTAACAAATAGAGTTGTGTGTGGGGATTATATTCTAATATATTGTTGTATATATTAATATATTAAGTATAAAATTAAACTCATTAAAAAAAATTTGTAAAAATAAAGCATAAATAAAAAATATTTAAAACTATAACCTATAATCAAATTTTATAACCATAATTTAGCCTAAAAAGAGAATTTATTGTGTGGAGTGTATTATTTTGCTCCTTATCAATACTTGTTTTTTTGTTTGTTTGTTTATTTATTTTTTAGCTAATTCTCAGGCAAGAAAATTATTATATCTTATAATTTGCGATTGAAATTGATTTCTCCACATTTTTTGTTATACGCTAATTCTTATCATATTATTTTTTTTTTCATTTTTAATGAATATTTCCATTTTCCTTTCATAAATCGGCATTATATATTTCTTTTTATTTGAATAATGGTTTCTTCTTCAAAAGAGCATATATAACTAAATTTGTTCTATTATTATCAATTCATATGTAATAAAAGTAAATATTATTGTTTTTTTTTTCTTTTTTTATTAAAATATATATAAATGATTTTCGCCTTAATAACTATTAATACTCATATTTATTAAATTACTATTAGTATTTATATATAAGAAATTATGTACAAAATAACTTAACATCATATTTAAGTTTATTTTTATTGTAATAATTAAATAATAATAAAAACACTGTTATCCAAACTATTTTTTTTTTTTTGTTGTTAAATTTATTTAAAACTTTTTCTTTTCATAATGCATTATTATACAATTTCTTTCTAAAAATTGATATTATTTTAAGAAAATTTACAAATGAATAAAATTATATATTATTATATATTATAATATATTTAAAGTTTAAATTTGATTCTTTTTTTTTTTTTTTTTTTGAGAAATGAAAATATCTTTTAATTAATATATATCTAAATAAAAATTATAAGAGTATGTATTATCTATGGAAAAAATAAAATTTATTATTCGTTGTTAATATATATACAATATACTTTAATATATGATAAAATAAATACAATTATTTTCGTAAAAATATTGAATTCATAATAAATAATTTTATTATAATTTTTTTTCCTTATTCACCTTTTTGTTTTTTTCTTTTTTTTAAAATATTATTTTTTCTTTTTTTAAATTATCTTGTCGTTAATTTAAATTATTTATTACTTGAAAAAAGGAAAAATAGTACTAATTGTTAGACAATAATAAAAGAAGTAAATATCGCTAATATTATTTAATAATTGAATTTAAAAATAATTAAGAAGTAACAAAATAATGAAATAAATCAAAAAAAAAAAGTGGGGAATAATCAATTTATTTACAAGTATTTAAAAGAAGTTTAATCAAAACAATATTCAATTAAATAATAAAATATATTATTACTTAAAATTATTTTTTATATAAGAAAATAATATTTTCAAATAAATAAAATAAAATATAGATGGATCTAATAAATAGATTTTACTTGTAATAAAGATGAAAGTACATGTATAAAAATAATTTAATTAGTAATCAATGTTTGAATGATAGATATGTCCTACAATTAAATAAACAAAATATTAAAAAAATAAATTTAAATATTGGATATTAAAGATAAAAATATAATAAATATATTCAATAATAAGAAAAGCAATCAATAATTTACATATTTTATTTCATAAATGGATTGTTAAAAAAAATAATAATAAACGAAAAAATATATTAATAAAATAATTAAAATAAAATTATATTAACAAAATAATGTTTTTTATTTGAATATTTATATTTAATTATAGTAAATATAAAAAATATAATATAATCAAGATGTTAGCCAATACCTTAACTAAGCAATCTTTATTAAAGCCAATGGCTACTACTGTTGCCAAAAGTGCTTTCTCAACCTTCGCTGGTTCTAAACCTCTTACTGATGAAGATCGTATTTTCACTAACTTATATGGTCGTCATGATTGGAGCCTTAAGGGTGCTTTAAAGCGTGGTGACTGGTACAAGACCAAGGAAATTCTCCAAAAGGGTCAAGATTGGATTATTAATGAAATGAAAGTTAGTGGTATGAGAGGTCGTGGTGGTGCCGGTTTCTCTACTGGTCTTAAGTGGTCTTTCTTAAACAAGCCATTAGATGGTAGACCAAGATACCTTGTTATTAACTGTGATGAAGGTGAACCAAACACTTGTAAGGACAGAGAAATTATTCGTAACGATCCACACAAGCTTATTGAAGGTATTCTTATCGCTGGTAGAGCTATTCAAGCTCACAAAGCTTACATTTACATTCGTGGTGAATTTGTTAATGAAGCTGAAATTCTTCAAAAGGCTATTAATGAAGCTTACAAGGCTGGTCTTATTGGTAAGAATGCCTGTAACTCTGGTTGGGATATGGATGTTTACATTCAACGTGGTGCTGGTGCCTACGTTTGTGGTGAAGAAACTGCTTTAATTGAATCTATTGAAGGTAAACAAGGTAAGCCAAGAGTTAAGCCACCATTCCCAGCTGACTATGGTGTTTTCGGTTGCCCAACTACTGTCAACAATGTCGAAACTATTTCAGCTACTCCAACTATCATGAGAAGAGGTGGTAAGTGGTTCTCTAGCTTCGGTCGTGAACGTAATCACGGTACTAAGATTTTCTGTATCTCTGGTTGTGTTAACAACCCATGTGTTGTTGAAGAATCTATGGGTATTTCCATGCGTGAACTTATTGAACGCCATGCTGGTGGTGTTAAGGGTGGTTGGGACAACCTTCTTGCTGTTATTCCAGGTGGTGCTTCTTGCCCAATGATTCCAAGACCACTTGCTGATACCGCTGTTATGGATTACGATTCCATGAGTGACTGTGGTTCTTCCTTAGGTACTGCTGCCATGTTAGTTTTAGATAAATCTGTTGATCCAATTAAGGCTATTAGCCGTTTCAGTAAATTCTACAGACACGAAAGTTGTGGTCAATGTACTCCATGTCGTGAAGTAAGTATAAATAAAATTAAATAAAGAAAAAGGCTACATATATAAGCAATAAAAATAAAAAAATAATATTAATTTTTATACATAATTTATATTTAGGGTACTGGTTGGATGGCTGAAATGATGGAACGTCTTGAAGTCGGTAACATGACTTTAGAAGAACTCGATCAATTAGATAGAATTACCTACAACATTGAAGGTCGTACTATTTGTGCTTTAGGTGAAGCTTCCGCTCTTCCAGTTCGTGGTTTAATTAAGAGTTTCAGACCATACTGTGAACAAAGAATAAAGCAATACCAAGCTGCTCACCCAAAATCTAATGGCCAACATTAAATTCATTAAATATTATTTATTCTTTTTCTTTATTTAATTTTTAAAAGAAAAGAAAAAATTATAAGTATCATAATTATAAACTTTTTTTAGAAAATGAAAGAAATAAGAAAAATTCTTTTATTTTTTAAATGAAGTAAAAAAATTGAATCAGCAGGAAAAAATTCAATATATCAAAAAAAGATAATAATACTAATAATTCATTCATTAAATTAAAAATCTAATCTTTTTATTTTTTTAAAGGAAGAACTTTTTTTAATTTTTTTTTTTTAATATTATAAATATTGCAATTTAAAAAAAAAATGATTAATATAAATTATAATAAATAAATTAAAATTAATAATATTTAATAAATCCTTCCCAACTTTTTTTTTTAAAAATAACAGAAAAATTAAAAAATATCATTAATAAAATAAAATAAATAAAAAATATATATATATAAAGTTTTTAATGATAAAATAAAAAGAAATAAAAATAAAAATATTAATAATAATAAATAATACAAGTAATACACCAAAATAATAACGAAATAAATATAATAAAACAATAAAAATAAAATGAAATTTAGTCATGATTTATTTTCAATATTTTATTATTAAAAAAAGGTCCAAAAAGTAGGAAAATAAAAAAAAAATAAAGGATAGAAAACAACAGATAATAAATAAAAATTATTCTATCTTTTATTTTCTTTTTTTTTTTTTTTTTTAATGGAATAATTTTGATTTTGTTAATTAAAAAAAGAAAAAAAAAAGGAATAAGAATGTACAGTTTATCCAGAAATATTAATGATATTTTTAATACATAAAAGGGATTCAGGGTTAGTTTGAGTAACTCTTGTTTTTAGTAATATTTCATCAAGTGAAATATTTTTTAAAATAGTTTAATTTTTTTTTTTTTTTTCTTAGTTTTTTTTAAAAAAAAAAAATTACATTTTTATTATTCAAGAGTTTTGTGTATTTTTCTCTTCGGGAATTGAATAGTTACTATTTTAAGTGTTAAAACATGAGGAAAGAAGATAATGAATTGATAATTTCATTTTTTTTTTTTAAGCATCTTCTCAATAATCTTCCTTTCCATATTCTTATGTTGTGGGCCTTGCAGAATTCCTTACGAATGCTATACTATACTAATGGTAATGTGTACCTTTTATAAGTATCCTTGGAAGAACGTTAAACCAATGGTTTCTGAAAACATTGTCATCGAAAAGATAAAAAAAAAAAAAAAAAAAAAAATACAAAATCAAATAATTAATAATAATAATAATAATATATATTACTTTCTTCTTTTTTTAAACAAGATATACTTGAATTAAATTATAAAATTAATAAATAAAAATATTATCTAGTATCAAAATCTAAAAAAAAAAAAAAGTTATATAGAAATTGAACGAATTTTTTGAAGATTCAAAAAGGTTTCCTATTCATTATATTTTTGATATTAGAAAATAATCTATTATTTCAATTTTGTATTGAAAATACCAACTATTATAGTTCAATAAAAAGAGCATTGCCCTTTCTTCTTCCAAAGTGTTCCACAACAGTATTTCATATAAAATCTATTTTATTACACAATATATTTGATTAAGAAAAAATCTTGAATAAAATATACTTTTTAAGTTTATGGATTTTACATCATGAGAGTCGTTCCAGTTTTTATCCTGGTTGTTAAGGCGTTTCCTTAGCATATATAAGGCTTCTGGTTCGACCCCGCAGATGTCAGTGCCTGTGGATTTTCCCACTGGGTTTGCCATGGGTTGGGTTATGATATTCAGGTAAGTATAAATGAACTTTCTAATTTACTACTATGATAATAACACTCGTCTAGCCGGCCTGAGAGGGTCTAGTGTACATGGTACATTCCAAATTAGAACTTAATAAGTGGTGACTTAGGCTATGCCAAAAACACATAATATTCCTTAATCAATTTAAGTGTAAACATTAGGGGGCGGTTGACACGTGATCAAATTGACTATAAGAGGCTTAGCATTGTAGTTGTGAAATATCGTACAACGACATGCATCTAATGTACATGGATTAAGTGAGCGTCGAAGCTGAAGAAACAGTATGACAGACCAGGAGGGTCACAACCACCTAGCAATAGGAATGAGCCAACGTTTCTCTAAGAACCACCATTGGAGCTAACTCTGATCGATGGGAGAAATGCACTCGGAAGTTAAAAAAAAAAAAAAAAAAAAAAAAAAAAAATTTACATCATGAGTTATATTTTTTTCTATTCTTTCCTTTTTTTTCTTTTTTTTCTAGTTTTTTTTTAAAAGTATTAAAAATTAATATAAAAAAAAATAATAAAGTAACATATGTTAGTTTATTACTTTGATTTTGTATTTTATTCCTGTCCCTTAAAAAAAATAAAAAAGTTTTATTAAAAAATAGTTCTATTATTATTGATTTTATCATAGTTTTATTTATTAATCTTGACTTAGTTAAATATTATAATTATATTAAATACAATAGTTGTATTTTAGTAATTTTTATATTTATTTTTCTATTTTTTTTATAAAAGTTTCAGTAAATTGGACATTAAGGTGTTGAATTTTTACTAAAATTGGCTTTTACTTATTACTATTAGAAATAAGATATATTTATATTAAAAGAGAATAGTAGGCATACTTTATTTTTTACTAAAAAATAAATAAGGAAAACTAAAGGTAGCCAATTCAATAAAATATTATAGTATTCTAGTAAAGTTTATAATAGTTAATTTTTCTGTAATATAACATAACCTTTTCATTTTTAATATTTATTAAAGTATCATTCATATTTTAATTATAATAGTAAAAGTAAACAATTAGTAGCACAAAAAAAAAAAAAAAACTAATATATTATTATATATTATTTAATATAGTATATAATATAAATTATATAATTGTAAAAAATGATTTTCATATACATACATTTTAAATTAACAAAATAATATGCCGTAAATTTTTTTCAATTTATAGGGTTAGGGAATATAATGATTATTTTCAAATGAATGAATAATAAAAAAATACATTTCAAAAAATTGTATTTTTATTATGGCTTTTTTTTTTTTTTTTTTAAAAAAATAGTCTGCTTTTATTATATCATATTTTTACATACAATACAATTTAATTTCCAACTATTTTATATTTTTTTTTCCCTTGAAAGTATATTATTAACGTATAATAATAAATTATAATTATATTACTAAATATATTTTTCTGATATTATTAATATTGCATTGAAATTTAGAGCTCTAATCAGTAGTTTTTTATTCGTGTAACATAAACTTTCTATCATATTTATATAAATATATAATATGGTAGTTATAAAACTTAATTATGAAAGAAATTGATCTATTTATTGAAAAATATTTAAAATATTTTTCAATTATAGTGTTATTAACTAGGTTATTAATAAATAATTTTTATTTATCTTATAATTAATTATAAAATACTATTTATAAATAGTTAATATATAAAAAACCAATATGTTTTATTATTAATTCATTAATTATTAGCCTATCTTTTTGCATAATATTATTTTTTTTTTTAAAAAAAAAACTAAGAATATTATAAATTTAATTACCGTATCCAATTGTTCGGATCGGCAAATAATTAATAATAGTACTTATAAATTAATATTTAATTAAGGAGTTATAATTAGAATGTTAATATTTAAACTTTATTTTTAATTGTTTATAAAAAAGTTTTTTTTTTTTTAAATATAAATATAATTATATAATGAATAATATTATAAAATAATACTATTTATAATAATTTTGAAAAAATATAATCGATAATTAATGAATGTCATGCTTCAATTTTAAATAAAGAGTTTTATAAAAAAAAAATATGGTTGGAAAATCTTATGTAACAAATATCAAATTTGGTTATTGATTAAATTTAATTTAAATTTATAAATAATCATGTTTTTAATAAATATATATTAGTGTCAAATATTGATAATTTACCATGTTTTAGTAGCTACTTTTTATATCTATTTATTATTATTTTTATTAATTTATTTTTATATATATTAATTTATTTTTTTTTTATAATTATATTTAGTTTTAATTAAATATTAATATAATTAATAAATACTATATAAAAAATAAAAAACCATTATTTCAATTTTTTTTTTTTTTTAAAATTTTTTAACTTTAATTAGATAAAGAAAAGTATAAAGGAAAAGAAAACTTTTTTTTTTAATAATAACAAACATATATATATAAAGGAAGAAATATTAATAAAACAAAAAATAAAAAGCCAATTTACTAAGTTAGAAAATAAAGGCTATTTACAAATATTAATTGAAAAAAAAAATTATTTAGAAAAATATAGGTAAAGAATAATTTCAAAAAGAATTTTAAATATAGTTATAATATAAAAATTAATGGTCAAATTAAGAAAAGATTAATTATTAATAGTATTTTAAATATTAATCATTTAATATTTAATAGATATATAGATAAATAAACGAATAAATAGATATAGAAAATGGCAAGAATTTCAGGTGTTACAGGTAAGACAAATTTAATTAAATTTAGAATAATTTTAAACATTTTTATTAACAAATATTGTTCAATAATAATATAATATTTATATATATTGAAAATGTTATTTTCATAGCGTAAGTATTAATTATATATCAGAATAATATTTTATTAATACAAATAATAATAACAGCAATGATTTTAAGAAAATATAGTGTATATATAAGAAATGACATAAAAAAAGAAATTTGAAAATATTTTAAGATATTATAAAGACATATATAATTCATATATTCTAATAAAGTTTTATCAATGCTATATATAAAAATATATTTAAAAAATGACTTTTATTATTATTTAGTCTTATTGGTTTAGCTGCCTTGCTATCAGTTGGTGTCCTTTTAGTTATTTTATCATGTACCAATTTAAAGTATGTATATAATAATAATAATTATAATAATAATAATAATATAATTTATTTATTAACTTTTTTTTTTTTTAATTTCAATATATAATATATGATTATCTATAAGTGAAAAGTAAGAACAACAACAACAAAATATATATATATATAATTTTTTTTTTTGCTTAAATTTTAATATATTATTGTGTTTTTTTTTATTGAATTTTGATAGTAAATTTTTGCCTTTGTTAGTTATTTTGACATATTTCATTGCACCAATTCCAAATTTCATCGCAAAGAAGTTATCTGGTGGAAGTAAAGGAGAATTTGAAGAAGATGATGAAGTCAGGTAAAATATTTAAATTACTCCATAATTAATATAATATAATTTTAAAATAATATTAATTTATCATGAATATTTACTCTTTTAAAACAGTTCTACTAGAGAATATGGTTATTTCATTACTGGTATTTTGTTTGTCACCGGTATCGGTTAGTAATTAGGTTTTATATAGAATTAAATATATTTTAATTATTAATATTAATATTAATATAATATTAATATATATTTTTTATTTCAATTCATTATAGCTATTCCATTAGTTTTACTTCATTCAGATATGGTATGAATTTTTGAATAATTTTTGAATTATTAGTTTTTAATATTGGTGTAGTATATTAATATAGTACTTACTAACTAATACGGGTAAATGAATTTTTTTAAAATTTATTTTCAATTAGATTAATTTATTATCTACTATTCTTTCTCTAATTGGTGGATTAATGATATTTTGTTCTTTCTTAATCTATACAAAGTTATTCCTTACAAGTAACCATGAAGATGAAGGTCTCTAAATTAAAATAATAATCTTCATTTTTGTAAATTAAACATAAACTAATTAAGTTAATTACTCATAAATATAAGAATTATTAATATCTATTATTTAAAGATAAAAGAAAACTTTTATATAGTTTATTATTTTATTGTGTATAATAAATATGTCGTTTATTAAAATATTAAAAAAACAAAACAAAACAAAAATGCTAATTAGAATATCTTAATTCTTAATAATATATCAATTTAAAACTTTTATTAAATAATTTAACAATTGATATAAATAAATAAATAAATAAATAAATAATAATAATAATAATAATAATAATAATAATAATAATAATAATAATAATAATAATAATAATAAATATTTAATTTTAAGAGTTATAAAGTAATAATATTATTAAATATTTAAAGAAGGTATATAAAATTTCTCCCTCTAATTTGGTTTGCGAATTTTGATTATAATAATATTTCCAATCCATAAGTAAATGTTTTAATATGCTTTTATTTATCTTCGATTTCACATAAATACTTTATTATAACTGTTAAAGTAATAATTTAGTATTATTAAGTATTTTTAAATAGTATTATTTTTTATAATGATATTTATCTATTTGTATTCATTCATTTAATTATATAGTTTATTAAAAGCATTTATTTATTTTTTATTTAAAGTTTATTTCTTAACATTTTATTTATATTTAATTTAGATTTAAAAAAAAAAGATACAATAATTTATCCAATTAAATCAAAGTTTAATATATAAGGAATTTATTTTTTTTTTTATAATCTTTAATTTTTTATTGTTATAATAAAAATAATAATAATTTATTATTATTATTTTTTTTTTTCAATGAAGTTTTTTTAAAAGATATTATTTAACATATAAAAATATAATTAACTCTTATGATTAAAAAATGTAATAAAATTATTAAGAAAGGGTTGAAATATATAAAATAATAATAATAATAGTAATAATATTAAATTAAAAATAATTAAAAATAATAGAATATCAGGATAACTATATGTTCATTTAATTATATACAATTGATTTTGAAGGAATTTATTTAAAATAAATTTCAATTAATAAAAGTAAAATTAGAAGATATATGTTCAATCTTTTCATTCAATAGTAACTGTATAAGCGATAAAAAGTATTTAATAAATAATAATAATTTGAATAATTTTTAATAAGTATCGATATAAAATGAATTTTGCTTCCAATAAGAAAAAGAGGCTATTTTATCAAAAAAGAGCTTTTGAGTTATCAAAGAAAAAAAGAAAAACAAGTCCATCAACAAAAAGTCAACAAAAAATATCTGATAGATTTAATTTCTTTATAGATATATTAAATACAAATAAAAAAGAACAAGAAACAAAAAACAAGATTTCAAAGAAGGTTGGCGTATCCGAAAATAAAGAAAATAATCCAAAAAATATTGACGATATTTTCAATGAATTAAAAGCAATTCATAAGAATACAGAGAATGATATAATTACTTTGGAAGATATAAATAATAGTTTATTAGAAGATATAGAAAATACTATTACTTCTAATAATAATGATAATAGTAATAATTCAAAACTTTCCAATGAAACTATAGTATCAAATTTACCTAAAGAAGAACGAATTTCAAACAATGAAATTAAACGTGATAAATATATTACAAGAAGAAAAATATTAACTTTAAAGGAGCATAAAATTATTCAACACAATATAGATTTAATTTTAAATAAAGAGAATGATAGTGCTCCAAATAAAATAAATAAAAAAGAAATTGATATTGTGAATCAATTTCAATTAAATGCATTAGGATATATTAATTTCTATGCTAAAAAAAGAAAAGAATTAATTCATCAAAATAAAACTAATTCAGAACATCAAAATATACATAATTTAGATGAAGAAGAGTTGGAAAGATTAATAGATCAGGAATGGATAACATTAGAAAAAAGAATAAAAAATAAACATATTGAAGATGTAGTTAGAAAACAGACAAAAATAGCAAAGAAAAACTTAAAAAATAAAAAGACTAATAAAAATAGTGGAACAGATAATTCTTTTCAAACGATTATTGAAAATGAAAATGAGAATGAAAATGAAATTTCATCTAATCAGCAATTAACAAAAAATATACCAATTATACCAGATTCAGAACTAATTATGACAGAATTGAAAGAATATACAGAATTAAATTTGCTAAATGAAATGTACAATCATTCCAAACAATTATCTATACCCTATTTTTCAGTAATTAAACATCCACCAAATCCATTTTCAATATATACAAAAGATACAATTAATACTGTAATAAAGCAAAATCCTTCAAAGACTAGGAATGAAGCATTAAAAATTGTTGCAAAAAATTGGAAAAATGAAAATAAGGATAAAAAAAGAAATATGAGGAAAAGGCAAAAGAATATAAAGATGATTATGAAGATTTAATAAAATATGCTTATTTACAAAGGGCATTAATTCATAATCCGAGTATTGCTAAACTTTGTCTAGAAAATCAATTAAGAAATAAATCAGGTATTATAATTTTTTTATTGTTTATTATTTAATATACATATTAAAGCCTTAATACTATTTTTAAGTAATATTTAAATTAAACATATATGCTTTTTTTATTTATTTATATTTTTATATATAATCGAATAATAAAATTATTAATATCTATAATACTGTATATAAAATTCAACAATAATAAAGAAAATGAGATAGATCAGGATCAGATAGAAAAAGATATTGATTTCAAAGAATTACATAATGACAATGATATAGTAAAAGCTTTTAATTATATTGTAAGGAGATTTCCTAAAGGATATCCATTGGCATCTCCAGTATTAAGATTTCCAGAACGTTCTATAAATAAATCTAAAAAGATTCAAAATGCTAAAAATAATGAAATTGATAATGAGCATAATAGCGTAAAATCAGATAAACTTAATACAATAATTAAACCTAAAGTTCAAGCATTTGAATATTTTGTTAAAGATCGTTATGAAATACTATTTAAATCAACACCTTCAATTGGTCTTTCGGACCTTTTTGATGAATTAGAAAAAGAATGGAAAAACTTAAGTTATGAAGACAAATTACCATATATTCTATTAGAAATTAAAGATGTTAAAAGATATTATATGGATCAATGCAAAATTTCAAAAGAAAGAAGAGGTAAAAAACGAAAAATAACAATGGAACTTTTAGAAAACGAACTAAAAAATAATCAAGATATATCACAAAATGATGTAGATAAAGGAAATAATATAATTGTAATAAATAGTAATGATAATAACAACAAAAATAATATTGACGATGATAACAACAACAATAATAGTAATACTGATGGAGGTGATGATGATAGTAATGATTCCCAAGTCCAGTCAAGTCAAAAAATAATATTGAAACCTAAAAGAATTAGACGTATAAAGAAAAAAACACAGATACAATCACAAGAATCCAGCCAACAGGAAAAAAATGAAAATGCAACACTTATAGTAGATTCCGAAGGTGAACAAGAAAATGATAACAATATTATTTCACTTAAAAAGAATAAAAGTACAAGTGCCCAAGTTAATAATAATGAGAACATTATGGGCAAAAACTATGATATTGAAAGTAGAAATAATACTACACTCATTAATAATTTAGATGAAATGGATGATAAATATATTGATTCTGATACAAGTGAGGAATATTTAGCATTTGATGATATCAGTAGAAAATTCTTATTTGAAAATTACAGTGAAAATGAAAATAGTGAAAATAAGAACGAATATAACTTTGACATTCAGAAAATAGGTTTGAATAAAAATAAAAATAAAGAAAAAAATGAAACATTTATACCTGTAACGAATGTAGATTCAAATTCACCAATAAAATTTTCATTTTCACAAGATACTATTGTATATAATTCACAAAATGAATTAAATGAATTATCAAGTAATAATTTTAATGAAAATAATAGTACATTATCGAATAATGAAGAGATTGCAGGTCAAATGAAAAATGAAAAAATAATTAAATCAACACCAGAACTAATAATTGATAGTAATATTGATAAATCACAATCTAGTGTTTCGCCTACTATTATACAAATACCACCTACTGTTATCGAAAGTTCTATGAAAATAGCGACACCGTTGAGTTCTAAATTTTCTAGTATTACTAATAACGACAATAATGATAAAAACAATAGTAGTAATAACTTAGAAACACCAAAAAATTCACAATCTAGTAAATCATTATTAAAATCATTAAAGCCGATAAGAAAAAGTTCAAGTTGGCGTTTTGGTAATGATATTGATATTATACAGAGAGTATCAGAAGAAAAAGTAAGTTTCATATCTAATAAAAGCAAAGATGATGAAAGTGATGAATTTGATATAAATAATAATAGTAGCAGTAGCAGTAGTAGTAGTAGTGAGGAGGAGGAAGAAGAAGAAATAGAGGAAAATAATGAAAATAATATATTTTTAAGTAAGGATAAAGTTTCATCTAACGACAAATTGAGTAATAATATTAAAGATAATGGAAATCAAGCTTCTACACCATCTAATTGGAATAATAAAACAACAAATACTTTTAATAAATTAGTATTTGAAAATAGTTATGTTACTCCAAAAAAGAGTGGTGGGAAATATAAAATCAGTTATTCATCTAACAAGAAAAAAAATAATTACTATGGAATAGAAAGGAGAAAATATGATTTATTTTGAGAAGAATTAAAAAAAAGAATCTATTAATTAATCAAAGATTTATCATTAATAATAATATGTACATAGTACATAAAAAATATCAATATACAGTATTAAAATTTATAAAGTTTATTCAGTGTTCTAAATTAGAACAATAGATTATATCTGAGATAAAAACCTAATGCTATTCTGGT
This sequence comes from Piromyces finnis, assembly GCA_002104945.1. NCBI lineage: Eukaryota > Fungi > Neocallimastigomycota > Neocallimastigomycetes > Neocallimastigales > Neocallimastigaceae > Piromyces > Piromyces finnis. The sequence continues at coordinate 592,816 of MCFH01000009.1, read as the reverse complement.
AAAAAAAAAAAAAAAAGAGAGAAAAAAATTGCTTTACTTTATACCTTTTTTTTTTTTTTTTTTTCGGCTTATTTTTTTTATTATTTTATTAATTCTCTCCTTTTTTTTTTTCTTTTTTTCTTTTATCTTTTTTTTTTTTTTTTAAATTTGAAATATATTTAATGAATGTTTTGAATATTTATAATTATAAAATGATAGAATCTATTAATTTTAATTGCTATTAGTGTTTATTTATTTATTTATTATTATTTATTTAATTATTTCTATTTTTTTTTAATAAGTATTTTCATGTAATAATAATTTTAAGCATTATAATAAATAAAATATCAAAAAAATTACATATTTTTATCAAAATTGATTATAGAATTCCAATCAGATATTTTTTTTTTTTTTTTTAGAAGTGTTAAACTCATTAATAAATACATATTATAAGTCAAGGAAAGAAACCAGATAATTTCTTTTTTTATTTCAATATATATACATATATATCGAATCATAAAAGTTTTATAAATGTAATGGGAACATTAATCTTTAAAATGAACTAGGAATGAAAAATTCATTATTTGATATTATTACTAGTTTTAAAAATGACTATATACATAATTATTATAATGGTATATAATTTATATTTTTTAGAATATTCATTACATTTATAATATATTTATTTGTAAAAATTAAACATTGGTATGAAAGTGAAAATGATCAAGGTTGTATATAAAACTTTATTATATTTAAAATTTCAAATATTCATTTAATAATAAATTAATAGTAATTAAAGTTTTTTGATAAACAATAATAGAGCAAATTATATATTAGATATCGTTTGAAAAAATATTTTGAAGTTTATGAAGTATATATTATTGTTTATTTTTCAATATTAAACCCTTTATGATTAATAAAGATTTAAATAAAAGAATAGAATACAAAATTTTTATGAAAAAAAAAAAAAAAGTTTAAAAGTAATGCATTTTCATCTTGAAAGTTAATAAAGTTTATTATATATTGAGAAGATTCAATATATTTATTTTATTTTTTTAATATTTTTATTTGAATAAATTAAATATTTTTTTTTATGAAAAATATTAAGATAATCAGTTAAAAAAAAAAAAAGATAAAATATAAAATACAAAAGAGGAAAAGTAGAAATGAATACAACATCGGCAAATTTAGAATCAGAATTTGAGAATGCAGTTAATGCAGTTAGGAATGCTTTTAATAACAAGGTATATTTAATATTAATATTAAATAATATAATAAAATAGTAGATTTTTATTGTACTATTATAGTCTTTACTTTTTCCCGAATTATTCTAATAATTTTTTTTAAATTTTTGTTTTGAATATATATATATATATATTTAAGATAACCGAAAAAGATTCTGAAGTAATTTTATTGAGAAATGAGCTTATTCAAAAACAAAATGAAATTAAAGGTTTTTAGAATGAAGTTTTTTTAATATAAATATATTTAAATACTATAATTTGTATTTTTTTTTTTTTATATTAATATTTTAATATTTAAAAATATAATATCTATTAGAATTATTAAATGATGTTATTTATTGTTTAAATTATTTAAATAATATTATATAATTGTAGAGTATGCTCAAAAAATCACACAATTAGAAAGTTATATTTATAAATGTGATAAAAAAATGAATGAAATGGCAAAAGTTATAGCAAAATTATCGAATTTTAAAAAGAACGTTCTTCAGTCGTTTGGCGAAGAAGACATTGAAGAATATAAAACTAAATATATTTCTAAAAACAAAGTATATATTAAATAATTATATTTATTTTTTTAAGTATTTAATCTATGTATAAAAAATTAAATATACCCATATTATTTTCATATTCTATATATTTTTAGGGTAATTTTTATAATTTTTTATAATAATACTGTGAAATTTTATAAATATTATTATTAATAATGTTTAACTTTATTTTATAAAATGCTAAATAGAAAATAAACGTGGTATAAAAGAAGATAATAAGTAAGAATTAAGTCGTAATACACTTATTAATAAAACAAATTTATATAAATATAATAATGTTTTTTTTTTTTTTTTTTTTTTTTTTTTTTTCACTTAATATAACAACAATAATAGTATTGAGGATGATTTTATCAAACAATCTGAATTAAATAGTAATAAAGATTCTTTATCACCTTTAAAATCAAATTCAAATGTATCATCAACATCAACGTTGTTATTTAATAAATATGACTTAGATGATTTCAATGATTTTAATGGAAAATGCTATACCAAAAAAGGTATTAATGAAAAAACTCCAAACACAAAAATTAAATTTTAATTTTAGCGATAATTATAAAAATTAACATATTAATATATAAAAGAAGCATTAAAAAAAACATATGATAGTCCAATTCCAAAAGAACATCCACCAGAAACTATTGATGGAAGAGATTTCTTTAAATTAGCTAGATCCAAATTATCATATGATCAAGTATGTAAATAATATTAATAACTTTAAGATAATTATAATTAATATAATAAATATATATACATTTACTATATTATTTCGTCAATAGTTTACTTCGCTACTCTCAAATGTTAAAGCATATAATAATAGAGACCAAGTATGCCAATTATAATAATGAAATATATTTTTATATATTGATATTGATATTAATATAAAACATATATTCAATTTAATTTTTGTTTTATTTAAAAAATAGGGTAAAGGAAAAACTTTAGAAAATATTGAAATAATTTTTGGTGAAACACATCATGATTTATATAAACAATTTGAAAAATTACTACGGATTTATTAAGAATATTGACAATTTAATAAAACAAATCAACTATTAAATATAACAAAAAATAAATAAAAAAAATATTGATTTCCTTTAGTTATCGTAATTTAAATACTAAACATAATTAATATAATATAAAATATGAAATAAAATACATTAGTTTTGAACATCTTTTCTTCGTTATGTAACATTTTTTTAAGAAAGTTAAACGATTATGAATAATATTGTTTTTATATATTATATAAAATAACATTTAATAAAAAGTTACCATTATTATATATATAAAATAAAGATAATATCATTTCTGTATATAAGATGATAGGATAATATGCTTTTTAATATCATCTTTTTACTCTTTAAAAAGGGATATATTAATAAATTATATGAATTAAATAATATAATTTAATTTCTTTATTAAATTTGTAGAGCATGTAAAATATCAACAAAGTATAATAAAAAATAAATTGGGAAAATAGTAAAAATAATTAATAATTTATAAATAATATAATTCCATTTAATTTTTATCTTTAGAAAGTATATATTAATCACTTTATAGTGATATCAATTATAATACATAAAAATTAGAAATTAGAAATTTTAATTTTTTTTAGAATTTCATATAAATATAATTGATAGTTAAAATTTATAAAGATACCAATATTTTTTTTATTGTAAATTATGTGACATTTGAATTCCATTTGAATGATATTATTTATTTATGCTTTTCCTTTTCCTTTTTTTTTTTTTTTCCTCCTTTTTAGTTATTATTTTATTTTGATATATTGTCTAAGAAAACTTTTTTTTTTTTGTGTACTCTATTGCTTTATCATTTTGATATATAGATATGTAATAAATTTACAATGGTATATTTCCATATTCCATATTTTTAAATTTTGAATTGGTTATCCAATATATTCCTTTATCGATCCATTGTCTTCCATATATTTTTTGGATACTGAATAAATCACTTGAGTATAGCAACCCTGACGAATAAAACAATGCTACTATTATCAGTGTACAATATAAACACTTTTTTTTTTTATATGTTATAGCATAGATATTTTGATTTGATTATAATAATAATAAAATAGAAATAATTTATATATACATATTAGTATTCATAATAAAAAATAAATTATTATAGTAGAAAAAGATGTATAAATATAAATTAAAATTAAATGATGATAATAATAATAATAATAATAATAATTAATATGTAATTACTGGTTTATGACGTAACATTAATGCTAATATATATAACATTAAAAATAGAGATGGTGAATTAGGGAATGGAATTAATAACAACACTATAAACCATTGCATACAATAGGCCATTTTTAAATTTCTTTTATAAATTTTTTTTTTTTTAAATTATTTTGGTTAATTTTATTATATATTCTATTTAGTTATTATTTTTTTATACGATATATAAAAGATAGTGATTAAACAACTTTATTTTATTTTTTTTTTTTTTTGAATTTATATTTTTTTCATTTTTAAGTATATATTTTTTTTTATTATAGATTAAATTTAATAAATAAAAATAAATTATTAAATAATTTATTATTTTGTATGACAATAATATTAAAATCTCGATTTTTGAAAGTATATTACATAAAAAGTGTAAAATGAGACAATTAAAACTGATAAATAAATAAATTTCAAATTTTAAAATAAATAATAAAAGAATGTATATTATTTCTATATATATGAAAAAGAAAAAAAAATTTAAATAAATGAATAAATGAATAAATAAATATATAATAACAACAATAATAATTAAATTCATTGAATTATTCTTTATCCTTATTAATATTTTGGTCAGTCATAACACTGCTACTATTATTACAATTTCCATCGGTTGGTTTGATTTCAATTATTATTTTCATTTTCTTTGTCCACTGTTATTTCATCTTCATCAGTATCTATTTTATCATTATTATTTTCTCCTTTTTCATTTCGAATATTAGATTTTAAATTAGTTTTAAAGGTATCAATTTTTTCTTCATCATTATCACTTAATTCATTATTTTTAATAATAAAATGATTCGATTTTCTTCTTGGCGATTCAACCCTTATTATATCATTAATTTAATAAATAATTTTTATATTAATTAATTGGGATAAAAAAGGAATAACTATTAAAACTATATATTATTATTAATTTTTAATGGTTATAACTTACTCGTCTTTGATTTTAATTTTTATATTAGATTTGTCTAAGATTATGGTATAACAATCATTAATATTTATTTACAGTATTATTTTTATAAACAAATTTAATTATATATATATAAATGAAATTACCATTATTTTGTTGATGATCATCTTCTATTTTTATCTTTGTATTCTTAACATTGAATATAAATCTGATAGTAAATTAACATAATATATATATGTTTATATTAATATTGTGGATATGTATTTATTTATATATTTTAGTAATTATAATCTTTATGTAATTTCTTCTTACTTTGTTAATAAATTATTAACTGTGTTATTTGGTGTTATCTATTGAATAGATAAATAGTATAATAATTTTTTTTTGTATTTAATAATTATTATAATTATGTAAATAAAATGATAATAATATGATAAACAATAATATATACTTCTTTTAATCTTTCAGATCGTTCAAGTATATCATCTATTACTATATTTTCTACACTCTCATTCAATGTTAATTTATTAAGAAGGTAGCATACAGTTTTAATTACAGCTGTGATTATTAAATATATATTAGCATCAAAAACAAATTCTCAAATATAAATTTAAAAAGTCTTAAATTCTTACTTAAAGTATCTTTTTCAGCTATTTTTAATAATTTAATAGCAAGACGAGCATGTGGACAAGATTTTGCTTTATAAAAATCATTACTTTATTATTTCATATTTATATAATGATAGTATTAGTTTTAAAACTGTAATAAAATATATATTTATTATGGAGCATCTGAAATTATATTCAAATAATACCTTAATACGCGTCTATAATCTGTCCAATCAATCATTTGTTGTCCAAATTGAATAGGTGTTATCATATCTTCTTTATTTTTATAGTATTGCTTAAGAAGTTTACGTATACAAACACCTAAGACCTTTATAAATTGAGTGTTGTATATTAAATGAAAAACAAAGAAAAAAAAAAAAAAGAGTTATTTAAAGTATTATTTATACTGATTTTTCAAAATAAACAAGAAAACTTACACCAGTCATAAATTCTTGGTTTTCAATTGATGAATATGAGAATGCAGGTAAGAAGTAACTTAAGCATTGTCTTAATGAATCATTTTTGGCCGTACATGGATGGAAATATAATATAACTAATCTCTGTAGTATCTATTATATTTTATTACCAAAACCAAAATTATTTACATTTGATATATATAAATTAATCTGCTTAATGCTAATGCTAAATATTTTCTTTATTTTCTTTATAATTTTATTTATACTTGATATATTATATTTAATAAATAATAAACTTACTTGTGGATCATAGAAATATTTTAATAGCATTAATTTTGATATTCCACTAACAGCTAATGATAAAACCTCATTTTCAGTGTTTCTTAGACAGCGTTTAAATATTTCATTAACAGTAAATTTACCTTGTGATCCTAGATTCTTTATTTTTTAAACTAATATTAATTGAATATTTCATATTCAATTATAATTATATTATTATACTTACAATTACTACATCTTCAAATGCTCTAAAGCCATGTCTCATAATCAAATCAAAGATTATCTATTAAAATTGCATAAAACATTAATATGTAGAAACTAAAATTATAAAATAATATTAAACAACATACTTTAAGGGACATAATTTGAATATTTGGTTTGATATTTTCTGTATTAAATAAGAATAGTGGCATATTTTCAACAGCTAATTCCTAATTGTTATAAAATATTTATATATATATATTATTAATATACATAAATAATATTTTATAATATAATATTATATCAATAGCACAGTATTATATCAACATATATGAAATGATAAAATTTATATACCATATCGAAGTTACACCATAAACCTAAGCAATTTAAACCTAATTCTCTTAAATACTCCTCACCACTTTTAATGGCTGGCACAATTAAGTTATGATTAATTTCTGATAATGCTGGGTTGTCTGACAAATTCTACAATTAAAAAAAAAAGTTAAAAAAAAAAAATATATATATATATATAATATTTATAATTATTTTTTATTTTTTTAATTTTTACTTCGTCAGTTCTTTCTAAAAGACATTTTATAATTTCTAAACATTTAGTATTAATTAATGATTCCATAGCTGGGTCTTTTAACATATTAACTTCTTCAATTGGTTCACGAATATCACAGATAATTTCAATGATAACTCTATATTTATAATAATAATTTTATAATAAATATATTTTTATATCAAAATATTTTAAAATTTAAAATTATTTATATTTACCGAATTAAATCTTTTTCATTTAAGGCAGTCTTCATTAGTATATCAATAATTGTTGGAATTTGAGAATTTGGAATTTCTGAAGAAACTAATAATTCACCTATTATACATTTAAATGAATGAATGAATCAATCAATCAGTCAATCAATTAATAATAATAATAATAATAATAATAATAATAATAATAATAATAATAATAATAATAATAATAATAATAATAATAATAATAATAATAATAATAATAATAATAATAATAAAGTGTATACTACTTACGAAGACATGAAAACATAACTCTTCTTCCCATCTCATCAGCATAATCAATTGAATTTCCTATTCCTAATAATTGAGAAACAATAAATTCATTTGAAATTTTTTCATCTTCTTCTTCCTGTTTTAGTTCAACTATTTTTTGGAAATATTTTTTTAAATAATCAACAAGTTTTATAATTTCAGGTAGAATTTCATCAAGTCTATCGTCTTTCTATGATATAATAATAATAATAATAATAATAATAATATTAATTATGGATTTCTTTATATATAATAAGTTAATATAATAATAAATACTTTATTTTGGTGACAATATTCAACATATTCTCTTATTAAAAAGGCGTATTCACTAGAAAGGGAATTCCATTCATTTTCTTTTATATAAATATTATTATGTATTAGTTTTATTTATTATATAATAATATAAACAATTCTAATGAGTAATATAACATACCATTATAAACCATTTTGATATTTTGATTTTTTTCAAAATATATCTTTATTGCATCACCTATTATAGTACTAGTCATTACATCAAAGTAGTTTAAAAACTAGAAAAAAAAAATAAATAAAAATAAATATATATTAATATTTATTATTTAATCGATAATAAATTATTAACATAAAAATAATTTAAAATACCTTGACTAAATCTTTTTTGCAATCTTCATTTATCCATTTTTCACATAATAAATGCTTGCATGCCTTTTGTACAGATATTTCTCTTTTTTATTAAATTTAAAATAAGTATTATTATAATAATATGCTTTAAAATTTTTATATTATATAATTTTAAAATATATATATATATAATAAAATTAGTAAATAATATATTATTACCTATCATATAAACCCCATCCTAATATTTTTTCTCTTTGATTAATACTCAAAATTTTAATTGATATATTTTTCATTGCTGTTAAATAAAAACAACGTCTTATCGATGTATCCGTATCTTGTGCTCTTTCAATAATATATGGCAAAGTTTTTGTTGAAATATCAAGATTGCACATAACAGCTTTACGAACATCACTTATTAATTATAAATAATTTAATGATTTAATTTTTTAAGTATATTATAATTATTAATTTTAATATGGTCTCAAAGAAATATAAATAATTATAATTATAATAAGGATAAAAATATACATACGGATTTGGATCATATTGTATCATATTAATTAAAATATCCATTACAGAGTCTTCCTTTTCATCTTCATCCATTCCATCATCATCATTATTGTCATCTTCTTCATCATCTTCCTTATGAATATAATTATAAAAAAAGTATAAAAAAAAGTTATTTAATATAGTCTCAAAGAAATATAAATATAATTTTTAATAATTACAAGTAATCTAGATAATGCAATCCCTGCATGTACTCTTATATTAGCATCTTTTTCAATTGCTCGTAAACGAAGATTACTAGTTAAATTTTGGTACATTTCATCACTGAATAATAATTATATATTTTTTATTTCAATTCATAAGAATCTGTGATAAAATTAATCAAATATTCTTAAATTTATATTCATTTTATACTAACTCCATTTCTGTTAAATTATCTAAACTTAATGCAATTAATTGACATACTCTATATCTAACCACTTTATTTTTAGAAGAAATTCCTTTTAGAAGATAATTAAATAAAGAATCAACGAAGCGGGTGGTAAAAGTATCATCTTCTTCATTTTCATCAACATCTATTATATCAACATCCATTTGTTCTTCATTTTTTAATTGCTCCAATTTCTTTTCTTTCTTTTTTTCTTTCTTTTCTTTTATTATAAAAAATAAGTTTAAAATTAATATTTTAATAATAATTAATAAAGCATATATTATTTTATTTATTGTAATATTAATCTAAACTAGTTGATTATCATTATTATTTTAATTTTTATAAAAATTAAAAGTAAAATAAAATACTTTTATATAATGTTTAATAATTTTACTTACCATTTTCTTTTTTAATAGAGAATTTGATAAATTCAACAATAAATTTTAACGACCTATCTGCAGTAATTTGCCCTTTCTTAACAACTAAAATTTTGTTTAAATTTCTATAAAATTCTTTTATAAATAGTTGTTCATTTTCTTCATTTTTACAATGCTTTTGAATTATTTTTCTTAACGCAGCAGCATTTTTTCTATGTGTAGCAAGTGAGCGTTGAGCATCTTGAAAAATATTTGGTATTTCTTCCAAAAAACTTTCAGGTGCTGGCATTATTTATAATTATTTTTTTTATATAATATAAAGGAATTAATGCTATATAATTTTATTTTTTTTTTAAAATTAAAAATCCTTTTTCTTTAATATGTCTAACTTTTTATTCATTCTACTAGAATATTAAAATAAACTTATAAATCTTTGAAGTACGAGTCGTGCTAGAAAACTTTTTTTATAAAATGCTGAACATAAATTAATCCGATCACGTGATATGTAAATTGATTGATTTTGAATTTTTTTAAATAAAAATTCGATTTTATATTATAATAAAAAAGTATTAAAATAAAATAAAAATGGAAGATACAGACAATAAAAGAAAAAGGTAATTATAATTTAATGTAAATTTTTATTTTAATATTTATATTTATATAATATTTATCCATTATTATATTTTATAAAATTCATAATATACATAATTGTGTCATTATACTAATATGAAAATACAATACTATATAATAATATAGAGAAGATAATTCCACAAATTTAAATCCAGAAAATAAAAAATTGAAAAATGAAGAATTAATAGTAATTAATAATGAAACTTTAAATTCGTTAAAAAAATCAAATAATTTTAAAAATGATTTTCCTTATGAAAAAGATGTTGGAATTACAAAATTTATTAATGAAAACAATCCAGGCTTTACTGTTTCTTTGAAACAAAGGTACATAACATATAATAAATATATTTTAAAACAATAAATAATCTAAGTAAGGTAAAAAAAATTACTAGGTATAATGATTTTCTTGTTAATGAAATCGATGAAAAAGGAAATGTGGTTCATTTAACCAACCTTAAATATGAAAAAAAAAAGGTAACAAATTTTATAAATTTTTTGATGCTGTAATTTAAAAACACGAATAGTAATTATATATAATTATAGGTTGAAAGTGAAGTTGATGATTCATTATCTCAAGAAGAAAAAGATAATAAAGCTTTTGAATTATTAAAAGATTATATAAAAGATGAAGAAAAAATTGAAAAAATAAAAAAAATAGTAAAAGATAATGGAAAAGATAATACTGTTGTTACAACTGAGGTATACTAAATCAATATATATATGTTAAAAAAAAAGAAAAAAAAAAGCTAAATAATAAATAGAATAACTAAAATATTTAAAATAACACATAAAATCTTAATTGCTTAAAAAAGGATATTCCAAATAAAGAAGATAGAACAAAACTTCATCAATTTTTTAGAAAGCATTTTTCAAATAGAATAGAAACTGAAACAAAAATAAACACAGTTCAAATTAATATTCATTGGGCTAATGGTAGAAATACTGACATGCGTTCTTCTCAAAAAGGAGATAGCTATTGGAAACAATTAGGCGGAGAATTTTGTCAGTTTACAATGTTTAAAACCAATAAGGAAACAATGAATGCTATTAATATAATTGCATACACATTATAGTAAGTATTTTAATATTTTAGATATTTAAATTATAATTGCTATTTTAACCTTAAATTTATGTAGTACAACATCAAGAAGTTTGGGCATTGCTGGAACAAAAGATAAACGTGGTATTACTGTTCAGAATGTTACAGGTTATCATATGACCCCAGAAAAAATAGAAAAAGCTAATAAACATTTATTAGCACAAGGTATTCAACTCGGTAACTTTAAGTTTGTAAAAAAAGGTCTAAAACTCGGAGATCTTAAGGGAAATTTATTTAATATAACATTACGGTGAGTCAAGCTTTTATTACTTACTTTTTATTAATAAATCATATACTATTTTCATTTTAATTAATATAATATATATATATTTAGTAAATTATCTATTGATGATAATAATATCATTGAAAATGCGATTAAATCTTTAAAAAATATTGGATTTATTAATTATTTTGGTATGCAAAGATTTGGTACTACTTCATTACCAACTTATGAGGTTGGAAAAGCTATTTTGAAGAAAAATTGGAGAAAAGCTGTTGACTTAATATTAATGGAAAAAATAGGAGGTACATTTAATATAAATAAATATATAAATATATAATTAAAAAAATATATATTTATTTATAATTATTGCAATTTATAATTGTAGAAAGTGAAAGAGTAAGAAAAGCAAGAAAAATATGGAAAGACTCTCATGATCCTAAAAAAGCTTTAGAAGAAATGCCAAAAAATTGTACTGCAGAAATTTCAATATTAAAAGCATTTGAAAAAATGGATCAAATAAATGCTTATAGTAATGCCTTACTTAATGTAAAAATAATAATGATAATATCATTACTATTACTGTTATTATATATATAATTAGTTTTATATAAAAATGTTAAATCCTTTATATTAAAATTATTTCACTATAGATTCCAAGAAATTTAAGAATGATGTATGTACATGCTTATCAAAGCTATATTTGGAATTTAGCTGCAACTTATCATATTGAAAAATATGGATATAAGCCTGCAATCGGTGATCTAGTAATTACTGAAGAAAAACAAAAGGCAATGGATAGTAAAAAAAGAGGAAAACATAATAAAGAAAAACCAGATATAATCACTTCTGAAAATATTGATAAATACACTATATATGATGTTGTGTTACCAATGCCAGGTCATGATATTATATATCCAGAAAATGAAATAAAGAACTACTATGAAGATTTATTAAAAAAAGATGATATTGATCCAAAAGATATGAAGATAATTAATAAGTAATTAAATAATTGAATTATTATAAGTAATATTATAGTTTTTGTTAAATAAAAGAGTTAAAATATTAATTTTTTATTAAATTTCTAATAGAGAATATTTCCTCCCTGGAAGTTATCGTAAATTAATTGTTAAACCAGGAAATGTTGAATGGTATATTAAAAATAAAAATAAAACTCTTATTGATATATATAATTAATGAAATAAATTAAAATATTGAATAGGAATATCATTGGATATAATGATGAAGATGCTGATTTAGCATTAACAGATTTAGATAAAATAAATGGAAAGGAAGCCCCAATTAACATTCCAGGTATATATAATAAATTCAAATATTTAGAATTAAATTTTTATAATATAAAAATTTTTATAAATTAAGTGATATGTTTTAACAAATTAATTAATAATATAGATGGAAAATTTAAAGCATTACAAATTTCATTTTCCTTGCCAACCTCAAGTTATGCAACAATGGCTTTAAGAGAAGTTACAAAGATGGATACATCTATAAAAAGTATTAAAGAAAGTGGTGAAGTTATTGATGAATAGAAAAAATTATTTAGAAAATATTTTCTATTTATCTTTTTTTTTTTTTTTTTATAATATACAGAAAAAAAAATTAAATATATTGAAAAATGTAATTTTATTTATTAAATCAATAGAATTTATATAAGCATTAATTACCAATTAGAATATATTAAATATGTATAAAAAAATTTTTTTTTTATTTTTTTATTTTATTTTTTATAAAAATAATGTTAATTTATTTTAGAAAATATAATTTTAATAAAATAACTCAATAATTTTATTTCTTTATATAATAATTATAATTGTTTTTATAATCATTTATTAGAAGAATTTATTGTATAAAAGATATTTAATTACAATTACATAATTAATAGATAAAAAATTAAATGTATAAAATAATTATAGAATAATAAATAATAAATTCATAAGCACAAATAATAATAATAATAATAATAATAATAATAAAACACACACATATATATAAGTGATTGTGTAAATAGGCCATTTTATTTAAACAATTGCAAAAATATATAAATAAACAAAAAAAATCAAAAATTTTAGTAATAAATAAAGCAAAATCTTTAAATTATACATTTAAATAATGTATTAAATAAATGAAAAGAAATGGATTATTAATGATTTAATATTAATAATTATTTTCTATAAACCCTTCTTCTTTTTATAAGAAAAATTCATTCCGGAATCATATTAAAATTATTTATATTATTTTTTTTTTTAAAAAAAATTATAATTTTATAAATAACAATTATTTATTCTCATATCGATAAATTCATTATAAAAATATAAAAATTAATTACTATATTATTTTTATATTTTTCAATATATCATTATTATAATTTTTATCATATAAGTTTTTTATATACAATTTATACAATTTGAATTAATAGAAGATTAATAATACCAAATATATTTTTTTTAAAGCAATATTTTAAAAAATATAATAATACCCATATATTAAAAATTAGTCTATTAATTTTAAATCAAATATATTTTTTTTTTTTATTTTTATTATATATATAGAGTTATAAATAATATCTATATTTTATAAAGCAAAATATATTTTTGAATTTCATTTATAATTTAAGTTATTTTTTAATAATAATACAAAACAATTATTTTAATAATTTTAAAATATAACAATTTATATTTAAATAGAATAGTAAAAATATTAAAAAAATAAAATAAAAATAAAGTTGTAAAGAATTTGAGAAAGATAAATAAATAATAATATAAAAAATGGAAGTATTTCATGAAATGGTTAAAAAAGTCGCAAGGGCTTATTATACACCTGAGTATATTGTCGTACTTGACTTATTATCAACTGATGGAGTGAATTCGTAAGCTTTAATAATTTAAATTTCATTTCTATATTATTATTATTATATTAAAGTAGTATTATATAATCATTTATAAAGTCTAAAAGAAGAAGATATAGCTTCAAGAGTGAAACTAAGAACAAAAGAAATTCAAAAAATATGTGGAAAGTTGAAAGAAGATCAACTAATAAAATCGTAAATATCAAAATCAAGTATTATTCAAATTATCAAAATAATAAAAATATGTAGATTTAAATTTAATTTATCTTTTAAAAATTTAGAGAACCAAGGCAGGAACAAAGAAGCGATGGAAGAATGGGAACCAAACAATATCATTATATTGATTATAAATTATTTGTTGATACTGTAAAATGGAAAATACATCAAATGACAGAGAAAATTAATGAAAAAAGAGAAAATGTAATTATTAAAAAGTGATTAATACTTATTATTTTGTCATTTATATTTAAAAATAATAATTACTCATAAATTAAATCTTATGAACTGGGATTTTTTAAATTAATAGGAATTACAAAATAAAGGATATCGTTGTCCCTCATGTGATAATAAATTTACTCCATTAGATGTTCTTAGATTAGTTGATCCTATGACGAATCTATTTATGTGTGAATATTGTCGTACAGAATTAATACAGGAAAATAATAAAGAATCAGAAAATGCTGGACAAGAATTATATTCAAAGTTTGTAAAATAATTTAAAATAAAAAATTTTTTTGATAAAAAGGTTAAATTTTATAAAATTAATTCATTATTAAATAATGAATGTGCATATTTAGACTTATGCTTCAGTGTGCACCAATTGTTGATTTATTGAAAAAGACTGATGAATTGGTTATTCCAGATTATACACCAACTGCATCAGGAAATACTACCGTAACAGAAAAAATTAATTTATCAAGTTAGTTAAATAATAAATATATTAATACTATTTTAATACTAAAATTAATTAATATATAATATTAATTTTACTTGACAAAAAGATCAACGTGATCTTAGAATTGCAGAAGATACTGAAGATATTACAGGTGAAATTGTAATAGAATTTCAAGATTCTGATGATACATTATTAAGAAAAAAGCAGGAAGAAGAAAATAAATTAAAGAGGTATTTTTTATTATTAAAAATATAATAGTGAATTAACTGTAATTAAACACATATATTTTTATAAAAAATATCATTTTTGTTATATAGAAAACAAAATGAATTACCAGCATGGTATCAATTTAGTACAGTAACGGGTGAAAGAGTAGCCCCTGGACCAGAAGAAAATGAGCCTGATGAAGAAGAAGAAATTGAAAAGAAAAAAGATATATTATTAATTGATGAAGATCTAGATGATTCATGTATAATATTAAAAGATTTTTTATTTATATATAAATTATAAAATAATAGTAATTCTAGTTCTAGTTCTAATTCTAATTCTAAATATTATTATTATTATTATTATTATTATTATTATTTCATAAATGTAATAAATTAAAAACACTACTATTACAACTACAACTAATATAATGACAATGATTTTCATAACAAAAGATTTAGATGATTTCTATGATCAACTAAAAATGTCATCAAATGATAATATAAGACTAATTTTAACACCAATTAGTGAATATCAAGATAGTGATGATGATTCATCAACAGAAAAAGAAGACTTTGTAGAGGTAGATTTCAAAAAAGATATAGAAGGTTTAAATAAAAGAAGAATTGATTCTATGGATGAAATGGAGAGTGATATAGATGATGAAAGTGGGCAAAGGTTTGTATATAAGAAATATAAGTAAAGAAATAAGAAAAGAAATATAAAATTTTATTAACGTCAATTGAATAAAAATAAAAATATAAATAATATAATTATATATAATAGGAAAAAGGTAAAGGTAGAACAAATGAACACACCAACATCAATGGTAATATATAATATTTATTATATATAAAAGTAATTTTAAAAATAATTTACTAAAAGAAATATTAATATTTTACATTTTCACCTATAGGATGAAGAAGAGGATGAAGTATCAAGTAATTATGAAGAACTATGTAAGTTAATATTACCTATCTTAATATAAACAATATATGCTTATTAAAATAAACATCTAATCTCATAAAATTTTGTATATTTTAATTATACTATACTGAATTAGCCGAATAAATAATAAATCGCTATTTTTTTTTATTTATCCTAAATTATTCATACAAAACTATAATTATTTACATATACAAATTTCATTTGAATTTGAATATATATGATATTATTCATATATACAAATTTTATTTTTTTCATAAAAAATTCTCTTCTATTATACATTTTAAATATCTTTATTTATTAATTACTAGAATAAAATACCTTTTTTTTTTTTTTTTTCTTATATATTAATTATTAAAATTTAAATGTAAAATAAACAGGAGAATTTACTAAATAAAAAAATCTATCAATAATTATAATTATTTTCAAAATACAAAGTTATTTTCTTCCTTTTCTTTTAAATTATAATTCATTTGTTAATCTGTAGTAATAATATATTATACTTTCATTTACACATTAATTGTTATTTATTATTTTAAATTCATTATTTATTTAGTTTATTGTGAAATTAAAAATACATAATTCTATGAAATATTAAATAAGATAAAATATTAATAAATAAACAAATGAATGATTAATATTTTTTTTAAAAAAAAAAACTAAAATGAAAAGATATTATTTTCTTTATTACTAATTAAATAATTTATTAATTTTATATTATATTATATACTGATAAAATGGTAATGTTATAAATATAAATTTGAAATAACTTTTTTTGAATTATGGGTAAATTGTTTATGATAAATCCATTTCTGTTTTTGTTTCCTTTTGTTGTATTTTTTGTAATAATTCTTTTGTCTTGAGTGATGGACCAGATATAAGTTCGACATTCTTCTTGATTGTCTTGATATTTTGTTGTCTTTCGTGTTCCTTCTTTCCCTTCATTCTGTTCTTGTAGAATACTCTTTCACGACGTTTACGAATTTCTTGTACTCTCTTCATAGCCTTTAAGGTAGTAGCCATCATATCACGATCATAACGAACTGGAATGTTACGACGTTTTTCAAATTCAAAGGTAGAATCCTATTTAATTTATAAAATTTTTATGATTAGCTTAATTTTAAATTTGTTTATTTAAGTATATATTATTTTACTTACAATAACCATTTCCTTTCCAGCAGCCTTTCTGAAAGCCTTAGTCCAACGAACCTTTCTTGGATTACGCTTCATTTTGAATGATTTGTGACATTTAGAACGACAAAATCTGAATACCTAATTATTTGTGATAAACGAAATTTAATAATGTATTTTGATTTATATTTACTATCTTAATATATATATTTTAAACTTTCATTGTGTAAAATTATTTTTTTAAATTTTAAATTGACTTTTTAAATTATTTTCTTATTCTTATGTTGTAGTATAAATCTCTAATAGTCAATTTGTTTAATCCTTTGAAAATAAAATAATTTTTATTTATTTATATCTTAAAGCATCCTTAAAATAGATTAAAGAATTGATAAATGATTTGCTTTATATACCTTACTATCATTACGGACAAATGTAATACCATGTCCTGGATATATAGTTGAAGAACAGAAGTAACACTTTTCTAAACGCATATTTTTTTATAATTTATAATTTTATTATTATTGGTATATTCAAATAGTAATAATATTAATAAATACAAAAAAGATCTCAAAATTAAAATTCTTCAATCTTAATTTTGAATTTTATTTTTAAAATTTAAAAAAATATATTTATTATATAAAAAATATAATACATTATTTTTTTAAAAAAAAAAGAAAAAAAAAAAAATTAAAAATTTGATTTTTGACCAATCATCATCGGTTAAATATATATTATTTAATAGAAAATGTTTAAAAGAAATTTTAATTTTTGTTAATAATATAATTTTTAAATTAAAAAAAAAAATAATAATAAAACATATATAAATATTTTTTTAATATTTCTTTTTATTTTTTTTTTTTTTTTTACACTTTAAAAAATTCTTTTTCTTTAGAGTTATTGTCTCAATTAAATTAATAATAATAAAAAAAAAGTAAAGCAAAATAGTAATATAAAAAAAAAATACTTTTTATTACTTAAAATTTTAAATAGAATTATCAATAAATTTATTATATATATTTAATATTGCTAATAATAATAATAAAAGAAATAAACGTAGGTTAATAAGAAATTATGAAATTACTAATAGTAATTTAATAAAAATAATTAAATTGATAAAATATGAAAATGTATATGTATTTATTTTTATGAGCGGTTTCAGCTATCTACATTACTACTGTATAAAAAAAAGTTTTTGTTAATTTTTAGTATTTAAATTATTATTATTAATTTATATAGATTTTTACTTTATTTTGGATTTTGAATAGCCTTGGTATCCAACCAATCCAAAAACTTCTTTTTCTTCATTTTTTTTATAATTTCTTCTTTTTTCTGAAGATTTTCGACTTTAGATCCATATTTTATATAATAATCTTCAGAATTCATAACATATTTAATTTGATAATTCTTCGGACAAATTAAAAACTTTAACCCGGACTTATATATTGAATATTCAGGGAATTGTTGTTTATTTACATATTCCAGGTTGGATTTTAAATTTCTTTGATTATTAATATTCAGGAATATTTAATATTAGTATCAAATAATTAATTACTGCTATATATATATTATTCTATTTATTTATTTTTATTCTATTTTATACTTTAATAAGTTTACCTTTTCATATATGGAGTCCTTATTTTCTTTGATTTAAGAATTTCATTATTATCAACTTGTAATAAACAGAATGATTTTATAAAATCTTTCCATTTATGTAATTGAATAGATATGTTTTTCATATTAACAATATCATTTGCTTTTATTAATTTGATTTTTAACATTTTCTTTGATGTATTCTAGATTTTTATATAATTTTATTTTTAATTATTATTTTAATTTATTTAATAATATTTATAAATATTTTTGTTCTTACGTATTCCATTTTATAAATCTGTGAGGCATTTAATAGATTATTAACCTCTAATAAATATTTAAAGTATTCTTCATTAATTGTTTTAGGATCACCATCTTTTGCAAGTTGATGATATTTTCTTGAAATATTAAGTAATTCCTCAGTTTTATCACTTTTAAGTATAAAATCAATTTCCTCTACAGTCTTAGCTATAATTTTATTTATTGTAAATAATTTGTATGCTTCATTTCCAAGAAGTTTTTTAGATTCTTCTTCAAATTTTAGTTGGGTACATTTTTTGTCAATTAATTTCATAATTAATTGAAGTTTGTCTTTATAAATATCTAATTAAAATTAAAATATAATTTTTATTTTTTTATTTTTTTATTTTTATTTTTTTTTTTTTTTTTTTTTTTGTGAATATATATCAAGTATATGTTATAAAATATATTAAAGTAAAAAGGTAAATAATAATTATCAATAATTAGATTAAATATTTGAATATATATAAGGTTAAGATAGGCTATATACCTGGATATTTTTTAATACTTGATGGATTTTTTATTTTTAATAAGGAAATTTCTTTCACATGCATTAATCTTCTGTATAGAACCTATTATAAAAAATTTTTATACAAATATAAATATTAATAATTATAAAATTGTGAATAAATTATTATGTGAAAGCCTACATGTAATAATCTAAAGAAACAATAAAAGTGACTATCAGCATAAAATATATAGCTTTCATTTTGATGCTGAATATGTCCAATACGAGCACGTCTTCTCCAATCTTCTACATCCATATTACGTTCATTTCTCTTCTTCTTAGCATTCACTATATCTTCATTCTTTGAGCCAATGAAGGATGAATTATCAATATCCATTTCACTTTGACTACTTTCCACTTCAATATTTAATGCTAGATTCTTATTTGTATGATAATATGTGGTAGTGATACCGCCATTCTCTGTTTCTCTAGTAGTAATAGATACAGAAACTGAATTATTTGTTGGTTCAACATTTTGTGTAAATGTTGTGTTTGCTTCATTTTTATCATTCTCACCAATTTTATGGAAAGCTTTAATTACGCTTTTTCCATTACTTTCATTAATTCCCATGGCTGCAACTTCTGATGGATTAAGTTCTTTTCTTAGCATTCTATCAATTTCAATATCTTCTTCTGCAGATATATCGAATGTTTCAGAGAAAAATTCAGATAAGAATTTCTCAAAGAAATTTTCTACTTTGTTATAATCTTCATTATTAATATTCTCAGCCTTAAGATATTGTCTTATTAAAATATGCAAATCTTGCAATACATTACTATCCAAAAATTTTAAACTGTAATGATACTTTTTATTATCATCATACGATTCTTCATCCATTGTAAAATCTTCTGTATGGTGATGAACAAGTCCTTCTTTATACAATTTTTCAATTTGGTTTATAAATATTTGATTATTAAGATTAAGTTTTTCATTTATTTTATATGATGATGCTAAATGATCAAGGGCCCTATTAATATTATTTTTATTAATTTGACACCATAATTTGTTCCACTCACGCTATAAATAAAATAAAAAAAAAAAAAAAATTAGATATAATTTAATACTACTTTTAAATATCAAAATTATTATACATAATTATTATTAATTTGATATTAAATAGGTCTTACTTGAAAATGAGACCATTCGTCTTCTTTTTGTCTCAATCTTTTTAATAATAATGGAATTGCAACATTTGGATTTTCATTAACAGCATTAACAATATCATTTTCATATTCCTTTGTATACAGTTTTTTAATAGCTTTTCTACAAATGATTCTAGATGTTT
Source organism: Piromyces finnis (assembly GCA_002104945.1). Classification (NCBI taxonomy): domain Eukaryota; kingdom Fungi; phylum Neocallimastigomycota; class Neocallimastigomycetes; order Neocallimastigales; family Neocallimastigaceae; genus Piromyces; species Piromyces finnis. The sequence continues at coordinate 571,714 of MCFH01000009.1, read as the reverse complement.
CTTTTAAATAATAATAATAAAAACAAATATTAATTTCATATTTTATGTAATTATATAATTATAATGAAATAATTTTTATTTTAGTCCTTATAATACTAACCATTTATGGAATTGAAAAATTTAAATCTTTCTTTTTCTTCATTTGGCAAATTAGAGAGTTTAATTCCCATTAATTCAAATATTTCAATGGCATGACGGCAAATTGAAAGATTATAATCAAATTTATATCTTTCTTCTTCACAATTATATAAGACTTCATCAAAAATGTTAATTGGTATAAAGTTTGGTGTTTTACCATTAATAGAAATTGATCTTGAGGTATATTTATCATTTAAAACAGAATTACATAATTCATCTCTACCAGAACATTTTAAACTTGATAACTAGAATATTTTATATATAATAAATTTTAATTTAATTTTTTGGAAATGGCATAAGAGATTTTATAATTATTTGATAATTTTTATAAGATAGGATAATACTTTTTCTGGTGCTTTATAATAACTTTTGCCAACAAATTCATATGTATTATTTTCATCGTTGATTGATTTAACTGCAGGAATATTTGCTTTATTAAATTTAATATTTTTTTATAGGTTAATATTAAAATCTAATTCAACCTATATTATATAAATAAAAACGATTGTAACTTACATATTGTTTCCTCATCATTATATTTAATAAAGCTTTTAAACCATTTAAACAGTTCAGGCGAGCGACCTAAATATGGTCCAACCTTTTCAACTAATGTTTTTGAATTTATTATTTCCTGACTAAATTGATTTAATACCTGTAAAAATTTATCGTAATCTGCTTTATTTCCAATTACTTGTCTTGCTTTATTAAAAAAGACCATATCCTCAGAAGAATTTTGTTTTTCATCTTTTGATATTTTATATTTCTAATATATTATATTTAAATTAATATATATGATAAATAAAAATTGATTAATATTTTCTATAGTATTTCAACTGATCATTATTAAACTATTAAATAATAATATACTAAATGTTTAATTTAAATGATATTAATCATTTATAATAACCTTATTTGGAGGATGAGAAGAATATTGCATATTTTGGTTTTTATTACTAAATTGCATATTGTTATTATTATTGATATTGTTATTATTACTTGGTTGTAAAGCTCTTTTATGAGGCTTTATTTGATTTATTTGATAAGGGCCTTGTCTTTTATTATGATTTTGAATATCATTTGGTTGTGGTTGAATTTGATTTTGTATTGGCATATTCATGTTTTGTTGCATATTTTGATTATTTGGTATATTATTATCCATTTGGTACATTGGCTTTTGAGAAGGGTGCATATTTATTGAATTTTGATATATTTGTTGATGTGATTGTTGATAATTATTATTTATTTGCATATTATTATTAATATTTTCATTATTTTGAATTATATTTCCTTTATATGGAAAAATATAGATAAATATATATAGTATATATTATTAAAATTTATTTACAAATAATTTATAAATTTTAATAAACTAAAATAAAAAAAAAAGATAGTTACTATTACTTGGATTTGATTGCATTTTGGCTTGAATCGGTCTCATTTGTTTATTTATAATGTTATTGTTATTAGTAATAATAGATGCTTGTGTACTATCGGGTAAGAAATTCTTAAATTCTTCTAATAAATCTAATTCATTTTGGAATAGCACCTGAACTTGTGAATAGACCTTAAAATTTAAAATTTCTAATTAATAAAAATTTTCTAAATCAATATTAATATATAAAATATATATAATATTATTTACTTCTTGAATTGGTTTCTGTTCTTTTTGATAAATTTGAAGAATTTCTAAAAATTGCTTATACTTTCCTGGTTCGTTAATAAAGCGAGTCTATTAAATTGTATACATTATATTTATTAAAAAATATTTTTCTTAATATTCAAACAGTTCATAATATTATTTAATAAAATACTAATATATAATTACTTTGATCTTATTAACAAAATTAATTGCGTGATTAAATTCAACCGGTGCTCTTTTACGGTTACTGTAAGGCATATCTCTATTATTGTTGTTATTATTGTTATTAATATTACTGTTATTCATCATATTATTATTATATGGCATTGGTTGTTGCATATTATTATTCATTGGCATAATATTAGGAAGACTACGTCTTTGAGAATTTAATGGTGATTTTTGTTTATTCAAATTCATATTATTACTGTTATTGAAAGAATTTCCTGTGGATGGCATCATTTTCATGTTTTGATCATCTTTTTTTATAATTTTTAATAATTTTTAAAGGATTATTAAATATTAGTATGCAATCAAAATAATTTATACAAATCATTTATATTATTACAATTATTAGTATTCTATTTTTTTTTTAGATACATACTTGAATTGAAGTTCTGTTGATTATTATCATTGTTATTATTGTTATAAAATTGAATTTGATTTTGTGGTTGTTGATTATTATTTTGCATAGATTGTTGTGGATTCATATTCATCATCATATGATTTGGTTGCATATTCATTTGATTATTTGGTGTAATAACTTTTACTGTTTCTTGTCCGTTTGCAGGTGGCTCAATACGATACCCTGGAGGTAAAAAAGTATTAAATCCTATAATAAGATTTGGATGGTCTTTAAATAATGTTGATACACGTTCTATTACACCAGGAGTTGAAAGACTTTTTAATTTTTGAAAAAATAAATTAATAATTTAGATATAAGTATTCTTAAGAATTAATATAACAAAAAAAAATTGATTTAAAATAAAAAATACTTACTTTTCAGATTTAAATTCTTTCATAATATCTAAAAATTGATTATAAACTTGTGGTGAATTATTAAATTGTTCTTTCACCTGATCAAGATAAACTAATGCATCTTTTACATTTAATGGACGATAATCATTATTTTGAGAATTGTTTATATTAATATCATTATTTGGCATTTGTTGTGGTCTATTATGAGAAGGTAGTAAACCATTCATAGGAGGTGCTGAATTTGGATAATTTTGATTCATAGGACCATTATTATTTGAATTATTATTTCCTCGAGACAATGGTATAGATTGATTTGTAGAAGTTGCTATAGAACTATTTGAGGCATTATTCATTGGTGGCATAGGGTTTCTTCCATTAATAATAGTTCCCATTGAATTATTTTGTGGTGGTAACGGTATATTAGTCATATTTTGTCCTTGCTGAATGTTTGACAATATATTAGGATTAATTGAATGATTCTGTGAGGGAGCTGGTTGAAGTGGTTGCATCGGTTGAATGTTTGGAGGATTACCTTTGATTTTTGGTTTTGGTTTTGGCTTTTGTCTATGCTTTAAACCTTTTTGATTAATAGCGTTTTGATTAAGTTGATTGTTTGCCATATTTGATGGAGGTGGTTGATTATAATTATATTGATTGTTTTGCATTGATGGTTGAGAAGACGGTGGTTGTGAAGAAGGTGGTTGTTGTTGCATTGATGATGATGATGACGATGAATTTTGAGCTGTAGAATTAATATTAGAATTTGATTGACTAGGAATTAGGGACATTTGTTGTTGCATTGGTGATTGAATATTTCCCATTTGATTTGGTGAAAGAATTGGATTTTGATTAGGCATTTGAGACTGAATATTTGATACTGGTTTATTTTGTGTTTTCTGTACATGAATTGGCATTGAATGTGAAATTTGTTTTCCTGGCATATTATGCATTGGCATTTTATTTATTGGATGAGAAGGCAGATCATTTCTTTGATTTGGTTTATCCATGGAATCTGTTTGATTATATGAAAATAAATTATGGGATGGAGGTGTTGACATATTTAAATTATCATTACGAAGTAATTCTTTTGCTGGTGGTAATTTATTTTGTGAAATATGGTCTGGTTGGTTTATTGGTGGTAACTTTGGTGTATTATTGTACATTTTTTATGAAATATCTTAAACGTATATAGAGCTAATATATTTTTTAACTTAAATATTTTTAAATTATTGAATTATATTTAAATGGTTAAAAATAAGTTTCAGCTTTTAAATTTGTATTAGAAATATAAAAACAGCATAAAATAATTTTTAAAAATAGAATGTTAATATAATTAATATAACTCAAATTAATAAATATATAATAATAAATAATAAATATATTCTATTTATATTCTTTTAACACTATAAATTGAATGTTTTAATTTATTCTTAAAATCTTTATTTAATTTCAAACAAAATTTCTATTATAGAAATAGCTACTAAAATGTATTATTCATTTAAATATAACTTTCTTTGTTCAAATTATTAATATTACCAATAATTTAATTCTAAAAAAAAAAATAATAATTAATTTTTTCTTATTTGAATAATTTAATACATTATTTTTGTTTTTCTTAGTCAAAATATTTCATTATTACTATTATTAATATTATTGATATTAATATTTATTTACTATACATTATTATTACTATTATTATTATAATAATAGTAATAATAATAATAATTTATTTATTGATGAGTACCTTTAAATTTAATCTTTACAAATATTATTATCATTATAAACAATATAAATAAAAATATAATTTTTAAAATATTATATTCAATTTTCTTATTATTTTTTAACATTTATTTCTTTTATCAAAAATAAAACAATTTTATTGTTAAATTTAATAAATATTCCTGTTATTACAACTTACAATAATTAATATCTAAAAGCATTATGTATGTATATATTAATATATATATATATACTATATATTTTTTAAAATTTAAAATATATTTAATAAGCTATAATTATTTTTTGCGTTATTAGAAATAAAATAGGTTAAATACTTCTTAAAAAATAAAATATTAAAAAAAAAAAAAAAAATGAACAAAAAGAAAAATCATAAAATTTTTATTTTATTTGATATAAATAAAAATGAATTTTATGTATTTAATTTATATATATTTTTTAATTTTTGAATTTATTAAAAAAAATTTTCATTAAATATAATTATTTTTTTATAATAAATAAAATTTACTTTTTTATTTTTTTGATGTATCAAAAATAACAACAAATGTTAATAGGACTAATTGTTAAACTATTCCTATTTAAACCTTTTTTTAAAAAAAACTTATTATTAATTATATTTAAAATAAAATGTATTAAATTAAATAAACAAATATAAAAAATTATAAGTTTTGTATCATCTAGAAAACCAGAAAAGAATTGAATAACTAATTATGTTATTAGATTAAAAAATTAGTATATTGAAAAATAGTATATGTTTAATACATAATTTATTGTTTTTAAATTCAAAATGAATTATTCTAATTTTAATATATAATAATAATAAAGAAAGAAATCAAGAAATTACTTTAAAATGCTATAATGAAATACTGACTATTAATACTTTATTTTAATTTAAAAGGTTTAAATTTCATAAAAAAAAAAAAAATCAAAGTAGTACTAATCTTTAATAATGATAAAAATTAATTAAATAAAAATAATATATATAAATATGGATAATATTATTATAAATAGTAATACGCCACATATAAAGAAATAGTATTCTGTAGTACAAATTATAATATTTTTTATTATTTTAATATTACCATACGCCACTACAAATGAATACATTTATTTCATTTTATTCATTAATATTCCTTTTTAAAATAAAATTTTCTTTTTCTTTTGTAAAATCATAATCTGTTACTAATAATAAATTATTATTTCTAAAAATGATGAAGCAAAAGCCTACAGCTATTTTATTAAAAGCTGAGGATATTACAGAATATGAACAATTAAAAGAAATAAATAAATTAAAAGAGCAAGCTGAATTGTTGAAAAAACAAGAAAAGCAAGAAAAATTGGAAAGAAAAAAATTGTCAGTCAAAAGTAGAATTGGAATAAAAAATAATTAAATATGACTAAAAAAAAAATTAATTAATACTAAACCATATGTTTATTTATTTTTTTTTAAAAAAAAAATTAATTAAAAGTGTTTGTTTTCTGTATATTAATAAGAAATCAGATTAAATCAAACATTTGATAAAATGATTTCTTAGTTAGACAACACTAAATTATCAAATTAATGAATAATCAAGTAATCTAAATTTTTAATTAAAATCAATAATAGAATTATTTGATTTATTTTTTTTCTATCATTTTATTATTTTAAAGATGAAAAAATAATAAAGCAATTAAGCATTTATGTATAATAATTATATCCAAATAACAATAATCACATAAATTTTATAATTACAAAGTACAAATTTGCATCATTAATATTAATGTGTAATAATTATAATATATAATAATTACCGATTTATAATGTATAATACATCATATATATTATTTATTATATTATTTACTAAACTTCTAATGATAATTATTATACATTGTAAACTATTTTTATTTTAAGATATCTTTATAGAATGAATATGAAAATTTAATTATTTTTTATTTAATATTTAACATTTAATAAAATAATATTAGGAGAAATATTCATATTTGTATTTTGTGTATAAAAATATTTAAAATATTATTTATAAATGACTGAAAATATGGTATAAATTATTTTTATAAAACTAATAAAGTTGGTTATTCATTAACAAAAATTTATTAGTTAAATGTATAAAATAAAATGTAATAATTCATAATTGAATGTGGAATATTAACTATTCATTCACTATTAAATAGTTTATTAATAATACTATAAATACAATATTAATAAAATAGCATGTTGTATTAACATAGTTTTTTATTTATATTGCTTGTTAATTTTTAATTAGTGTAAATAAATAGATAATAAATATACAATATTAATAATTGTATATTATTATATATTATACATATACCCTAAACTACAGCACCAGTTTTAAGAAATATTATGTAGAAAGTACTTATAATATATTAAGTTTATACTATTGGCTAATAAAGATTATATTATTTCAAATATGAATATAAAAAAATTAATCAAATAGTTTAATTATATATACATTTATTTTATTGGTTGATCAATATTAAGTTTTTAGTATATTAAAATACAAGGTTAGGCTTTATGTTGCGATTAAGGAAATTATTATATATATTATATAAGAATATTGACATTAAAGGACTACTTGTCGTCCTACTCTGTTAGAAAAAAGTATTTTATATGTTTTTTTATATAGAATAAAATAAACAGATATAATAATATTCCGTTTTTTGCTATTTTTTTTTTAAAATTGAGATTTTTTATGTTATATATTAAATTTAATGAATATAAACAACTTACAATAAATAATTCCATATATCAAAAATTAATTTATTCATTATTTTATAAAAAAGGAATAATCATTATTAATAAAAAGAATAAAAGAGTTATAATAAATATAAAATATTGAAAAAATAAATAAATATAAATAATAAAGCTATATAAAATGTGGTATAGATAGAATATTAAAGTACAGTTATTGCATATAGCTGGTAATGATTTAGTGGTAGAAATAATTTACTAATAATTATAGTAATAATTAACTATGTAACAATATATTACAATATAAATTAATATCTATTTATATTTATTAAAAAATTATTAAAAAATTATTAATATTAATATATCAGTATTAATATAAATATCAATATAAATAATTTTATTCTTTCATTCTTTTATTTTTTTTTTTTTGTTTTTTTTAAATAACTAAAAAAATTTTAATAAATTACTTATTCTTTTTAAATTAGAAGAATAATTAAAATACTTTCTTTTTACTTATTTTAGTCTAAAAAGATATAAAAAAAGATAAAACGAAAGCAAAAAAAAAAAAAAAAAAGTAAAAAAAAAAAAGAAATAAAAAATACTTAATAAGTATAAATTAACAAAAATAAATATAAAAGTAAAAAATAATAAAAATAAAAACAAAATAAGCTATAAGAAATATTTATTTTAATAACACGATAAATAAAGAGAAAAGTAAATATTGAAATATATATATATATGTAATAAAAACAAAAAATAATAATATTACATTGAAAAAAAAATAGCTAAATAGATGGATAAATAAATATAGATAAAATAAAATGGTCATTAAAATAAAAAAAAAAAAAAATACAAAATACATATATCGAAGTAAATTATGTAAAGATGAAAATATGATATATTTTAATAGATTTATTTTCTAATAATAATAATAATAATAATAATAAATTGTTTGTAAATTAAGAGAAAACATATAAAAAATAAACACAAAAAAAAGTCAAAATAATAACAATAAACATTAAAAATAAATAAAATAACAATAAATAAAAAAAAATAATGAAAATAAAAAATAAATATTAAAATTTTCTATTTATTAATATTGAAAGTAAATAAAATTGATTATTAAATAAATATTAAAGATGATTAATTAATTATTTGTTTATTAAAAATAAAATATAAATTATCAAATAATAACATAATAGATTATAATATTTACAGTAAAAGATAAATAAAATATAAAAATGAAATACGAATACGATGAAACAGGAGCTAATTTTAGCTACTTTATATTATCACTTTTAATTCTTGTTCTTGTTCCATTCACTATTCACACTATAAAGTCACTCGGTAAAATAAAATAAAAATATTGTATTTAATATAATTATTAAAAAACTAAAATTTTTTAATTGTTAATTTCTAAAGGCAAAAAGGAAAAATCAGTTAAATCAGAGCTTTTATTAAATGATAAAAAAAAGGCTAGATTAAATGCTAAGAAGAAGGGAAATTCTTCTAATTTAAAGTATATTTTTAATTTAATAGAATATTTAATTTTATTATATGAGGATTTCTAAATATCTAAATATTTATAAAATAATATAAGATTTGTTTTCTTAATTTTAGGTTGGGTTTTAGTTGGTTTACTTGTTGTCAAGGTTATTCACACACCAGCTGATTATGTTGAATGGGATCCATATCAAATCATGGATATTAAAAGAGTAATATAAATATGTATAATTAAAATTAAATTTATAGAAAAAATTAAATAACTATTAATAATATATTAAATTGTATTATTATATACATAATTAGTCTTCCACTCCAGCCCAAATTAAGAAACAATATAAGATGCTTGGTCTTAAATAGTAATATTATATTTTAATAAATTATATATTTATAAAAATTATCAATAAAATTTAAAATAAAAAATTAAAACTATATTATTTAATAATATAAAGTCACCCAGATAAGGTCGAAGAAAAGGACAGAGCTGCTGCTGAAGACCGTTGGATTGAAATTACTAAAGCTTACAAAGTGTAATATATATGAAAAAACTTTACTAATATTTTTTATTATCCAAAAACACTAATTTATTAATTTTAATGACAAATATAGTCTTACAGATGATGAAGCTAGAAGAAACTTTGAAGAATATGGTCATCCAGATGGAAAACAATGTAATAAGTTTTTAAAATCAAATAAATATAGCAGAACAAATACTAAAAAAAATTATTTTGAATATTGTGAAAATTAGCATTTAGTTTAGGTATTGCTCTTCCAGCTTGGCTTGCTGAATCCAAGAATTCTTTCATTGTTTTAGTTTTATACTCTTCAGTTTTTGCTATCGCTTTACCAATATTAGTTGTGAGTATTTAATTCATTAAATATGTATTATTATTATTATATATAAAAATAATATAATAATTAAAATATTTTCTAAAATAAAATTAGCACAAATGGTGGAAAAATTCCAAATCTTACACCAGAGATAAACTTCTTCAAACCACTATGGCTAAGTTCTATCATGAAGTTAAGGAAAAGACCTCAATCAATGGTACGCTATAAATACATGTATTATTAATAGTAAAAACATTTAATGAAAAGCATCGTTATTAATTTTTAATTTTATAAATTTATTTATTCATACTATATAAAAAAAGGTTTATTGGATATTATCGCAAACTCTCCAGAATATGAATGTAATAAAATTCAAAACGCTAACATGGGTGTCACCTCAATTGAACAAGCTTTAACTGAAGTAATAAATTTAAACAAAATTTTTGAAATATTAATTCATAAATTTTATAATGATGAAATACTAAAAAGTTATTTCAAAATGTAATACATTAGTTAAATGATAAGGTTAAATTATCTATGTCAAACTTTTCTTCTGACCGTTGGGATAAAACTAAGAAGTACCGTCAAGATAATCCACGTGCTTTCAGAAATGCTCTTTTACTTAATGCTCATTTATACCGTGTCCAAATTGACAATGCAAAACTTCAAGAAGGTAATATTCAATAATTTTTTTTAGTTCCTTTAAAAAATCAAAAAATTTTAACCTATAATAATTAATAATTTTATTTAAATAAAAAATATAGAACAAGAATCTGTTATCGAATTTGCCTTACGTTTATTAGGGGGTATTCTTCAAATTTCTGTTGCTCATTCATGGCTTGATGTTACTAATAATTGTATCGAATTAGGACAAGTAAGTAAAAATAATAAAAAAGCATTTTATATTTTTTAAATAGCTCGTGTTAAAATCAATTAAATACTTATTTATTATTATTATCATTATCAAAATGATAGTTAATTGTTCAAGCAATTCCACCACATCAAAATGGTTTATTCCAACTTCCATACATTACTCCAGAAATTATAAAGCACTGTGAAACCAAGAAGGTAAGATATTTTATAAATATAAGTGAAATTAAAAGAACTGAATGAATAATTATTTTTAATATTAATAAATTTTAGCGTAGTATAACTACTATCAAGGATTTATTAGAATTATCTGAAGAAGACAGAAAGTAAATATAATTATTAAAATTAGATTATTTTAGTAAAAATAATATAATTAATATAATTATTTTTAAAGATCTTTATTACGTACTTTAGATGATGAACAATACAATGAAGTTGTTAAGGTTGCTAAATCTTTCCCAAGAATTAAGGTTACAAATGTTGAATTTAAGGGTAAATGACAAAATTTCTTTAAAATATTATTATTAAATAAAATATGTATTAAATATGAATAACAAATATAAATACTTATTAATAAAATTAATAAATTAACAGTTTTAGGTGAAAGAGAAGATGAAGCTGCTATTGCCCCAGGTGTATTTGTTACTTGTTTTATCAAGTTACGTCAAATTAGAAATGATGATCCAGAAACTGTCGAAGGTGAAGAAATTATTGATACTGAAATCGATGAAGTAGAAGAAAAGAAGAAGAAGATGAGAACTTTATTCGACAATGCTAGTAATCCAAATGATCCAGTTTATGCTCCATATCTTATGATGGTTTGTTTTTATTTGTATTTTGCTAATTTCATTTTTTTCATAAATTAAATATTAATTTGTTTATTGATAATAATATATAGGAAAAGAGACCAGGATGGTGGTTAATGATGGGTAACCCACAAGTTAATAAGTCATTAACTCCACCAACTAAGATTAATGATTTATATGATGAAAAGGTTCTTCGTTTTACCTTCCAAACTCCACCAAAGACTGGTACTTACCCAATTACTTTATATGTTAAGTCAGATTGTAGTTTAGGCTTTGATATTGTTCAAGAAGTTAAGGTAAATATAAACGAATATATAATCTTTAATAAAAAATAAATTATATAAAAAATAAGTATATTAAAATTTTAACTTTACTAAAAAAAAAGCTCGTTGTTGTTCCAGCTCCAAAATACCACGTTTTCGAAGATGAAATCAGTGAACCAGAAGAAGATTCATTAGCTGGTCAATTAGCTGCTATGAAACAAGAAATGGCTAATGAAAAGGCTAAGAAGTTAGCTAATAAGAATCAAAAGAGTGAAGAAAATGATGATGAAGATAGTACTGATTACGAATCTTCTGATGATGAATAAATATACTGATTTTCTTATTTTTTTTTTCGAATAATTTCATTTTAACCAATTTATAATTCATATAAATAATTTTTTTTAATCATTATATATATTTTTTATTTATTACTATTTTATTATTTATTTTTAAAAGCATTTATTAATATTCTTTAATTTATTAAATCATAGAAAAAAAATAATCATAATTAAAGTTAAGAATAGTATAGTAATATTATTTCTTTTATTATATTTTTTTTTTCAAAATAAAAAAAAAAAAAAAAAAAAATTAAATAAATAAATTATTGAATTAATAAATTAAAAATAGAGAATAAAATATATTTATATTAAGTAAATTAAAAAAATAACATTAAAATACAGCAAATAATATAAAAGCAAAATAAAAATAAATTAGAATAAATAAAAATAATTATTATATTTTAAATAATAAAGAAAATAAAAATAATAATAATAAAAAAAAAAAAAAAATAATAATAATAAATAATAAATAATAAAATAAATATGAAAGAAAAAAAGTGTTGCGTATTATCTTTTGCAACTGAGAAAAAAAAAATATTATTTTGTTACCCATCAATTGTCATCAATTGGGGTTTTAAATAAGGATGTCCTTTTCCTTTTTAAATTGATTATTTTTTTGAATGGATAGTTTATTCAATTTGATAAATATTATAATATAAATACTAGTAACATTAGTATGTATTTTAATTCTATGTCAAACTAAAAATTCTTTTAGTAAATTGTCTTTTTTTTTTTTTTTATGTTTGCTTAAAAGAGTTTTTTATTAGTAAGTTAACAATGACTATTCTTAAATAGTAGTAAAAAAAATTAAATTATTATATCACTAGATATTATTTATATATGAGATAATCGTTTAGAACAATCTATAAAATAATTTCGTATTATTAATTTTACAATTAAATGTTTAATTTCTTTATATTTTATTCATTTTTCATATATCTACTATAAAATTAAAATATTGTATATACTTATTTTTATTTTTTTTTTTTGCAATAAATTTTATTCATTTTATGTATTTTAAATCTTGTAAAACCAATATGATGAAGAGAATTTTTTTCAAAAAAATAATAATTAGAATTTATTAGAATTTTTAGTTTTGGTTATAAAAACAAAAAAACAAAAAAAAAAAACATAAATTTAAAATTCAATTATTAAAATTAAAATTTATTTATTAAATTATACAAATAAAGAAGCTGTTTATGTTTATATTAATAAAAGAATAGCACTTATCATATACTCTACTATAATTTTCTTTAATAGTAGTAATGTATATCTAAAAGGATTAAACATATTAAAAACAAATTTGATAAACCATATTAGTGAAGATACAAACATATTTATCATTAATAATAATTTATAAAGTTATAAAGATACTTCAAAAATTAAATTGATATTTATATTACAAGTTTGTTTGCTTGTTTTCGTTTTTAATCTTGACAGTTTTGGATAAAAGATAGACGATTTAATTAATACCTTATTATCTTTTAAATAATCACATTAAATTTTTACAAAAAAAAAAAAAAAAATAAAAAAATAAGAAAGAATTTTACGTATTTCAGAATCTTAAGGTTTTCTTCTGAATTATAAATAATATTTTATTTTTATTATTAATTTAATAAAAAAAAATGTTAGCAAATAATGAAATTGTAAATAACAATGAAGATAATAATGATATCAAACCTAAAACTATTCTTGTCGCAAGACATCTTCCAACAGATAAAAATGGAAAAGGTTGGCAGAATTTAACTTTAATGTTATTTATTTAATGTTTTTAAAGTGGAATATATTAACAAAATAAATGAAATTAATATACTAATATAGATTTATTGTTGGAGGATCCTATGAATAAACCAATTCCAATGAATGCTATTATTAAAAAAGAGGTTTATATCTATGTTTTTAAATATTAAAATAATACATAATGGAATTTACTAATGTTTTTACATTGCTATTTTATTAATAAAAAGACTGGTCCTAGAAGACAAAGCAATGGTGCTTTAATTGATTATTCATTACTTGGAGATCCTGATGATTTCGAATACATGGATAAATTGTATAATAATAATGACGAGGAAGAAAATCAAAATAATAATAATAATAACCAATTATTAAAGGTTTATTTTTATTGTAGAGTTTATTATATAATTTATTTCATATGCATATATATATATATATATATATACAAAAGGGTTTTAAACAGTATTTTCTAATAAATTATTTTATCAAAATATTTACATCACTTCAATATTAAATAAATGTAAAACAATATTATAAAAATTATAAATTATATATTATTTCTTTTTTCGTTAACAATAAAAGGATGAAGATAGTGAATCATCTTTACAAAATAAATGTAATGATAACGACAAAATAAGTACATCCAATTATATTATGAGTGAAAGTAGAGAAGACAGAAAAAAGAAAAATCACATTCATATTTTTCAAAAATATTGGTAAATGACATAATACCAACTTTACCTTTTTTATATAATATATAATATATACTAATATATACCAATTTATATATATAAATATATAAATATAATAAATATATTTATTATTGTTATGTTTATAATTTTTTTAAAAAAAATTTTTTTTTTAATTATTATAGCGAAGTAAAAGAAAGACATGCATTGGAAAATTGGAAAAGACACAGTATTGAATGGAGTAAAATTGAGGATAACATAGCTAAAAAAATAAATAGGGTAATTTTTATTTATCAATTTTTTTTAATTATTAAAAATAACAATAAAGTAACTTAAAGTATATAAAAATAATTCTATGTGTATATACATATGTATATTTATAGGATAAATCTCAAAATTTAAATAGACAATTAACTGAATTTGGATTAAAAAGAGAATACTATCGTTTATTTGAAAATACATATGATTTTCTTGATGATAAAAATTTACCATTTTGGAGAGATGGATTAACAGTTGGTTATGAATTATTAGGTTATCATATAAGTATTCCACGAGGTGGACCAAGAGAGTATGAAAAATAACAATTAATAATTAAATAAAAATTTTTCATGAATTAATTTATATTTAATATTTCATTTCATAGAATAAAACAAATTAGAAGAAAACCACTTTCCAATATGTAATTATCAAATAAATAAAACATAAAAACATTAATTTTATAAAAATAAAATAAGTATTAATAATTTCTTTTTTTATAATATAAAAAAAAAAAAATAAATTTAATATAAAAAAAAGGGATAAAGGAAATACCATTCCAGATTATTTAATTGATAAATATATTAGTCAAGAGAGAAATATATATAATGTAATATATTTTAATTCATCCAAAAAAAAAAAAAAAAAAAAAAAAGATAAAAATACATATTTAATTTTTTATATAAATTATATAATATTTGATTATTTAATATACATTAATAGCCAGAATATTTAGAAGTTGTTGGAAAGCATACAACTCTAGAAGCAAGTGAACTAGCTTTTGATTATGTACAATATATGTCACAAGCATTTAATAAAAAAAAAGAAGATAGCAGCGTTCCTAATGGTAATATAAATGAAGAAAAAGAAAAACATTCATCCGCTAGTATATCTAAAAATAATAGTAATAGTAGTTTAGAAAGTGATGAAAGTGTTTTAAAGAGTATGGAAATTGAGGAAAGTTCTGAAAACAATTCTGAAGTTAAAAAATCAATAATTGGCAATGAAAATGAATCCATAGATATAAATGGAACATTTTTAGATAATTCTCAAAATTCAAATGTTTCACTTGTATTTAAAACAGATCGTTTAGTATTTTTTTCAGTTTTAAATCATGTTGTCTCTTCTATTCTTACTATTTACAATAATGGAACAACTGCTATTCATTTTGAATGGAGAAAAGTTCAAAGAAATAATGATATTACAAAGGTATTTTTTAAAAAATAAAAATAAACCCTCAAAAAAATATATTTATCCTTTTTTTCTCTTATATTAATAAATGAAAATATTAAAAAAAAAAAATAACAATTATTTTTATTTATTTATTATTAGTATACTAAAGAAATAAGAGATGGAATACAAAAGTTTTATTTTTATCATACAACTGGTATTATTCTTCCAGGATCAGCATACGATTTTCCAATTATGTTTAAATCAGACAAATCAGGAATTTTCACAGAATCATGGGAAATGGTTACATCTCCTGAAACCCCATGTTCAAAAGTGATTGAATTCAAAGTAAATTATTCAAAATAATATATAAACAATTGATTTAATTTTCAAAAAAAAAAAAAAAAAAAAAAAAAACTAATTAGAATATTTCTAATTATATTATTTTTAGGGATATGCTATTCAACATGATACAATGAAATTTAAGAGACAGGAATTAGAAAAAATATTAGAACATAGAAAGTAAATTTATAATATGCATTTTTAATATAGATACTATTTTATATGAGATATCTAAATATATATATATTTATAAATATATATATAATAGGGCTATTGTAATATCGAAATCCATTGATAAATATATTTTTGATAAAGTTTGTGAGCAAATTAAAAATAAGAATGCTAAAATAAAAAAGACAAGAATTATTTCTTTAAAGGTTATGGAACATCAACATTTCATTAGAAGAAATAAGGATTACCACGTAATTATATAAAAAACTAAAATATAAACATTCTACATAAATCAAAATATATATATAATATTGAAATTAATATTTCTTTACCATTTATAATAATGAAAATAACAGTTAAACTTTACAACTATTATTATTGAAAAGTTAAAAGACTTATGCAATAGAGTCAATGACTATCTCAATATTACAACGGAATGGAATCGTTCTATT
Source organism: Piromyces finnis (assembly GCA_002104945.1). NCBI lineage: Eukaryota > Fungi > Neocallimastigomycota > Neocallimastigomycetes > Neocallimastigales > Neocallimastigaceae > Piromyces > Piromyces finnis. The sequence continues at coordinate 555,091 of MCFH01000009.1, read as the reverse complement.
GACAGATTATATAATGTATTTAATGCATCATATATTATTTTAAATATTATACACATTTAATTAAAGAGACCTAAAAATTATTTACAATTATAATTAATAAAATATTAGAATATCTATAAAATTGAAAATAAAGAAGATCAATCAGAATTTTTAAAGGAATTAAATACAATTATTAGTTTATCCGTTATAAAAGTTCAAGAGCCATATCAATCTGTACATTATTCCTTAGGGTAGGAGCATAAATAAATCTTATATCTATATATATATAATAAAATAGTATTTCTAATTTAGTTTTTCCATTTTATTTTTATTTATTTATTCATTTATATAATAATATAATAAATATTAGTTATTGGTTATTTGTTGAATTAGCAGATAATGTCACAAATACCTCAATAAAAATAAGAGGAAAATTAGAATTACCAATTAACGTAATATAAAAATGATATATATAATTTATATATTACTATTATTATTATTCTTATATACAATTAGTAATTTTAATCTTTAATTTACAGAGTTATAATCATGTTAAATTTTATGAAAATATTGAGTTTAAAACACCTGAAATGATAGAAGAAGGTATAATATTTTTATAATAGTCAAGATTTGTTATTATTTAAATTAAATATTATTTTAAAAGATAAATTAATTTTTTTTTATCCTATTCTCAATATTATTTCAATAGAAAAAAATGTGAATAAGAATGATAAAAAGAAAAATGTAACTATTTAATTTATTATCTATAAAAAAAATTAACATAATAATCCTTTAAAATTAAAAAACATTTTTAAAAAATTTTCATTTAAATCATTTAGATGCCAAAAAAAGCACCACCTGCTAAAGTTAAAGCAAAAGTCTCTAAAAAAAATGATGCTGATACAAAATGTAAGTAACTTATAAACTTAGAATATACCTATATAATAATATAATAATAATAATCAAAAAGAAAATGATTTATTCTAATTTTTATTAATCCTATATATGTAAATGAATAAAAATAGCAAGTACACCTGATTCAGATAGTATAAATCAATTGACACAAATCATTGATGTAAGTAATATATCATTATATAATTTTTAAAGGAAAGATATTCACATTTCTACTATATTTCATTTATAGGATTATCCAAAGAACTGGTCTAAAGAAAGAAGAAAGAAGGAACAAATATATAAATTAGCTTTAAAGAGAAGAGTAAATAATATAACAAATTTTAACTAATATTAAAGAAAATAAAGTTGAAGTATTTATATATATATATATATATATAGGTTCGTGAATTGGTTGTAGAATTTGTCGATAGATGGTGTTTATTATTTGCGGATGTCAATGAACGTTCCAAAAAGTATTCAGATTATGAATCGCAATCATCACAAGTTTAAAATAAACAGTATATACAAAATAAAGAAAAATTAAATGAAAAGAAATAAAATATAATTAAAAATTTAACATATTGATACTATTTATTTATTTATTTTATTTAGATTTTAAATATTCAAGATTTTTGCATTATTTTTTTATTTACTTTATTTATTTTATTTATGTTTCTTATTTCTATGATATAATAATATCATTATTATTATTATTATTATTATTCAAAACATTTTTTAAGAGTTTATCAAATATCTAAACATATTTTTATCTTCTTTTATTAAATATTAAAAAATTCAAAAAACATGATATACACCAAAGTTTTATTTTCAAAAAAAAAAAAAAAAAAAAAAAGAAATAAAAACATTTTAATTATAAAGCAAAAAAAAAAATGTAAATGTCATTGTTTTGTTTTTCATATATATTTATAAATATACATATTTATCTAACAAATATATATACATTTTTTCATTTATTATTATCAAACTTTTTTTTAAAAAAAAAAAAAAAACAATTTTAAAAAATTAATATATTTTTTAATTAAAATAAAATAATAAACATTAAAAAAAAAAAAAAAAAAAATTAACTAAAATTAATAAGTTATTCGAAACACCTAAAAAGAGTAATATTATAAAAGAATTGGATATTTAGGATATTAATAATAGTGTTATTAATATGAAATAATTACATAACTTTATATATATATTAATGTTATTGATATTATTTTTTATAAAATTTTTAAAGAAATTAAAGAAAAATGGAAAGTGTTGTTGACCAAGGATGGGCAGATGTTGAAAGAACATATCAAGATGAAGGACCATTTGAAATTATGCCAATAGCATATTCAATTGAATGTAATTGTTTTGAACTAAGTTTAAAATTATAAATTATTATATAAATTGTTTAATACAAAAGATATAAGAAGAAATATCTATACAATGAAGATCAATAGATTATTATTAAATAACATTCCAAAAGATAAATGAATTGTTTATTGATTTTTCAGGATTTAAAATATTAGAATTAAAAGTTGAAAGTATTGCATAATTATGACGATGAAAAAAATATTCATTAGATATTTCTATGTTATATATATATATTTATAGGAATAAATATCATAATTATAAAAATATAGAATATTTTTATATTCAAAAGTTATAGTATAATAACAGTTTCTTTTGTTGTTGTTGTTGTTGTTGTTTTATTTTAATACTCTTTACAATGAAATTCTATATTAGACAAAGAAAAAATGGATATTCTTCGTACTTTAATGAAAAATAATGAAAAAAGTGAAAGAGCATTAAAATTAACAGAAGACATTATTGCATTAAGTCCATCTAACTATGTTATATGGTAATGGAAAGCAGGATATATAAATATTACTATAAATAAATATATATACGTGTAGAACTAAATTAAACTAAATTGGAAATAAATTATCAATAAAAATTTCTCTATAATTGACATGAAAAAAAGATATATTTTTAATATTTAATTTAATAATGTTTTATTTTCAATATTAATAGGAAATATAGACAAGAAATTATAAAAGAATTAAATGTTGATTTAAAAGGTGAATTAAATCTATTTGTTGAATATGCAGAAGAAAATCCAAAATGCTATCAATTATGGTATGATATTGAATTTTAGTATTCAATTTGTAAAAAAAAAAAAAAAAAAAAAAAAAAACTAAACTAAAATAAAATAAAATAAATTGATAATACATCAAATACCCAACAATTATTAATAATATTGATATTAATAAAAAGAAATTAATGTGTAATTACTTTTATAATAATGTTCTTATATAAGGCACCATCGCCAAGTTATTATAGAAAAGCTTAATGATCCATTAGACGAATTACAATTTATTCATGACATGCTTCAATATGATTCCAAAAATTATCATGCATGGACATACAGGTTACTATTATATTGCTTTAACAAAGCAAAAAAAAAAAAAAGAACAATAATAATTATACTTGTTTAAATGTTATTAATTTTACTTTGCATAAATATTTTTTTTCAATAAATTAGAGAATGGATTGTCAGACATTTCAATTTATGGGATGAAGAAATTAAATTTTCTGACACAATGATTAAAGATGATGATAGAAATAACTCTGCTTGGAACTACAGATTTTTTATTCTTACAGAAAAACCAGATAATGATATTGAAGCTGTGTTAAAGGATGAAATTGAGTAATTACATAATATAATGTTATAAATAATTTTATAAAATGTCATTATTAGTTGTTGGTTATGTTTTTATTTAATTATTCATTTGCTTATTTGTATTATTTTTTAAATTGACTGTAGATGAGTATAATTTCTTATTTTGTTTTATTTTGTTTTATAATAACTCTAAAATTAGATATGCTAAACAAAAAATTAACTTTGATCCAACAAACCAAAGTCCATGGATGTACCTCAAAGGGTAAAACAAATTAAATGAAATAAAAACCATAATTTTTTTTTTTTTTTACGAATTTAAAAAATATTAAATATTACTATCAATATATAATGATTTATAGTATTATTGAAAAATCAAAATATAAATTAGCTGATTTTGCTGATGAACTTTTACCATTTTGTGAAAATCTTCAAAAGATTGAACCTTATAAATATGCACTTGAATATCAACTTTATACTAATGAAAGTATATTAAAAACTCTTAACAGTGAGAAAGAACAAGAACAACAAAAAGACATTTGTAGAACTGTAAATATCGTAATTTAATTTAGTTTATTTTATTTATAATTATGGAATAGAATTATAAATATTATAATTTGGTATAATCATTCTACTCTATATATTAAAATATGAAATTAATTTATTTATTAATTATATTTTTTAAAAAGATTTGTTCAAAATTAGAAGAATGTGATAAAATAAGAAAGAAGTATTGGAAGTATGTCAGAGAATCATATTGAAAATAAATAGCATTTAATTCCTTTTATTTGATGTAAATTAATATTTCAGTATTTATTAAAATAACTCTGATAACATTCTTATTCTTATAGTATATGAAAATTATATGAATACATTTTCAAACGACATGTATCACTAAATTTTATATATATCAAAAATTAGTTTATTTGTTTATTATTATTTATTTAATGAAAAAAATAAAAGCATAATAAAATTATAATCATCAATAATATTTATTGTTAAAGATATATTGTTATTTTTTTTCTTTTCGCCTTAATTTTAAATTTGGATTCATAAGAAATTTTAAAAAAAAAAAAAAAAAAAAAAAATAAATAAAAAGAAAAAGACAGTCGTTTTCAATATTTATGTAATACGTTTAATGATTTACACATGTTTATATATGTATATATAAAAGAAAGAAAGAACTATTATTGTGATATTATGATATTGTAGTGGTTGTTATTAAACACAGTTACTAAAAAAAAAAAAAAAAAGTAATAATAATCCATAATATCACAGAAATAATAGCCCATAACCCTTTTGAATATACAATAATTTTTAGTCAAATATTTTTTTTAAATTATTTTTAAAGTTTTGGATTATTATTGCATATTATAAACATTTTATTAAAAGTCAGGATAGATCCTTTTACTAATTTCTATTTTATATTTTATTTTATTAATAAATATTTATAAAGTATTATTTAAACATATTACTATCGATAATATTTATTAAGTATATAAATAACTATGATGAATTGATCTATTATCTTTATATTCTAACACAAGGTTTCTCATTACTTTATTTTCTCTTTTATTTTATTTATTATTATTTCAAAAAGACATGCCTGCAGGCATTTGACACTTTACTTTTCCACCTTTCTTTTTTCTCATGAAATAACTGAATTTAATTTCCTCTCAAATATAGTATAATTGATTTATTTCATATTCATTTATAGATTTAATTTATTTTTTTTAATTAAATTTTTAATTTTTTAATTTGATCGAATACAATATATTAACCTATCACAGTTAAGAATAACATATTAATAATATATTATAAACAATATAATTAATGGATCATAAATATCATAATTAATTTCAATTATTAATTATTAATTAATGTATTATATATGGATGATGAATAAAGTTACATTTTAATTGAATTTTCCATTCTATTTTAATAAAAAGATAATATAAATTAATATACAGATGATATTATTTCAATATATATTATAATTTTAATTTAATAAAACTATTAATTAAAAAAAAGTAGTGAATACTGTTTTCTTTTATTAGGACAAAATGCTCAACAATAATTTAATAAGTAATCACTATAAAATATATTATACATATATTACAATATATTTATTAAAACAAATTAATATTATTCTAGTATTTTTATTATCAATTAAATATATTATTACAATGATGTCGTGGCTGATAAAAACTGCTACAGCATTAATATCTTTTACGTTTTTTTTTTTTTAATTTTTTCTACTAACTGTAGGTAGTGGTGAGATAGAAATTTCTACTAGTAGGATAGAACGGTGATGGTAATAATAGTATTACTATTTATAGTAATTTCCAATCTTACCATTGTATGAAATATATTTAAGTTTTTATGGTAATTTTTATGGTAGAAACAATAATGAGATAAAAAAAATAAATTGCAGTGTCTTTAATTTCATCATCTCATAAATACTATTTTTTTAAAATACTAAAAAAAAAAAGTTTATATAATTAGAATTATTTAATTTTCTACAATGTAAATACTATAATAAATAATAAAGAATTAGATTTTGAGTTCATCTTGAGTTTTGGTAATTAAAATATCTATCTATCATGAAAATTCTAAAATAATTTTAATAGTTTGTAAGTATTTAAATTAACTTTTAAAATATGTATTGGTAATATTAAATAAAAAAAAAAAAAAAGATAGTCCTAAAATAAAATGTTATTTATTCTAACTTTATTTTATATAAATTAATAAAATTCTTTACATATCTACAATTAAGTTTTTAATTTCTTTTTAGCAAGGTAGAAAAAGAAAGATTTTATATTAACAACTCATTTATTAAATTTCTTAATTTTATTTCTTCTTGTTAAAATGTAAAGCACCATGCTTTATTATAGCATTACCTTTTTCATTCTAGAAAAGAGATTTATCAAAAAAAAAGATATAACTTTTGTTTATTGTAATGTAAATGTATAATACATTAAATAGAATTATCAACCAATAATATTCTGATGTGGTAAATAAATTTAAATGGTAAAAACATAAAATATATAATTCAATTATATTTATTATATATCGACTTTATTTATTTACTAATAAATATATTTTAATTTTGCTTAAATACAATATTAAATTATATTATTTTTCCTATTATATGCAATATATTATAACATAAATATAATATTACATTATTAATATACTATCAATATATTCTAAAATAAATGTATGACTACTTTTGGAATAAAAAAAATTTAGTGTATGATTTAATTTTTTATATTATAGATTTATTATATAAAAATTATTTAATAATAATTATATATTGAATTGTCAATTTTGATGTGCTATAACCATCCCATCACACCAAGAATAAAATAGTTCAAGCCTATTCCTACCACCACCATTAAGAACAGAAAATTTTATAATTATCTCAAGCTATATAAAATATTCTAATAGAAAAAAAATGTAAATAGAAATAGAAGCTGCTAATAATATATGCAATATTTTTTATAACAGTAATTTTATTTATTTTATTCTAATATAATTATTATTATTATTATTATTATTATTATTATTATTATTATTATTATTATTATTATTATTATTATTATTATTATTATTATTATTATTATTATTATTATTATTATTATTATTATTATTATTATTATTATTATTATTATTATTATTATTATTATTATTATTATTATTATTATTATTATTATTATTATTATTATTATTATTATTATTATTATTATTATCGTTATTATTTCATAATTGGATTAGTATTGATAATTTTCAATATTTTATTAAACAGTAAATTAAATAATTAATTATAAATTTATTAATAAAATGATAATATTAAATTTTTTATTATTATATTGAAATATACAAAATAATTTAATTTTTCTTTTCTTACTGCTAATAATTAAAAAATTTTCTGTGGAAAGGAAAAATTTTTTATATAACTTTATATATTTTTATTAATAAAAATATTATGATTTAAATAATAATAATAATAAAAGATATTTATTATTATTATTATTATAATCAATATTTGCTAGTTATTAAATCTAATCTTAAATAAAGATAGATACATAAAATACTATAAAAGCGCATAAACAATATACAACATAACTAAAGCAAAGCAAATTAACATTTACAATTACAATCAATAAAGGAATTTTATCAAAATCTATTATCTATTATTTTTTTTTTTTTTGCAAAAATAAATTCCTTTAAAAAAACAATTTAGTTAATACAAAAAGGAAAAAGAATAAAGTTTAAAAATAAAAATATATATATAAATTTTTTATTTTTATACTTTATCCTTTCAATAAATCACATATTTTACAAATAAGAATAAGAATATATACATTACTTGTATAACTTCTTAAATTTCTTCTTTCATTAAATTTATTTATTTATTTATTTATTCATTTTATTCAATTAAAAAATTCATCCATTTTTTTTCAAAGTTTTTTTTTTTAACGCTTTTGAAAAAAAAATAATACCACTTTTTTTAATTAATAAAATATAAAAAATAAAAATAAATAAAATTTGGAAAGATAGATAAAGAAGTATATTAATTCGAAGAAAATAATACCTCAGAGAATAACAAAATTGCTAACTACCACAATTACACAAAGTAATTATTTAAATTTTTTATTTATTATTTTATTTTTATTTATTTATTTATTTATTTATTTATTTATTTATTTATATTAGTATTATATAATCGAAAAAAAAATATATATATATAATTATAAATTTAAATGATATAAAATACCAAAGTAAAGTGAATAATTTATAAAAGTATAATAAAAAAAATAAGTACAAATTTTAAGAGCATAAAATAATCAATGAAAATTAAGAAAAAAAAGTTTTTTTTTTACAGTTTTTTTTTTTTTTTTATTTGTTCGTTTGTTTGTTTACTTGTTTTGTTTTGTTTTGTCACAAATAATCAATTTAATTTAAGTATAGCAAAGCAAATATATAATGATTTATAAATAATTTAAATTTAATTGAAATATAAAAAAAAAAGAAATAGAAAGAAAATAAGGTCTGATCTATAGTTTTGCATTTAAATATAGTAATTAAATTGTTATTTTAATGAATTTATAATAGTTATTAAAATTATGACCTATTTTTGATTTGATCATAATAAATATATTTATTAAAAAAAAAAGTTTAAAAGTATATTCTTTAGATATATTTAATCAATTTGTAAACAATAAATATCTAATACTTACTATTATTTTTATTATTATTATTATTATTATTATAAAAATAAAATAAGTAATAATACATTATATATAATATGGCTTCCAAACAATCAAAATACGAAGAACAATTAAGTAGAAATAATTCCAAATTAAATAAAAAAATGAATAATAAACGCTATAGTTCAAATAATAACAATGATTCCTTATATGGAAGTAATTCACAACAAAGCATGAGTAGTAATTTAAGTCAAGGAGGAAAGAAAAAGCAAAATAATAATAGAACTATACAAGGGTAAATATTATTTTCATAAATAGCAAAAATATTAAGTACAATACTAAATATTTATTTTAAAAAAAATAAAAATTTAGAGGAAGCAGTAGTGGTACTACTAATAATAGTAGTAGTGGAGAAGCTGTTAGATATAAGAAAGGATTAATGAAAAATAAACCTAAACGTAAATATTAAAAATATTTTATATATATATATAAATAAATATTTAACTTTTCACTCAAACATTTATTTTTTTATGTAATTTAAAAACAGCTATGGGAAAAGGTATAACTTTTGGTACTATTGGTTCCAATGAAGTAGATGATAAAGTAAATTCTTCATTAAATAGTCCAGTTGTAGAACAACCAGATGTAAATGCATTTAATAACGATAAAATAGAGAAAACAAGCAATAATTTCCAATTTAAGCAAGAAAAACCAAACAACCCTATACCAGAATCAAATAATAATAATACCAATAATAAAAGTAATACTAATAATACTAATAATACTAATAATAATCAAAAAGGCTTTATAAATTCACATGATAATGAACTTAAACAACCTGCACCAGTAAGTATAGAAATAGTATCTATTATTGAATTGTATCTAAATTATAAATGGAGCTATACATTATTATTTTGTACTTTACTTACCTTTTATCTACAAAACTGTTATATTTTTTTAATATTTAGATGCATCATCCTAATATAGCTGCAGCTATTAATGAAGCAATTCCACGCACACATTCAGCACCACCATCTATAATACAACAACAAAGAAAGCAAAATAATGGACACATGGATCCAAAGAATGAAATTAATTCTAACTTTGGACCTCATCATTTCCAAAATCAACATCCACAACCACATCACCAAGTTCATAACCAACAAAGACAAATGCATCCTCCACGAGTCCAACAAATGCAATCACGACCAATGCCATTACAACAAAACCAAGGACCAATACCATCTCAACAAAATATGCAACCATTTATGAATAATAATACCTTCAATAATAATCCAAATAATAACATGGGAAACAATCCAAATAATAATATGAATGTAAATAACTATAATAGAAATTCAGCTCAATATAATAACCAAGGCTATTCAAACTATTCCCCATACCACAACAATAATTTCCATATGAATCATAATAATAGTAATAATGGACACTTCCCACCACCAAATCATATGAATAATAATCAATTCCAAGGACAACCAATACACAATAAACATCAACCACATCAAATGCAACGAAACTCTGGATTTAATAATCGTCAAAATAATAGAATGAGTCAACCCCCACCAAATCAACCACCATTCGGACCACAAATAGCTTATGCACCTAATCAAAGAGGTGATATGCCACCTATTTTATACCAACAACCACCACCACCACCAGTTTACTATCCTCAACAATTTTATTTGGCCACCGCAATGATACCACCTCAACAATCATTTATTGTCCAAGCTAATATCGGACAAAGATCATCAACTAAAATCAAAATCACTAATCCAAATAATAATGAAGAGGTCAATTTCAAAAAAGAAACTAAACCATTTGTCAAGGTTTCTCCATACACAACACCAGAACCAAAAAACAAAGCCATTAAAATTGTTAAACCTCAAGATGATAAAAAGGATGAAAAAAAATCAGATACACCATCATCAGCAACTACACCTCAATCTAAAACACCTGATGAAAAGAAATCTACAACTACATCACCAATCAAAAGTACACCACCTACTAAAATTTCTTCTGCTCCAACTTCAGCTGTTGAAAAGGAATCCGCAAAAAAGATTGGAGAAATTGGTGAAAAGGAAGAAACACAAATTGTTGATGATAAAATTACAAAAGAAAACGACACCAAGGTTGCACCAGTTGTTACTGGACTTTCTTCTTCTGCCCCAGCAACACCATCTGGCGAAAAAACTAACTCAATTAAAATCACTTCTCCAAATAAGGAAGCACCAAAAACACCACTTTCTGCTAATGCTGCATCCTCTCCATTAAAGAATGAAAATATTGGAGAAAAAGAATCCAAGGAACTTGAATCTGAAACAGTAAAGAAAACTACAAGTGAGCCACAAAAGCCATCTGAACCAAAAGAAGAAAAAACAAAGGTTGAGGAAATTAAAAAAGAAACACCAAAAGAAAAAGAAAGTGTTAAAAAGGATGAAAAGGTAGAAGAAAAAGAAAAGAAGGAAGAAGCTGAAAAGAAGGTAGAAGAGGTTAAGATTGTTGGAGCAGCTGAAAAAGAAAATAAAAATGCTGAAAAATCAAAAGAAGAAGGAAAGGAAAAGGAAACTGACGTTACTACTGATGATAAGAGTGCAAATGAAGAAAAGACACCAACAGACTCTAAGCCACAAACACCAAAGAAGGCTGAACCAACTAAAAAAGAAAATGCCTTTGGTAATATGCCAGGTAGCACTATTGGTAAGTCTTTATTAAAGAATAATAAGATAGTAAAAGAACCAGAAGAAACTCCATTTATTAAAAGTAACGGTGGTGTTATGGGCGGAGTCATGGGTAATATTGTTAATAGTCAAGTCAATAAGATGTCCGCAATCAATCAACAAAAACCACAAAATAAGGTTAAGCAACCATATCCAAAACCAGCTTCTGAATATGTCTTAGAATCCGATTTCAGTAAGATTAAATATCCAGAAAACATGAAAATCCCAACAAATGATAAGGATTATCCAATCTACCCAAAAGAATTTATTTTATCCTTCAAGGAAAAATGTATTTACAGACCAGAAACTCTCAAACCAGAAGATGTTGACTCTATTATGATTGGTGATAAGGAGAAAAAGCGTACTAGTCACATTCAACCAACTAAGCAAAATAGTGCTACTAATCCAATGATGAGACAAAACTCTAATCCATCTAATATCAATATGCAAAGAAATCCAGCTATGATGAAGAATCCAAATGAACATTTATTACAAAAGAGAGTTCCAAGTGGACATTTCACTGGTCCACAAATGATGAATCAACAACCAATGCCAATGGGTCAAGGTATGCAAATGGGACCAGGTCCACAAGGAATGCCAATGGGTCAACAAATGGGACCAAATGGTTTCCGTTTCCCAATGCCACAAATGGTTAATCAAGTTCCAAATATGGGTAATCGTCAAGGTTCTAATGGTAGCAGAAATAGAAACATGAATAATAATGGTAGAATGAACAGAAATATGTCACGTCAAAGTAAGATTGGTGGTCCAACTATTCCAATGAGTGATGTTGCTCCACTTGCTAAATCTGAAAACGCCTGGAAGCCACAACTTAATAATGACAAGATTATTGATAATATTGAAGACGAAGAAGAAAAGAAAGAAGCCTTAAAAGAACAAATCTTCCGTAAGGTTAAAGGTATTCTTAATAAGTTAACATATGAACACTTTAATTCTCTTAGCAAGCAAATTATTGAAATTGGTATTACAGATGAAGCTATCTTAGAAGGTGTTATTAATTTGGTCTTTGATAAAGCCTTAGATGAACCAAACTTTGGTTCTCTTTACGCTGAATTATGTAAGAGTATTAGTGACGAATTACCAAAGATTCAATCATGGATGATTGATAAAAAGTCCGAAAACAAAAATAATTTGTTCCGTAAATTACTTTTAAACAAATGTCAATTAGAATTCGAAAAGGAAGTAAAATGGACTGAAGAAAATAAGATTACTAAGCCAGTTTCTGAAATGACTGAAGAAGAAAAGAATGAATGGGCTACCAAAGAAACTGAACGTATTAAGATTAAGAGACGTTCTCTTGGTAACATTAAGTTCATTGGTGAATTATTCAAGTTAAGTATGCTTTCTGAAAAGATTATGCATCAATGTGTTGGTAAATTATTATTCAGTAACTTTGAAAACCCAGAAGAAGAAGATCTTGAAAGTCTTTGCAACTTAATGAAAACTATTGGTAGAAAGTTAGATAACAATGAAAAGGCTCAAAAGCACATGAATCTTTACTTTGATAAGATTGAAGAATTAAGTAAGAGAAAGACCATTCCAAGTCGTATTAGATTTATGTTACAAGATGTATATGAACTTCGTAAGGATGACTGGAAGAGTAGAACTGTTACTCAAGGTCCAAAAACTATTGCTCAAATTCATCAAGACGCCGAAAAGGAAAAGAAGGATATGGAAAAATTAAGAAATTCAGGTCGTTCAGGTAGTGGTCACAATGGTATGAAAAATGACTACCGTAATAATAGACAAAGTCAAGATGGTTGGAACACTCCAAAACCACAAACACGTACTGCCGGTGATCTTAGTCACTTTGGTAAAATTAATTCTATCTCCAATGGTAGTAATAATATACTTTTAGGTCCACCAAAGAGAGGTTTAGGTGGTTTCGGATGGGCCAACAAGAAAACCGACTCCAATACAGAAATGCGCAAGTCTGGTTCTGGATTTATTCAAAATAAAAACAGTATGTCTAATAGTCCAGTTAATCAATCACCATCCTTTACCTCAAAGAATATATTTAGTACTTTAACAGACGAAACCGGTGATAGAAGAAAATCTATTGATAGTGGACGTTCAAGTTCTGGTAGTCAACGCGATAGATCTCCAATGAAGGCCTCACCAAATAAACCAAAGATGTCCGAAGAACAAGCCAAGAAGAGAATCGAAAATGTATTTAAGGAATTCTTAGAAAATAACGATAAGCAAGAATGTATTCTTACTTGTAAAGAAGTTAAAGATGGTGATCAAAGTGGTGTTATTATGGGTATTTTAATTGATGTTTCTTGTAACATCATTAAAGAATATAAAAATCTCGCCAATATGAATGCTATCTTATACGATGAAGAAATTATTTCTCGTGAAGACATTATTGAAAGGTAAATAATAGTTACAGATTTTTATAAAAAAGTATTTATAAAATATTAAAACAAATAAAATAAAATGATGATATAATCATACTAATAAATTAATTTTATTTCTTTAAAAAAATGGTAGCTTAAAAAAGAATGTCGAATTTATTGGTGACATGATAATTGATGTTCCAAAATACAGTAATATTATTGGTTGCTTTGTTGCTGAATTAATTGAATCCAATGCTATTGACTTCAAGGACGTTTTAGAAATTTCTAAGGTCATTGAAAATAGAGCTCAATATGGACCAAGTTTCATTACTTCAATTATATCTGAATTTTTAGCCTCCTATCCAGAAGATAAATTAATAAAGGCCTGGAAATCTAGTAACGTCAATGCTGCTGATTTCTTTGAAGGTGACATTAAAGATAATCTTATTAATGATATAAAAGATAAAATTGTTGATAGTCCAATATCTTCAGTCTGGCCACTTGCTGCCGTAGCTAAATATTTGAAGAATAACCTTGATGGTGGAAATTCAAATGAAATTATTAAATACATTGAATCCCAACTTGATAAAAATACTCTTAATTCATCCACTTTTGCAGAAGTATTTGTTGGCAGATGTATTAAATATGTAACTACAAAAACCATATTCCAAAATCAATTTAGACCAAAGGAACATTCTAGAGAACTTTACAAAGAAAAGGAAGAAATAATAACAAAAATTAAATCTGTTTTATCCCACTTTATAAATAATAACAATAGTGTTGATGTTATAAACTCAATACAAGATTATTGTTTAGATACTAAATACCGTATAAGTAACTATAAACAATTACCTAAATATTATTATCTTATATGAATGAATTATTTATAAAAAATATTTGAAACAAACTATAATTTCTTTATTAATATTGTTTTTTTTTTTATCAATAATTATAGATGAAAGCGATAAAATACTATTATTTGAAAATCTTGTTCGTATCTTTATTAATTTAGAAATTATTGATAAATCATCATTAGATGCTTATACCAAGGATAAAAAGTCATCATCCAACAAAAATAAAATCGTCAACTCACCATCATTTCAAAAATTCACTGAATCAATAAATCAAGCATAATTTATTTAAAATATATTTTTTTAATTAAAATAATAAATTTGAAATTGAAAATGTTTTAATACAAAAACAGTTGTCAGTGAATGCATACCATAATTTTAATAATCCTAACAATAATAATAATAACAATATAATAAAAAATATTGGGGAAAGATTTCAGTATTAAAATAAAGCAATTAAAAAAAAAAAAAAAAAAAAAAAAAAAAAAAAGAAAAAAGAAAAAAATATGTTATCAATAATAATGATAAAATAGCAATAAGCAATACAACAGCAACTAATAATATATAATACAGTGGTAATAAAAACAACAACAACAACAACAAGAAATTAAATTTAAATAATCATATCTTTAAATAAATAAAGATAAAATCTATTTAAAAATTACAGCAATATAATAAATATTTAAAAAATTAGAAAAGTCAATATCTTAAATAAAATCTTTTAATTGAAAATTAATAAAATAGATAAATAGAAAATAACAATGAATTTTAAAAGAATTTTCAAAAATAAAATAAAATAAAATAAAATACTGAAGATAACATTTTCAAATTCAAAAATATTATTTCTATATAAAAAAATACTGCACATAATCAGAAAAAAAAAAAAAAAAATATATATATATATATATATATATATATACTAATAATAGTATAACGTAGAAAAAAATGAAGAATGAAATAATATTAGTACATTAGCATTTAGTAATTAGTTTTCAAATAAAAAATTCAAATATGATAAAAAAAAAAAAAAAAAAAAAAAGGATTTTAAACTAATAAAATAATGATACTTTTTATTAAACCTGTAAAAATGTAAACACGCAATTATAACTCAGTCTTTTTTTTATAATATTTATTATTAAAACTTTTTAAATGATTTATTTATTTAAAATATATATCATATAGTAAATTTAATTTCAATTTTTATACTATTTTGTTTTAAAGAAACAGAAAAAGTAATAGTCGTATCAATCATCAACAAATTTATATATTCCATAACCATATTTTTCTTTTTCTCTTTTTTTTTTTTTTTTTTATATAAAAAAAAGTAAAATACATTTTTCTATATACACTATATATAGAAGATGTTCATACATAGATATTAATATATAATATTTTTTATTATATGATATTATTATTATTATTGTTACATATATTTAACCTACTCTATTTTTTATTTACTTTTTTTTTTTTTATAAAAGAAATGAAAATTCATAATTATTAAATATATTATAAGTTTAAAAAGAAAAAAATATATAGGTTCAGCTTGATTATAAACGTATTCAGAAGAAAATTGATATATTAATAATATTTGGATTAAGCACCATAGAACTTAGAAGGAAAAATGAAAATATATATAGAAAAATAAAAGAAAAAAAAAATGGAAAAGAAGAAGGAAAAGAAAGAAAGAAAAACTACATAATTCAAGAAAAATAAAAAAAGAAAGAAAGAAAAAAAAAAGGAAAGATATAAATTTATCATTTAATTTCTTTTTTTCTTTTTTTTCATTTTATTGTTTTATTTTTCATTATCTTCTTTTTCCTCTCTTTATATATATATAGTAAATTTTTCTCTAATTTAATTTCTTTCTTTCTACTTTTTTTTTTTTTTAGCCAAAAAAAAAAAAGGAACAAATTTATAAAAATAAAAATAACATTTATATATATATATTATATATTTTTTTTTTATATTTTTTTTATAAAGCCTTTTAAAATATAAAAAAAAAATAATAATAATAATAATAATAAATGTTATAAACTTATTTTAGAAAGAAAGAAGAATTGAAAAGCTTAGAAAATAGAAAATATATTCATTTTGTATAATAAACTAAAGATTATAATTATTTAATATTATAAGAAAAAAATTTCTTTTATCCTATATTTTAAGTTATAATTTTTGAAAATAAAAAAAAAAAAAAAAAAAAAAGTTGATAAATGTGCCTATTTAAAATTATGTGATAAAAGGTGTTAAAAAAAAAACGTATAACATATGTATATATATATTTTTATTTTCTTAATTTTTATATTTTTTCTATTGCAATACGCAATACAATAGTACCTTTATAGTTAAAAAAAAAAAATGTGTTTTAAAACAAAATTTTAGCTTTTATAAAAATTCAAATAGTTCTTTTATTATTATTATTATTACTATTTTTTTTTTTTCTTTGATTTCTATTCTATTCCTTGAATAAACAAAACCTATTTTATATAAAATTTTTCCAAAGAAATATCATTTTAAATTAATAATTCCCATTATGAGTAATATACTTTTAAAAATAAAAAGTTTGTCCTATTCCTTAATATATAATTTAAATAGGCGTATTCTTTGGTAGTGAATAATAACTAAGAAAAAAAAAAAAAAAAAAAAAAAAAACACTAAAGACGAAAAGAAAAAATAAAAGTGATCCTGATAATTCACTCCTTCAAATATAAATATATTTAAATAAAATTAAAGAATGCTTTTTATTCTAATAATTTAAAAATATTGTTTTTTAAAAATAATAATAATAATATAATTTTTTTTTTTTTATTATTTGACACTTTTTTTATATTGAAAATATTACATGATTAAAACATATATATATATATAATGGTAATTCTTACATATACACCTAACAATTCAACAATTCATTCTAGATTTTATTGATATTAATATAGGTATAATGAATTAAAAAAAAAAAAAATTAAAAATAATATGTCTTTAAATTATTTTTTTATTTAGACTAGGAAGAGAATACTTGGTGATATTACATTATATAAGGTGATAATACATATTGATATAATAAATAATAAATAAAAAATAATAAAATACATTTATATAAAAAAAAAAATAAAGATAAAATAAAATTATTTTAAGTTGAATAAAAGTTTAATAAACTTTGTAATCCGTACTATAAGGAATTGGACCCAACCTAATAAATTAAATGAAATATAAAAGTAACATCAACATCAGGTATGAAGAATGTGGTGGTCCACTTAACTCTCCCATGAATTTATAATGTTATTCATTTGAAGAAATACTAAACATTGAACCCTGTCCTGTGTACGGAACATTTGAAATATTTCTTTGCCATATTGTTAAGCCGTCGGCACTTTTGATTACGCTAAATGTCTTACTAAACCTATCAAAAAAGTAGCTTCCTTGAACTACTTAATGATAGGGAGGGGAAAGAATTGTTTTAGTATGAAAAGCCGTGAAACCCTCTACCTATGGAACATGAGACCCCGATGAACTGTAAAAAGCCGTTCATTCAAATATGTTCTTTGTTCTGCCTTATCGATTTGTAACTTCAGCATAAGCTAAAGTTCTATCAAGAAGAAACTTAAAAAATATAGTTTAAAATTGTTTTTCTTATTTTTCAAGAAGTAAGTAAATAATGATGAATTAATTCTTATATTTATTATTATTATGAAAAAAGGTTAAAAAAACGGTTAAAAAAGCAAAGTGAAAAAAATTCTGTATTCAGAGATTGCAAAACATTCTATAATTCAGTGGTAAAAAGATTGTTCATCCTATCCGCATCGAATACGAATAATCCAAAATAATGCCTAAATTTAAGGGAAGTTTTTTTTGAGACTATATGTCTTTTAATAAATTTCTACTTTCGTATAACCCTTCAGAAAATAAAAAATAATAAGAGAAAAATACAATTTTATTAAATCATTAATATATCTTTGTATAAAAATAAAAATATAATTTGATAAGCACACCTACTTTTGAATTTTTTTTATTTATTTATTTATTTATTTTTTTTATTAATTTATTTTATGAGTTTTTTTTTTTTTTTATTTATTTAATATAAATATATAAATTTACACATATACATTCCTTTTCATTTCTCTTTAATCCTTTTTTTTTTTTTTTTACAAATCTAAAAAAAAAGTAAAATTCGATATAAAAATATGAAATTAAAGGAATATTTTAATATGCATATAAATATTAGAAATTAAATATTGTATATAATTAATGATTATTTGCTTCGTTTTTGATTGTTTGATTTTTTTTTTCTTGGTTTTTTTTTTTTTTTTTTTTTTTTTTTTTTAAGATTAGAATGAATACTATTTTATATCTTCTGGATAATTCTTGTTAACATTATATTATAAAAAAAAAAAAAAAAAAAAGAAGGAAAAAATTATAAAATAAATTAAACTCGTTTAAAAATTTATAAATAAAATAATATATATTTGAGAAAGCTTTAAAGAAATAAAATTTTTAAATTAAAAATTTTCTATTCTTTAATTGCTTAATTATTTTATATCTTTTTTTCCCCAATAATTTAGCTATAAAACCCTTTAATCACTTTCATCATCTTCATCAGCAGAAACTTCAGCATTTTCACGTTCAGCTCTAGCTAAGAGTTGTTGTAATTCCATTTCATCGTTTTCACTGACAGCTCTTGGACTCATCTTAACAGTTAATGAACCATTGTACTTCTTAATATTTTCTTCAATAGCAGCAATAGCCTTTTCTAAAGTCTCAATACCAAGAGCCTTATCAGTAGCATGAGCAGTCATGACATATAATGGTGGGGCAACAAGCTTAATCTATTTATCGTTATTATTATATATAAAATGCATTTTTATTAACATAAAAATAATAATGTCTAGACTCTTTGATTATTAATAATACATTTAAATTCCTATTTACCTTAATAATAATATCATTAATATTGGTTTGTTTTGATTTTTCTAATTCTTCCTTTTCTTCTGGAGATAATTCGTATTTAACAGAGCAAGCTTCACCAATCTTAAGAGATTCCTTAATAGCATCAATACCAGCGTAACTGAAGCAAGTAAGTTCAATATCTATATAAATTAAGTAATATCACAGAAATATGATCAATTATTTTATTCCTTAGAAATTTATTATATACTATTTTCTATTTTCCATGATTATGTAATTAATTTTTAATATAATATATATAATATATATAATAACGATAATTACCACCACGAAGCTTAATTGGTTGTGGAGTCATTCTACGCTTAATGTTCTTTAAAAGTTCAGAACGGATTTCTGGTTCAATTTCTAAACCTTCGAAAACCTTATCTGGTTCGCTTTATATCATAATATAAATTAAAAACGAATATCGAATTTAGAATCATCGTCTATAAACATTTAGTAAATCCACTAATACTTTTAACTTACTAGATAGCAGCCTTGAAAGCATCATAAGCATGACCGTATTTCTTGTATAATGGCCAACCAATTTGAACATATAAATCTTCAAGAGATTTACCATACATTTCATATTGCTTTTCAGCAACATGTCTCATAATACTGTGGACCTATTATCAATTAATATCAAGAGAATGACAACACATTAATTTCCTTTATACTTTTAATTATTAATTATATTAATTGAATAATTTATATGATATATACAGTCTTGGATTTGGTGAACTTTTCTTCACACTTTTGGATATCTTCAGCAGAAACACGTCTCTTAGAAAGATCAATGTAACCTTTTATTAAAAAATTTTTTGATTTTATAATTTGAAATTTCATTAATTCCAATAATCATTTTTTTAAAAGAATTCATTTAAAAATAGCATATCCAAATATACATATTTAAAAACAATTAATAATAATTAAGTTTTCTATTTACCCTTTTCAGTATCGACTCTAAGAACAACAACAACTTCATTTCTACCAACACGAATTAACTTTTGAATACTTCTAATACGTCTTCTAGAAAGTTCACTAAGTAAGATCATACCTTCAGTATTGTTATATTCTAAAAGATGAACGTAAGCACCCATATCAGCAATTTGAACAACATTGACCATAACTAAATCGTCAACTTCTGGGAATTTGTTTTCGTACATACGACATTGGAAAAATGACTTGTCAATGGCTTGCTTGCCAATTGGAATTCTAACTGTTTCGTCTTCCATTATGATTTTATTTTAAATTCTTTATTTTTGTTGTTTTTATTGTTGTGTTGATATTATTGTTGATTATAATTATCATTATATAGTTGTAAAATAAATATAAGAATAATTAGCAAATTATGTTTATCAATCATAATCATAAATTTTATATAATTTATATTAAATAAAAATTCATAAAAAAAATAATGGTATGTTAAAAAAAAAAACAAATCCAAATTTTAAAATCTTTCTATTAAATTTCAGATTTTTCAAAACGATTACTTTGGCATTTTTTTTTATTAAATTAATAATGTATCAATATATTTTAATGATCACTATAATCTTTTATTCTACTAATTGCATTATTGATTTAAAGGGGTTTTTTATTTTAGTTTTTTAAAAATATAATCGAGAAATAATAGAGAAGATAATAAAAAAAAAAAAAAAAAAAAAAAAAAAAAAAAAAAAAAAAAACCGAAATATATATATTATTGTTATTTTATTAATGAATATCTGAAAATATTATATAAATTGATATTCTTTTTTTTTTTTTTAATAATAATAGTAATTAATTTTTAAAATTTTGAGTACACTTAATGATTTTATTTTCAACATATAATCTCATTATTATCCATTGAACATATTTGATATATTCATTAAAACTTTGTTCTTGCTAACATAAATGTAATTCTGGGGAAAAAAAAAATTATTGAATTTTGTTTATTTAGAATAGTCATAATTGAACACTTTTTTTTTCTCTTATTAATATTAAATGCATTTTATACATACTTAAAATATATAATAACTAAGTTGTTGTTGTATATTTTAATTGAATCAATATTTTGATTATTTTGTGTGTGTATTTAAAAAAAGAAAAACTCTTAATAATACTACCTTATAATATTATTTAATAATTAATTGATATATAATTTATATATTAATAATATAATAATATATATAGTGATTTATATATTTTATTATATTGTTTTAAGTATTAATTGGATTATACAAAGAATATACAATAATTAAAATTAAAATCAATTTATAACCAATCAATAACATTTTTTAGTCCAATCATCATTTCTAAATAGGTGTTATGAGCTAACATAAATTTATGTTGATCACGTTTTTGTTAAATATTATTTATATTTAAAAATAAAAATATTTTTAAAAAAAATTATAAATTTAAAAAAAAATAAAAATTAATTAAAAATGAAGTTATTATCAATGTTTTTTTTTATAATTAGGAAAAGAAAAAACTTTATTAAACTTATATGATTATTGTTATAATTATTTTTTTTATTTTTGTTATTACTTTGTTCAAAAAATCGTGTTAATAAATAAATTTTATACAGTAAACAATGTTGATTATTTATTGAAATATTATTTAATGTATGTTGATAGTAATATATATTATTATTGTTATTATTATTATTATTATTATTATTATTATTATTATTATGTTTATTATTATTATTATTATTATTATGTTTATTATTATGTTTATTATTATGTTTATTATTATTATTATTATTATTATTATTATTATGTTTATTATTATTATGTTTATTATTATTATTATTATTATTATTATTATGTTTATTATTATGTTTATTATTATGTTTATTATTATGTTTATTATTATGTTTATTATTATTATTATTATTATGTTTATTATTATTATTATTATTATTATTAATTATTAAAAAATTAAAGTTTATAGAAAAGGAGGGGGGTTAAAAAGGAAATGTAGTAGTCAAACTGGTAAATTATTCTTAAAATGTAGTTACTTATATTTTAGTTCCAAAAATTTAAAAATCTTTCTGATAGACATTTTTAATGTTCTTTCTTTAACCTATTATATTTTTAACCTTAATTGGACATTAGTTTTAATCAATGGTAAAAAGTTAAAATGATTATAATAATAATCAATTAGAAAAAAAAAAAAAAAAAAAAAAAAAAAAAAAAACACTATCTTTATATCCTTTATTATTTTTGTTTGTTTGTTTGTTTGTTTAATATTTACTTTATTTAGTTTTAAAAATTTACATACATACATTAACAATATTAATTATTTTTACAAAAATTATTTTTACAAAAAATATTTTTGAATAGCTTCAAAAAGAAAAAAAAAAAGGTTTTATATGTTTCTATTACAATCTATAAAGCCATAATTATAATAAAAATAATAATAAAATCTTTTTTTTTAATTATTATTATTATTACTCTTTTTATAAGTATTGCCTGATTAATAGTAACATAAAAAATAAAAAAATATAAAAATAAAAAAAGTCATTTATATTTTTAAATAAATAATTTTCAACAATTCAATTAAAAATAATTTCTATTTTTAATTAGAATTGCTGTATTATTTTATATAAATATTTTCTTTAGTGTTTATATAAAGAAATATTTAATTGTCTATATATTTTAAATATAAATATTATGCTTTTTTTATTTTTTTTTTAACTTTTTTTTTTTTACAATTTACTATTAACATGTTGTTTAAATACATATAATTATTTAAATAATATGTAATATGTGTATAATTGATTAATTGATGATAATCAAATTATTTTTATTTTGTTTTATATTTGTTTGTTGATATATAGGCAGCATTTTTACTACGAGTAGAATTATATATACTTATCATTAGTATCCTTTTTTTTTTTTTTTTTTTAGCATATATTAGAATATTATAATAATATTAACATAATGATAATAATTTACATTAATAGTATTAGAAATACTCTTATGTAAAAATAAAATAAAAAAAAAAAGGGAAAAAAAAATAAAAAAATTCTATAAAAGTTAATTAACATTTTCAAAACTTTTTTTTTTTAAAATAAGCTTGAAAATTAATATTTGTGTAATTATATTTTTTTGTTGATAAATTGCATGTTTTAGTATATTATTCTTGTTGTTATCTAAACTTGGTTTCCTTTTTTTTTTAAGTTTTTGAAAAAGGATCAATATTTCAATTGTTTTTAATGGATTTCATTCATATTATTGAATGACCACTATTTAATAACTACTATTTATTATACGTGTATAATAATTAGTGTTATACTTTATTGTATTTCTTTTTTTATTAATAATATCTATATTGATATTACGGCTTTATCGATTTTTTTTATTCTCATTTCTGGTTTTTGTGCATCTAAAAATTTTAAACATTTTGTTTATAATTTTGTTTTATTTTCTTTTCTTTTACTTTTTGGAAAAGAAAAAAAAAATTATTTTTATTTTTCTTTTTATTTTTGAATTTTTTAATAATGCATATATATATATACTGAACAATAAATAATTTAATTGGCTTGGAAAGAACTAACTGATGGACGTCTTGAATGTTCACAAGTAATGGTAAAACGACCCTTTTGATAAACCATAACTTCTTCCTTTTCAAGTGGCTTAATATCAATTTCCGAATGACGACCACCTTCAGAAATAGTTACAGATCTAGTGATCTTGAAACTTGAATGTGGTTTAATTGGTGTAATTGAAGAACATGAGGAAGACATTGGTGATCTAACTGAATTTACTGGGGTTCCTGGTCTTGGAGAGTAATTATTTAAATGTTGGCTTGGGTGATTTTCTTGTGGTCTATAATTAATAGATTGAGAAGATGATTGGGAAGAAGCAATTGAATTAAGATTTGGTTGTGAAATATGAGTTAATGAAAGAGCTGGTGAAAGGGTAGTAGATGAAGAGGATGAAGAAGCAAGAGAGGGTGGGTAGGGTCTTTTGTTTGGGGATGAAGGATTGATATTAGAGGCATTTGTATTGGAAATTTCTGCATTTGAATCACAACGATATGCTTGCTTGAATTGAATACGTGAGGAGTAACCAACACTAGAATCTCTTAAAATTGGAGAAGTTTTGTAGTCATTCATATTAGTTAAGATTCTTGGTCTATTAACAGCAGCAATACTAGCCGAAGCAGATCTATCACGATTTGGCGATATAACACCATAATAATTCTTTTTACGACCAAGGTTCTTATTTCTATCTAAACTTCCACCAATAATTTTTTCATTTGATGGACCAGCTTGAATTAATGAAGAGGATGATTCTGGGGTTGAATTAATGGATAATGAAGAACTTTGAACTCTACTTTTAAGTTCTTGCTCTGTTGGAGGAATAAATAATGACATATTGACAACTTTTGAAATTGAATTTTTTCTACTACGATGACAATGATAACCTGGAGTACCAATAGTCTTACTATTAGTAATAATATGATTGAAATTATTAGATGTAGTAGAATTGATAGAAGCATTACTTGAACATTTTTGTAAATTTTCATTACTTGAACTAAAATTGAATGCTGGGAATGGAGGAATATTAATATTACCAGCTCCAATTGTATTATTATTTGAAGATAATGGAGAATTTAAAGAATATTGGTTTAAAGCATCATTTGATATTTGTTGAGTTGGTGTTGCTGACATATTATCATCGCAACTTGAATCGATATTTGAAACAATATTTAAGCTAGTATGAGCATTTCTACAGTATTCACAATCACATTCTTCATCTTCTTCTTCATCAGTTTTATGTAAAATTTTAATACCTACAGCTTTAGCAAATTCTTGAGCTGTTAATTTTGAAGATTCATTTTGATCAGTCATAGGAGAAGATAAAACTGGGAACTCTGAAATATTTTTAACTTTAGTTTCTAATAAATTTAAAGTTAAATTGTTTTTTGGCTTTTTGTGTGCTTTTTTATTAATTTGGATTTTTCCTCTGTCACTTTGAATACTTCTAGCATCTTCATTTTCAATATTTCTAACTTCATTTTTAACTTTGTATGATTGGTCGTATGTTGGATATTTTTCTAATTTTGATGGTTTTCCTTTAAAAAAGTGAGAAATTTTTGATTTTAACGAGCTTTTCATTTTTAATATTAACTTTTATTAATTAAATTACTTTCTTTGATAAAAAAAAATATTATTATTGATTTTTTTTAATAGATTAATTGTTATTTACAAATGTTTGTGTCTATTTGTTTTTGTTTTTTACTTTAAAAAAATGAATCAAAGTTAATGTTAATTGTTAACACAATTGGTTATATACGTATTTAAAACATGTTTTTAGTGAACATATAAAAAAAATTCCTTTTTCTATTCTTTATAATTTAAAATAATAATAACCTAATATTTTGTTAAAAAAAAAATATTTTTATTAATAAAAAAATAACAATTAAAATGTGAATTATTTACATACAATCTATAATGAAATTATTATTAATATTACGTTTAATATATTAGAAGTTTAAACGTTTTGAAATAAAAATATGTTTAAAAAAAAATAGTTTTTCATTTAAATTGTCATTGTTAAAAATTGAAAATTATTTTTTTTATTTCCTAATTTTATACTTTGGAATACATTATAGATCTTTTATTTTTTTTTAATATATAATTAATTTTTTCTGCTTACTTATTAATATTAATGGTAAAATGATTTTGATATGTTTCTTTTTTTTTTTTTTTTTTTGATGATTTTATTGTATTTTTATTTATTTATTTATTTCCTTTTGTTATAAATACTTTTAAATCAATAAATATATAAATAAACTATAACAAAATATAAAAAATAGTAAAATATATATAAAAAAAGATAAATAAATAAATAAAAATATAACTACACAAAATATAAAGAAAAAAAAATAAAAATTGAAGAAAGGTTTTTTTTTTTTTTTAATTCTTTTTTCTTTTCTTTTAGTATTAAAAAAGAATATTATTAAATAAAATTTTATGCTCCTATTTTAAAGTTAATTAATAATTAAAGTTTGGTTATGGTTTTATTTAGTTATTTATTCATTTTTCATAATAGATTTAGAAATTTATTTGTATTTATTCATTTAATTTAATTGGCTACGATTAGAAATTACTTTTATCTATACACCATTTATTTATTTAACGATATTATATAAAGGTATATATATTAGATAACATTTTAACTATTAAATTGTCAGTAAATAAGGTTCCTATTATTTTATTACTATTATTATTAATAGTTTATTACTATTTTTTTTTTGGTAATTTCTTTTTTGAAATTTCCTTATTTCCACGATGAAGATGAAATTAAAATTTTATTAAACTGGAATAAACAAAATTAAAATGATAATTAAAATAATATTAAATTTATATTTTAATATAAAATAATAAAAACTAATATATTGTAGAATAGAATAAAAAATGAATTTAAATTCATAATAAATTATTAATATATTTATAATAAATTTAAATCCACCTCTAACAATTATTTGAAATAAAAAATTCTTTATAAATTTTATTCTATACTAAAATCTTATGAAATATACTCTGTAATAAATTAGTTAAATATAAAAAATAAATTATAATATATTTAAAATAATTTATTATAATATATAGGATAATATCAATGATATACATTTTAATTAACCATTTAATTAGCAATAATTTAAAGGTTTAAACTTTTTATATTAATTTAAATTTATATTACTTAAATTTATTTATTTATATTTAAATTAATTATTAATAATATATTACAATATATTAATAATATATTTGTTAATCTAATGTGTTGAGCTTGATAATCTAGTTTTTAACATAATTCTATGATTATAGCAACAGAAAAGATATTAATATCAATTTATTATATAACAAGTTTGGCTAAACTAATAAAATAATATAATTTATATTAAATGTTTTAATTAAATATCGCTTTAAATAGAAACATTCTATAATTGATGATTTATAGAATTATTTTAGGAATAGATAGAAAATAGGAAATATTGGATTCTATTCTATTTCTATGGATCACTTCATAATTTTATTATTCTTCCTAATACTTTTATGTTATCGCCATTTTTTATTAATTTTTTATATACATTATAAATTTATTAATAGTATATAATATATTACTATGTAATACATTACAATATATTCACTACAATATAATATATAATTATTTTGTATAGAAAACTTTAAAATTTCCTTTTTAAACAAAGCATGTTTTTTTTTAGAATCCTTTTTTAATGTTCTATAATATTAAAAAATAATAGGAATGATAGCCATCAATATTAATTAATATTCTTTATAAAAATAAAGGGATTATCCTTAAATAAAAAAGCAACATATCATATATAATACATAGAATATGTCACTTAATATCTACCTATTAGCTTTAATGATTACTAATCCATAGCTAATATTTGGGATAATCAATATGTTTGCTATTAGCTTTAATGATTACTAATCTATAGCTAATATTTGGGATATATTGTTTGTTATTCTATGTTATAATTATTAGCTTTAACATACATTTGTTATTCTATTATAGTTCTTTCTTGATAAAATAAAATATATAATTACATAATAGGATAAATATCAAGTTTAATTATTTATATGAAAATAAAATTACATAAAAATAAATATTATAAATTAGTTTTAAAAAAAGAAATAATTGTTATCAATAAATAACAACAAAAAAAAAATTAATAATTAAAATTGAAAATTATTTTATGTTTTATAAAATCATCATCTATTATTTATTTTTATAATTTAATATAAATATGTATATATATTAAAAAGTTAACAATAAGATAATCATATAGAATATCAAGTTTACCGCTCTTTTAAAAATTCATATATCCTTTTCATTTTTTTTTTTATTATTATTTTAATAGAAATTCATTAATATAATATTCAATTATATAAAGCATATATATATTTATATTGAAATTATATATAATATATTATATATTTTCTTTTCTTTATATATAATATATATTAAATAAAAGAACTTTTATTAACTTTATTTTTTGATACTACTGAAACTTTAAATGTTTTTAATTGTTATTTACAATAGAATATCAATTAATTCATAAATATATTAATTCTGTCCTCCATTTTCTTATAAAAATTAAAATTTAATTTATTAATTAATTAAACTTTAAAATAAATCAATAAATCATGCCGTTATTATCAAAAAAATTATTCTTTGTTTATACATAATAGCTTAATTAAATTTACCATAAAAGGTAATACAAATTTTACATAGTTAACTTTAAATTTTAATAATCATAGCGGAATAAAAATAAATTTTCTTAAAAAGGTAAATTTAATTAAATAATAATTGCGGTGATTTTTTTTTAAAAAAAAATAACTTAACCATTTAATATGAAAATTTCTTTTAAACTTTAACCTTTTAAAAAAATTTTGAAAATGAAAAACTTACATTATTATTAATCAAGGTATTGGAAAATTTTTATGTCATAATAAAATAAACACTCTTTTTACTTTTTGCTTTCATATTTATATTTTTCTATATGTAACTATTCTATGTAAATAAATATTAAACTTTTATTCTATATTTATTTCTTTTCAAATTTTTAAATATTTATAATTATTATTTTAGCTATGAAAATGAAAAGATTGCTTATAAAAATATTAAAAATAACAATAATTAATTTAGAATTACTACAATATTTAATGTTTTTATTATTTATTATTGAGTTTTATATACTTTTATTCCTTTTATTGAAATGTTAAAAAGAAGTAAAAATTAAAATAAAAGATAATAGTAATAAATAACAATAATCATAAATAAAGTTTTATATTTTTTTTTCGAAAAAACATGTTGAAATTATATAATAGTGAAATTATATAAAATTCAAAAATATAACAAAATATACAATACATGTACATTGATATATATATTTTAATTTAAAAAAGTAACAATAATAAAATTTTTATATAAAAGAAAATTATTATTTCTCTTGAAATTAAAAGTTATTTTTTATTTTAAATATAAGAGGTAGATTTTAATGTCTTCTTATAATGTACCTTTATATTCAATTAAAACCTTTTCTTTTGTTATTTAATTTCTTTTTTGTAGGTGATTTGGTATAATCAATGGTCTGTTTATTTTAAGGGTTAGTTTTAGATTTTGTATATTGATATTGGATTTTTATTTCATTTACTAAATTTTATTTATAATATAAAAATAATAAATTAATTTTACAGAAATTAATTTATAATTAATTAAAAATCTAAAAATAAAAATAAAAAAATAAAACATAAAAAAATAGTTTTAAATAAAATAAAAGAAAATTATACTATTTATATTATCTAAATTCTAGAAGTAATACTAATATTAAAAAAAATATATGAAACTGTATATGCTATTCTTTTCCTTTTTATTAATTAGAAACTAATTCTTCATTAAAATATAAATAATAAACAAAATAAAAACAATTAAAAATAATAAATAAGAAACTATGTTTTTAAATCAAATTATTTCTTATTTAAAAGTATAATGGCATTCTTCTATTATTTCCTGTTAATATATTTAAAAAAAATATGAAACTATCGTAAATATGTATAGAATTTACTTTTTTTTTTTTTTGAAAAAAGCAATGATTTAATAGGAATAATTTTTTATTTAACCTGTAATATTACTAGAATAAAATAATTTTAATATAAAATTCTTTGTTACAATTTAGTTTAAAATATATTGAGTATTTATTATTATTACAATCCTTATATTTTATTTAAATTGAACTCTATTTTTTATGTTGTGATTTTATCATCATAATTAATATTATTTATTTATGTGTATATAATAGTATTTATAGTATTTTAAGTTAGTTGAATTATATATATTTAATGATATATAAAAACAAATTAAAAAAAAAGAATATATTAGATCAATTTCTAATATAATAAGCTTCAATAATTATAAAAAAGGTTTAACTATTTTAATTTATATATATACATTTAAAAAATAAAGAATTTAATTATAATTGTGATGGCTGTTTCTATATTCAAAAACTTTTATATATCGAATTAATTATTGAATGAATATTAGGATAAAGTAATACTAATAATAATAAAAAAAAAGCATCTTTTATTATCATTATCTTGCTTTAAAATAATATTCTATATATTTATATTTTAAAAGAATAAAACTATATACTTTGTTGTGTTTAAAAAAATGTATATAAATAGAATAAATAAAATTAAATTTTTATTATTTTTTTTTGCCGCTTTTATCATGTTATAACATTTCAATATATTGAAAGTATATATGTAAATTTATTTTCCATTATTATTTTAAAAGTCATACCAATAATTTAATAAAAATCAAAATATAATAGTAACTTTAATTATTAATTTATTGTACCCCATGTTTTTTATTCAATTCATGAAATGTAAATGAATAAGTAAATAAATGTAAATAATATTAAATGAATGAATGAATGAATAATTAAATGGATAGTTATATAATTTAATTAATAAATGTCAATATATAATATTTTAAAAAGCATAACAAATAATTGAATGAACGAATAAATAATTTGAATGAATGAATAAATAAATGAATAGAACAATAAATAATAATTTATTAAAAATTTAAATAGATTAATATAAAATATTTATAATATTAATATAAAATAAATTTATATAATATCCCTATTCTTCTTGTATAAAATATATAATCTTTACATTTTGAATCTCCCATAGTACTATTTAAAAGATAAAAAAACAAAAACGAAAGCAAAAAATAAACAGTCCCTGGATTTATATATATTAATATAAATAAAATATATTGGAGAATTATTGAAAGGTTTTAATTCATATAAATACTTTATTATTTTTCTTTTTTTTTTTTAAAGTTTTTTTTTTAAAACTAAAAAAATAAATGAATAAAAAATTTTATGTGTATGTATATATGTAATATAAATATGAATGGTTAAAAAAACTATTTCAAATACTACTACTACTACTACAACTACTATTACTAATAATAATACTAATAATATTAATACTACTACTACTAATAATAATAATACTATTACTACTACTACTACTAATAATAATACTAATAATATTAATACTACTACTACTGCTAATAATAATAATACTATTACTACTACTACTACTACTACTAATAATAATAATAATACTAATAATAATACTACTACTACTACTACTACCACTACTAATAATAATAATAATAGCATTAATAAAGAAATGAAACATAAAATATCTTCCAAAATTTTAAAGTTGTTTAGAAAAGAACATAAAAAATCAAAAAAGTATTCTATAGAAAGGTCAAACTCTGTTAAGAGTGGAAATAATAAAGAAAATGAAAGTATTAATGAAACTATAAATGATACCCAAAATGATACTTGTGATTCTGATTCAGATATTCAAGAATGTTCAAAATTAACTGTACAAGAATTTGCCAAAGCTGTTGGTATTAATATTTTTCAAGAAAATCATGACATTAAAAATCATGGTATTGATATTGAAGAAGAAAATAATTGTTCATGTGAGTATTGTACTTGTTCTTATTCCAAAAGTTTTTGTTGTTCAAGTCATAATTTGTTTACAGGTTCAAATAATTTTATTGTAAATAGTAAAACAGTTGATATTCCAGGTTATAGTTGTTGTCATAAAAGAAAAAAATCAACTTCAAGGATTATTGATATGTCTTTCTTTATTAACCCATTAGAACAAGAAAGTAAATTTAAAACTAATCATCCAATTGAAGAAATTCATGCACGTCAAAGATCCGCTTCTACTTGCACTTCATCTTCTAATCTTCCATCATTTGAAAATTATAATAATTATAAGGCTTATTGTCGTCAGAGATCTGCATCAATAAGTATTGTTTCTATGTGTCATCGTAATTGTTCATATAATTATTCATCTTCTTTTCAAGATTCATATGTTGATGCTAATTCTTTCAGTTCAAGTTGTCGTTGTGATTCCGGTATTGAACTTTACAATACCACCAATTTCAATCCTAATCCTAATCCTAATTTAATTACTGATAGTAAAAAATCATATCCATCATATAACATTATTCATTCTACTACTATTACTAATAATGTTAATAATAATTCTATGTCATTACCACAATATTACAATTCATCCATTAAACCAAAAAATCAATACAATTTTCCTTATCAAAGAAAAAACTCAATGCAATCCGATGAATATACCAATAAATCAAATAGTAATCATTCAAGAAATACTTCTCTTACATCATTCTCTAACAGTTCTATACAATCAATAAAACCTCATTCTAAATTAAAAATCACTAAATCTATTATTATTAATGAAGGAGTACGCTGCTCAGAAATTAATATTAAACCAATAAAAAAAGAAGAAATTAAGGTTTACACTAAAGGTCGTTTTATTGTAACATGTAAATCATCCGGAAAACCAGATTATTAACCAAGTATAAATAATATTTCCTTCCTTCCATTTATGAATATTAGGGTATATCAATATATTCATTATTAAATACTGCTTATTTATTGTCACCTTTTATCTCTTCACCACTCAATATCACAAAATTAAAATAATTATATATATATTTATATATCCATATAGTTAATAATAAAATATTTAGATTTTTTTTTTTTTTTATTTATCATTCGAGTTTTTGAAAACAAAACAAAAAAAATATAGGTAGATTATATATAATTATATATTGATAATATATTGACATAATAGAAACCTATATTTGTTATTATTGTAAATGGAGTCATGTATATTATTGTATTAATTTTTTGTTATCTTATTTTGTATATAAAGTAATTATAATAATTTATTTTATAAAATATTAATTATTAAATAGACATTCAATACTAATTATGTGATTGTAATTATTGTAATTATTATTAGTTTATTTTTATTTATTTATATATACATTTTATATAGATTGTTATTTTTTTTTCTTTTTTAATATTTATAAATGAATTTTATATTTAATGATAAATATATAATAAAATAAAATTTACAATTTATAGGTAAAAAAAAAAAAAAAAGACACATATAATAAAACTTAATATTATTTACATTTTTTTTTTATTTTTTTTTATATTTTATATGAAAAACAAATTTAAATAATTATGAAATATATATATGATTATATGTTAATAAAGGATAAAAATAAGAAACTATATTTTTTTTTTTTTTTTAATAACTATATAAAACGTTGGGGTTGGCGATGTGACGTTGCTGTACATTTTACCCATGAAACATGACATAATCCATCAGCTACATCATTTTTTTTACAAGATTCTATTGCTTTTTGAGTAGCAAAAACTCTATTTAAATTTGCATTTACAGCTTTCATGAAATTCATAGCATAACCAACACTAAATGTACCTGTTGGACTAGAGGCAATAACTCCACAACCTATTCATTTATTCATTATTGAAAGTTATTTTTATTTTTAATTTTATTTAACATTATGTAGTTGTATAAAAATTCAATAATCCCATTAGAAAAACAAAAAACAAAAAACAGTTAAAGCATAAAATATATTCAGTTAAATTTTTCATTTTTAATTTATAATATATTAAAATTATTCGTATTATTTATTTACCATTAACCACTGAACTCCAAATTGAACAACTTTCTGGGTTTTCTGATTTTTGTTTACAAAGATTTAAACTTAATTCATGGGCTTTTGGATTAGCAAACTTTATATCCGAAGCAACAACTTCAGCGTAATACCTAAATATTAAAAATTATATAATTGAAAATAAGATATATAAGATATATTATATTTTTATATAAATAGATATAATATTAAAGATTTATAGTAAAAAAAGGTCTTTTTTTATTTTAGTTTCTTTCTTTCTTTTTTTTTTTATGTATAATGGGAGATCAACGAGACTTTGAGACTTTGACATATAATTATGAACTATAAAAAAAAAAAAAAAAAAAAAAATTTAAAATAAAAAAAAAACATTAATTACCAAGTAATAGTATCTCCAATAGATCCAGAAATGTATCCCACACTTTCACAATATTCATAATCATTTTCTTTTGTACATGGATTTGATGTATATATTCTTGAACCTCCATAGATAGCAATAGTTTCTGTAATAGAACATTCATCTTCTAAATTACCAAGTTTTAAATTATTTCTTCTTCTTTCTAATAATTTTATATGTATATTTGTATTTATATTAATTATGTTATTGAGATAGGAATATTAATATTTGTAAAAATAAAATATATAGTAATATATTATTTTTTTTTTTAAAGTAATGAAATAAAATATATCTTATTAAATAATTAATAATATAATTTATACCATCATCCTCAATAGTATCATCTAAACCAATGATACGAATTTTTCTTAACCAGTAACTTTCTCCTTGAGATGGCTGTCTAGTAATTTTAATTTTATCAGGTTCATTTTCGTTATTTGTCATAAGATCATCCATATATATTTTTTCTGGTTTTTCAATAGCATCATTGGTTATATTTGTACCTTTATTATCATTAGTTTTTTATATAATTTATTAATTATTATTATAAATATCTATTTGAAAATAAGGTTATTATTACTATTATTATTTTTTTTTTTTTGTGATTTTCTCTATTAATATATTACCAACATAGCGGAGTTTTCCTTTTAAATTTAATTCAATGTATTCCTTATCACCATCCATTTTTTTTTCCATCTGAGGTATTTTGTATTTGTCTACACCATTTACCTTTAAATCCATATACTTACTAAAGAATTTATCTTTGGATATATTACTTTCTGTTCTTTCTTTAAATATTTTTTTCTTTAAAGATAAATTTTTTTCTTGAATTGTAAATTGAATAGTCGTTTTAGAATCATTAATTAAACATAAATCTTCGTCATTTTCAGTGTTATTATTTTCATGATAGTTAATAAACTCATCGTCTTGAAGTGGTAAATAGTCTATTAAACGAGATATTTGGGATTCTTTTGGTACTTTCTTTGATAGTTTAACTGAAATTTCATATTCTTTTTCTTTGTTAATAATATTATCATAAAATTTATGTAGTTTAAATTTATAGGTTGATAAATTTGTATTTATTTTCATTCTAATTTGAGGAGGCAAATAGTCCTCTACTATAAGAAATGTTACTATTACACTTAATATAAGTGAAATATATACAGCTGCAGTTCTAACAAACATTGCTAATAAATAAAGTTATATGAAAAATAAAATATTTCTACAAAAGTAATAAGATTTCAATTATATATTTATTGAAAAAAAAAAAAAAATCAATTATGTTCTTTAAAATTTTATAATTAATAAATTATGGAATGATAAATGTAATTTCGTGTTTTTGAATGTCTTTTAAAATGATATATTATAGTTTAACAATTTATATATACATAAATTAATATATAGTATCATATTTTTAAGAAAGAAGAGTATAACAAATTATTGCATTTAGTTCCCTTTCCTACTTTATTAATATTCAGTTATTTACTTTTTAATGGTTTAATTGTAAAAATTGTTTTGAAAATTGAAAATTTCATATATTTATTATTTGTGTATTTATTTATTGCAATATATTAATATTCAAATAATTATATTATACATTATTGTCATTTAAATATTTATAATAGTAAGAGAATACCAGTTAATATATTTTAATTTTAAAAGATAAATTTAGTATTGTATTTTTAAATAATATTATCCACATTTTACCTTTATGAATTAAAAAACGAAACTATATGTCTAATATGTATGATATTAAAATTTAAAAGGAATAATAATAATGCCATTAATATTCATTATTATATAATTTATTTGAAACTAAAATAGTTATTTATTAATTACAGTATTTAAATAGCTATTATTATATTTCATAAAGTTTATTTTCTCTCTCTTCTTTCTTTTTTTTTTTTTAAAAAAAATCCTTTTATAATCTTTTCCTTTTTTTATATATATTTTTTCAGTTTTAATTAAAAATAAAATTTAATTTAAAATATTTAATTAAAGAAAAATCAGAAATTATTTTTAATTACTTTTTTAAAAAGTATAAATATTTATGATATCTTGTTCCTCCCTCTCACAATTAAATATTTATACAAAGCAAGCAAGAAGGAAAGAATAAATAATTATAAAAAAAAATCCAAAGATCGATAGAAAAGTGTCGTTGCAACTATTTAATATTTATTTAAATAATTATAACTTTTTTTTTTTTTTTTTTTTTTAAAAAAATTTTAATAAGTTAAATATAATTTATCCAAATCTTTAAATTATAATTATTTTTTTTTTATCATATAATTTATAGACTCGAATAATATTTATAATAATTTTATATGTTACTTATTAGTAAAAAGAAATAAAAATAAAGTACAGAGAAGTCTATATAAATCATACAAGTAGTTCTGTTAAATAATAAAATAACAGAATTCTTTTTATAAATATATATTATGATTCTTGGTCTTATCATTTTAATTCCTTAATCTATTTTTTTATTTTAATGTTTCCAATAAATATAATAAATACAATAGAATTTTATATTTAATATATAATATAATAAATACAAAATTTTAAATTCTTGTTAAT
This sequence comes from Piromyces finnis, assembly GCA_002104945.1. Taxonomy (NCBI): domain Eukaryota; kingdom Fungi; phylum Neocallimastigomycota; class Neocallimastigomycetes; order Neocallimastigales; family Neocallimastigaceae; genus Piromyces; species Piromyces finnis. The sequence continues at coordinate 517,876 of MCFH01000009.1, read as the reverse complement.
ATAGTAGAAATGAAGACCATCAAAATTTTAAAATACCTATTTTAAAACTTTTGTATTTATATAAAATTTTCATATCAATTATTTTTTTTAAAGTTAAAATAATAACCACAATAAGAACATAAGATTATAGGAGCATACACTAAAATTTATAATAATTTTACTATTCATTTTTTCTTTAATTCAACAACTCATTTATAAGCTATTTTTATTTTTTTAAAAAATATTAATTATAGATTTATCCTTTTTCACTTTTAAGTTGTAACAATAATGGTTGTTGTGTAATGTTAATAAAAAATTATATAAATCATCAAATAGGTTAGGATTATGTTATATGAAATAAATTTTTTATAAACATATTAATATATTCAGAATATACTTTATAATATATAAATTATATTAATGGCTTGATTTTTTTTGAAAATGATTGGTTAAAATTAATTCATTTTTTCTAAAAGAAAAATGAAAATATTCTATTTCAATTTAATATTTCCCTCTCTTAAATTTTTTGAAGATCCGTACGGACGTTTGAAAATGGTAAATTTTGATGGATGAATTAATGAATTATGTTTTTTTTAATAATATGCTAAATGAAATTTTGAATATGAATGTCTTTTTTTTCTTATTTATTATAATATAAATAAAGTCTTTTTTTTTTTTTTAAATTTATTAGTCAATGATAACAATGACATAATAAAGTTATGATATTGTTATTGAATATATATTGATTTTTAAATTAAGTTTAAATAAAAAAATATGATTATTAAATGGATTATTGTTAATTGTATAATAGCCTTCCAACAAGACTTTCAAGATTAAGCGTATCCTCGGTAAGAAACAAAAGCAAAACAGACCACTTCCACAATGGTTCCGTTTCAAGACCGGTAACACCATCAGATACAACGCTAAGAGAAGAAACTGGAGAAGAACTAAGCGTAAGTTTTAATATGTATACAATTATTATAAATGTAATTATATATTAATAAAATTTAAATTATATAATAAATTAAAATAAAACAGTCAACCTTTAAATTGACAAATGCCCGTTTCTTGAAGGATGTATTGAAGCAATTTTTGGAAACCTTTTTTATTGCTTTGTTAAAGGCGTAAAAATAATATTGTAAATTTGTGGATTCAAAATGTTTACAATAAAATAAAATTGCAAACCTTAACATAAAGGAAATATTATAAAACATAAAAATTGTGTTGTAATTAGTAGATTTTTTAATTTCAATTTTGCGAATGAACTTATCAAATATGAGTGTAAATGATTTTATAAAATATTAACGAAAGTTAGAAGATTAAAATGAAGGTTAAATATTATAAAGTCAAGTGGAAGGTTAATCGAAGAAATATGTTAGAAATATAAAATTTAAATTACATTTTCCAGAAAATTAGTGAAAAAACTGTTTAGCATTTTAAATTTCTAAATAAAATAAAGTAATAAATAGATTAAAATTGTTTTTATTAGAAGGGTGGTAATTATTTGTAGAATTTGATAATATTTTTTAAATTTAAAATTAAAAATTAGTATTTGTTAAGTTTTTAATCGGGTTATTGAACAAAAAGAAATTAGTGTGTGTATATTATTGGCTTTGATTTAAAAAATAATATATTTTTAAAGTCTGAATTTAAAAATTTAAACATGTATATTTACAAAATTAAAATTTGGAATTTTTAATGTTAATTTTTTTTATAAAAGAATAAAAAAAGTGTCAATAAAGCTAGAATTTTTATTTATAAAAAGAAAAAAACTAATATTTATATTTATGGTGGTTTAGTAGTTAATTTGTTAAAACGAATTTCAAATTTTAAGTTTATTTATAGTTATTAATATTTTTATTTCTTTTTCTTTTTATTATTTTATTCATATTATTCATTCATTTCTTTTTTTAAAATATAGAATGAATTATTTACTCTCTCAATAAAAAATATTAAAAAACAAAATTATAATATAGTGAGAAATTTAATAATATATATATATTTTTTTTTCTTAATAGATTTCTTTTTCTGATTATAGCTATCTATATATCTATATAGTTTTTGATTTTTAAACTATGGGTGTAGGATTATAAAGGAATTTTACAATAAAAAATTTTGATAATCAAAATTAAACTTTCTAAAGTAGTTTGTCCCCTTCTATCCACTTTTAATTTTTTTTTTCTTCTACAAGAAAGGACTATCATTTTATATATTTTATATATATTTTTAAATTTTAAATTAGGGACAGACACATTTAAAATTTATCGTAGTATTTTAAAAAATAAAAGAGAGAAAATATCCTGAAATAAAGCTTGGCCAAGAATTGAATTTCATCTGGCCAAAAAATTCTGGTTAAAATCCCAAACAATTTATGATAAATATTAAAAGATTTTGTAGAATGAACAAAATAATAAACTTAAATTTAATACAAAAACACCCATAAAAGAATAATCAACTTTTTTTTTTTTTTTTTTTTTTTTTTTATATATTTTTTTATTGTAAGAATTTGCTATCTGAAAAAAAAAAAAATATTAAAATTTTTTTAATTATATTCTTGGAGAATACTTTGTAAATACATATTAAATATATTTACCTTTTTTTTTTTTTTTTAATTTTTTTATATTTCTGTTTTTAATTACTATTATTATAATTACTATACTTTTTTTCTTTTCCCTCTTTTTTATATAAATATTTAACATAGTTTTATAAAATTAAATTTTTATTATCATTATATTATTATTAAATAAAATAGGTAAAGTAAAGAAAAAAAAAAGTTTATTATATAATTTCGTTTTATATAATAATCATTAAGGCTTACTATTAAAAATTTAAACGAATATTTCAGATAATTAAGAAAGAAAAGAAAAAGAAAAAAAAAAAAAGATGATGTATTTTTTTTTTTTTTTTTTTTTTTAAATTATTTAAATATATATATATATATAATTTAAATTTATTGTTCTTGATATAATATTAATTCTATAGAGTATTTTGGTCATAGGATAAACCATTTGGTGGAGAATTTATTCTTGGTAATGAATATTGTTGTGGACTCATATTATCATGCAATTTTTTGTATAATGCATTCTAATATTTTAATAGTTATAAATTAATTTTTTTTTATCATTATAAAATAACTTTTGAAATAATAATAATTTAATAATAATGTATACCTTTAATAAACGTGTTGCTAGAACCGTTAAACCTAAAGCAGACCAATCTTCATCATGTACTATATATTATTTAAAAATATTAATTATATCATCAATAAACATAAATCCAATAATTCATCTAATATATTGACATATATTGTTATTCTATTGATTATTATTTAGAAAACATACATTCTTTTAAATCTCCTATTGTTACAATATCTTGATCTCTTAATTTCTGAGTCCATTCTTTAATTTTATCCATTTTATTTGTAGAAGCTGCTGTGTATTTTGCCAATTCTTCTACTGGGAGATCATTAAAATAATCTATAGTTTTTTTATTTTTTTTTATTATTTTTTTTTATTGGTGGTTTATATATATATATTGATATTTTTGTTGATTTTTTTTATTTTATTATTATTATTATTATTTTTTTTTTTTATTTTTAGTTAATTTTTGATATTAAAAACTTTTGGTATTAAAATTTTTAATATACTGGTTTTGTATTTTACCATCCTCTAATATTTCTTGTGGTGTACGAATAGTTGAAGTTTCTGAAATAACAGCTTTCTTTTGTAATTCGTATTCTAATGATGCTTTATTTCTTTTCATTAAGTTTTCAAGTTCAATATCAATTTTTTTGATGCTATCTTCAGCAATCATGATTCTTCTTTCTGCATCTTGGAATCTTTGATTAGCTTGTTCAATTTTTTTGGATATAGCATTTTCTCTTTTCCATATATGATGATCTTCTTCTTTATTTTCATCTAATTCTGGTGTATATTTATTCATTTCTCTTAAGATACCATTAATTTCTGAGGTGATTAATTGTTGATATTTTTCTGGAATAACTTCTTCTTGAATCTTTTATTTAAATAATATTTTAATATATTATAAAAAATTTTATTACGTTTATAGATTTTTTTAAATAAAAAATATTTACCATTTCACTGACAACATCTTCAGCTGTATCAGTGTCAGTATTGAATTCAAATTTTACTGAAAGTTGGTCAGTTCCTTTAAATATTACTTGCATTGTTAAATGATTTTTAGTTTCATTTGATGACAATAATAATACTTCTGGTTCAGCTAAGAAGAATGATGTTTCTAATAATTGCTTAACACTCCATCTATTCAAATATACATAATTTTATCATAAATTTATTGCATTATTAATAAGTAATTATTAAAGAATTAAAATATTTATTTTCTATTTTTATTTTATTTACCTTTCATTTTCTTGGCATATACAACTATTTATAATTTCTAATACTTGTGGATCATTAACTCTACTTAAACATTCTGGTTTGATACCCTATTTTCCCATTTCATATTATTAAACCGTATATTATTAATATAGTTATTATGCAATTATGGTTTAAAAAAATAGGAAAACAAAACTAAAAGGAATTGAATTAATTTTCATTGATATTTATATACTTACATTTATAACTTTTTTATATACTTGTGGTGGATTCTTGCATTCATTATAAGGATATTCACCAGTAACCTATTTAATTTACAATTAATATATATTAATTATTATTAAAGTTAACATTATTATAAAAATCTAATTATTTAAATATTACCATTTCTAAAAGACACATTCCAAAAGCATATACATCAACTTTTTCATTATAACCCTTTTCTTCATACATTTCCGGAGCCATAAATTCTTTTTATTATTTTAAGATAAATTTAATATTTAGTTTATATTTGTTTATGTTTAAATTTTAATTTTCAGAGGAATATTTAATGTATTTACCTGGTGTACCAATAACAGTGTAATTCTTTCCTAATTTCATTTTAGCTGTACCCATATCACCAATTTTGACTTCTCCATGAGCACCATTAATAAATATATTATCACACTATTTAAAATAAACAGTTTATTAATTTATAAATTCATTATGTTAAGTTATTTATTAATAACATACTTTAATGTCTCTATGAATAATTGGTGGGTCGTATGAATGAAGGTAATATAAACCTTTGAGAATTTGTCTTGACCAACGTTTTATTATTTTTAAGTATGGAACTTGTAATTTTTTTATATATCTGATTAATAGATATTATATTTATATATATAGTTAGTATATTTATTTTTTAAAATTAATAGAAAAAAGAGTGTAATATTTACTCTCTTAAAGTTCCTGATGTCATTAATTCAGTGATAAATATAATTTCATTATTATTATACCAACAGTCCTTTTTATTATAATAAGTATTAATATATAATAAAATTATATAATTTAAGTTAATACTATTCATGTAACTTTAATATATATAACAAACTTACATGAAAATTAATAATGTTTGGATGTCTAACACGTTTAAGAATTTCGATTTCTTCATTTAATTCTATATATTCTGCTTTGGAAGTCTTTTCCAATTGTATAATAGAAATTGTCATATGTATATTAATAAATAAAAATACTTTATTAAAATAGTTTTTATTGCTATTAATAATATTTATGTACCTGTGTACTACTCCAAGCTACTTCAAAACCTTCTTCCCAATCAATAGCTTTATATACAGTTTTATAAGCCCCTTTACCGAGAATACAATTTAACTATTTATATGTATTTATAGATTTATAGAAATTATATTTTTTTATAAATATTTATTATTTTGATTAATTATTTACTTAATTGATTATTCATAATAATACTATACTCATTATTATTTATATATTAATAATACTTACTTTTGCATATCTTCTATTTGGACTAATTTCAACGATTTGTTCAGAATCATGTTTATTAGATAGATCGATATGTTCTGGATTTGGATATATTGAAATTGAGGAAATATCGCGAAGCTCGTTTATACTTTGATTCATTTCCATTTTTTATTAATTAAAATTAATTATACAAGTTATTTTACTAAATTATTTTATCCACTTAGATAAATATGTATTTTTTTCTTTTTAATAATTTTATATACATAAAAATAATAATATTGATTTTTAATTGTATATTTCTTTATATTTAAATTTTAAAGTATATAAAATAATAATTATTTAATTGAATTTAATATTATTTCAGTTGTTAAAGAAATATAATTTTATTTATTTGTTTTTATCTAATAATATTAAAATATATATTATATAAATATATAAAGTATGATTAGTTTATTAATAATATTTAGTTTATAGAAGAAATTTGTAAAGTATTTTTTTTTCTAGAAATTAAATGGATTGAACATAATAAATAATTTTTTAGATAATAATTTAATTTATTTCTCTATTCTCTTTTTTATTTATTTATTTATTATTTATTTATTTAGATTATATATAGTTTTGTAAGTATGTTCCATTTGATATCTATATTTTATAAAGATTATTCATTTTTGAAAGTAAATATAAATCTACATAATAGTGTTATTTTTTTATTTATTTTTATTTAAATTATACTATAATTATTTATTATATCTAATTATTTTTGATTGAATAATTTATCCAGATAATTAAATTTTATGTTAATATTTAATCTTACATATTCATGTGTTTTATTATTTTTATTATATGTAATTATATATATGTAATATATAAAAAAAGGTTTGTTAATATTACCTAAAATTATAAATATTAAAAGAAAGAGTTTAATTTAACAAAATATAATATTAAATTACTATTAATAATTATTATTAATAAATAAAATTATAAAGATTATTATTTTTTGATATAAATCTTATTCTTTCTCTCGTTTATATTAAAAATTAAAAATTTATCTTAATTTATAAAAATATAAATGTTATATAGAAAAAGTGATATATTGATAATAATACTAATGATAATAATATATTATATGGCACTTCAGCCAAATAACAATAATTATTATGTTAATTATTGATTATAAATTGATTTATACTTTTAATAAAATGAAGTTATTTTAAAAACTTTCAATACTTGTATATTTCTTAAAAATAGGTATTATTTAAATTAATAATTAATAATTAAATAAATTTTTCTATATTTATTTTACCTTTTTTGTTAAATGTTTTTTTTTTTTTTTTATTATTACAAAATAAGGAAAATAATAAAAATACATTATTAATAAACAGTATCATCCACGTATTAATGTAATTAATTAAGAAATAAAAAATGTATACATTAACTTCTTTTTAATAAATAAATAAATAAATAAATAAATAAATAAATAAATAAATAAATAATGATACTTGTTTAGGATTTAGACCTTTCTAAAATATTTTCATTGCATATTATAATATTTAAATATATGTATAATTTCCATTATTCATCAAGATATATATATATATAAATAAGAAATTACAACAGTGTTTTATTTATTTTATACTTAATAACAATGCAATTATAAATAATATTTCTTTTTAAAATGAACTATTGTGATGAATATAAAGAGATCTATATACTATCATAGTAAAATATCAGGGATAGAAAATATATTATCATACACCCAAATATATTTCATTATATGTATTAATATTTAATAATTAAATAATATATATATTTTTATCAATATTACATTTATGTATTATTTTCTGTTTCATTCTTTGATCATATAATTATTATTTGGATTTTTATTATTAATAATTTCATTTCCATTAAAAAACTGGTAGATATTATATATAAATTGATAATTCATCGTTTTAAATGCTACTATTTGAATTAGTATCTAAATGAATTATGACTTTTAATATACTTTAATACTTTAAGTTAATAATATTTTATAATAATAATAAAATATAGGTGACATAGTCTATGTATGTAAAAAATATTAATATTTCGTAAACCTATTGTACAATTTTTTTTAAATATAATTAAATATTTAACTTTTAAACTGTATATATAATATATATTATAGCATAATAATTTTTTTTTTTAAATTACATTTACTGTGGTAATTTTTTTTCACCTACAATTTGAAAGCTTCTGAAGTATGAGACTTTTTGAGAATTTAAATTATTTTTTAATTGAATTACAATAAAACATTATTTATTATGTCCTATACTTAATAAATTAGGTTGTAACGTTGATATAAGTATCTGAAAAATAATGATTGATATCAAATATTTCGTTTATTATTATAAGAATTCCCTTTGTAAAAATCATATATTCATTATTAGTAATATTTTTAATATGAGTATACTATTAAATGATAAAAGTATAAATGTAACAAAAAGTGTTTATTTTGTTTATTATAAAATATTTTCATTTTCATTTTAATATATATTATATTACAATATAAATACTAATAATGTAAATTATCTTATTTTAATGCCTTTTTATTAAAATAAGATAATTTTTGGTTTTAACTTTTTTTATTTTTTAAAATAGTTAATAGTTATATATATTTTCTTTCTTAAGTTTCCCTTATTCTTTCACGATATAGTTTAATTACTATTTCTTTTACATGTTTTATTAATTTATAATTGATTTAGAAAAGAAAATAAAAATTAAAGAAGATGAATAAAAAATTTTTAAAACTATAAAGATTTAATACAAAACTTTATTTATTATAAAATAAATTAATATAAGCTTTTTTGATCCATATTAGTAAAGTTGTAATTAAATAAATAAATGAAAAAACATTTTAAAAAATTTCTTTTCATTATTATTACACAAATTGAAAAATTTATAATAAATAAAGTTTTTAGTTTATGAAACTTTAAAAAAAACCATTATTTATGTATACATTTTTAATTTATTGATTTATTTATCATACATTTTTACTTTTACAATATTATAATAAAAGTTACACAATATACAATGTAACCAATAAAGAAAATTATATATTTATTATTATTCATTATCATATAGTAAATTTAAAAGCATTATAGAAATAATTGTTTATAAATGTATAGATAGAAACAATAATAATTTATAATATAAAATATATTATAGTAATTGTTGATATAATGAATATAATAAATATTATTTTACATTGAAATATTACTAAACTATTAAAATAATAATAATATTCTATTCGAAAAATGTATTGGCAATATTCATAATATTAATTTTTTTTTGACTATTTGAAATGTTAATAATATATTATTCTTTGCTTGATAAATTATTTTATAATATAGTTATTTTGTTAAAAGATTATACTTTATTATCTTATAAATAAATATATGTTATGATTAATTTAATCTTTTTGCTTATTCTTTTAGTAAATTAATTAGTAACTATAATGAAAATTAATTCATTTTGATAAATACTACTCGAAATTAAAGTATATATGTTAAAATATATATATGTATATGAAGATTTTTTTATTGACAAGTCATTATTTAATGCTATTAATTATTTTTTAAATAATTTTAATCAATATAATAAAATAAAATTAAGCAATATATTTCTAATTTAAATTATAGTGATGACATTCGTTGTTTGAATATTTTTTAAATATTTGATAATTATAAAATAAATTATATTATTTAATATATTTAAATATATATATTTTTAGTATAACTAATTTTTCATTTGAATATATAAATAGAAAAAATATATTTTAAATTAATAATTAATGATTAATTAATAAGTATTTCAAAGTATTAAACATGACACTATTGATAAAAATAAAAAGAAAAGAACTATTATATTATTATATATATTATAATATAAATTTAATGTTGCTCTTACCTTAATTAAAAATAATATTATAACACTTTGCAAATTGAAAACGTCATAGTTAATAATAATAAAAAGCATGTGTCAAAAAAGGTTAATATATAATATATTTAATTTATTACTTATTTTAAAGTTAAGATTAAAGTTTTTCTTATTTTCCTAAACAAATATTAATTTTTTATGAACAATTATAATTTTTTATTTCAGTGTACTTCATTAAAGAATATAAAAGAATGAACTAGTTAAATATTAAATTCACCTTTTTATTATTGATATTATGCTTAATAATGAAATTTATGAATACTATTTAAACATTTAAATATTTTTTTTTTTATTAATTTTAGAATTTAAATTATATTTAATTTTACGTTAACCCTTGAGAATGCTAAATTAATTTATTAATATAAAAATTAAAAACTTTCAGTATTAAATTTTTTCAAAACAAATTAGAATATAATTATACATTTTAGTTTTCAAAAATCATTTTATATATTATTATTTGTTTCCTTTAATAATAGTGAGTATCTTTAAATATATTGATATATATAATAAATGTATTCTTTTAATAAATATGTAAAATCATATATTTTAATAAATTAAAAATTAGGATTTCAGTTAGATTATGAAATCCTAATTAGTTTATATGATTTGAATTCTTTTTTTTTTTTTTTTTTTTTTTTTTTTTTTTACCCCCATTCTTTTAAGATTAAATTAGATATAAATAATTTTGTTTCGATAAAAGTTAAACAAGATTGAAATTAAATATTCAATTGAAAAATGATTGAAAAAAAATTAAAAGTTAATAAATTTAAATTGCAATTATATATTGAATTTATTTGATTAGAGTTAAATTTATACATTGGAATTTACCTTCTTATTAAAAATATTCTTATATTATCATCATCATTATTATCATTATTATCAATATAATTTATTAGTTATCATTATTAATATAAATGCCAAAAATAAAAAGAGAAAGAACGAGATATCATGCTAAACCTGTTGATTCTCGTACTTCAAATCATCCTTTTTCTGTTCAGGAAAATCCAATTAAAAAATTATCATCTACTGAGGAAGTAAAGCCAGAAAATGTAATTAAATTCAATATACAAATATATATAAATATATAAATAAATAATATATATAAGTAAGCGTATAAAAATATATAGAAAACATATGTAATTACAGAAGTTCATATTATTAAATGGGAAAAAGAAAAAAGTATTATATGTTAATTGAATCAAAATGAATATATATAAATTTTAAATAATAGTATTTAAGATTTAAAAGATATATATTTTGTGCTTAATATGAAAAGGAAAGAAAAATCATCAACAGTTTCAATTTAACGAATTATAAAATCGATAATATATAACATTAGAAATTAATTGTTGAAATTCATAATTTTAAATTAAGATAAAAATGAAAATAAATTATAAATTTCATCTAAATAAAGAAATAATAATAATTTGTATTCTATTCATTTCGAAATAAAAGATTTTATTATGCTATTTTTTACATTATAATTTATATTACAACAACAATGATAATACTTTTATTAATATTAAATTAATTTTATAAATATATATGTCTATTTATTTTAATATAGTTCTCCGAAATTAAAAAAGATAGAAGAAGACAAAGACATGAAAATTGGTTAAATAGTAAATATATAAATATACCTCAACTTTATAACCTTACACATACTATATTAATATATTAATTGAATTATTTTTTTAAATTATAATATTAATAAATTTTACAATATCTTCTAAATAAAGAGTTAAATCAAGCTTATTCTAAGAAAAAGAAGGCTAAAACAACTATATCTTTAAACCAAATTAAAGATGCTATTGATATAGTTCAAGAGGATATTAATAGTACTGAAAATAGTGGTGTTGCTCCAAAGTTATCAAAAAATTCAAGAAAAAATTTAGCGTAAATTTCGTTTTTTTATTATTTTTGATTTGAAATTATTTTTTTATATTTTTTATTAATATTAATATTTAAATTTTTAAATATAAAATTAATTTATATTTTATGTAACAGTTTACAAGAAATGGTTCGTTTTCAAAATATTTTAAAACTTAACGAATTTAAGAGTAATCCAATGGCAGCAATTCAAGAACATTTAAAAAATACTTTACCTCAAAAAGATACAACTGAAAAAATGGATGAGGGAAAATAAAGAAATTACAGAATGATAAATAAATCCATTTTCAAAAAAAAAAATTATTTATAGTTGTTAATTCACACAAATTTTTCATATATTTTTTAATAGTTTAAATATTTTGTTTCTTATGTTTTTATATTAATTTTTTTAATGAAATTATAGAATATTACTGTTATTATTTATTCTTTTATAATTTATTTTTTAATTTATTTTTTTTTTTAGAAAATTAATAAAATATAGAATAAAATTTTTTTAACATATACAGAAACACATTATAAAAACACTTCGTGTAATTTATATTATATATATTATAAATATAGTATTTTTATTATAACTAAGTAAGACTCTGGTATATTTATTTCAACTACAGGTTTTTACCTTGCTTATAAACTCATTATACAAAAAATCATTGATTTATGAATATTAACCAATCGTATTTAAGAAATCACGTTGTTATATTTCATTATATAAAATATATTATACAAAACTTTATTATGTATATACATTCATATTATTTATAGATGTATAAATTAACAAATACATTTTTACATACAAAATATTCTATAATATATTCTATATATAATATTATATTTTTTTGTTGTTTTTTATAAGGGCATAAGTATAAATGTTGCATTTATTGATAATTAAAACGTTGCCAAAATTGTTTTAGTATTCTAATTAAAACTATAGGATTAAGTAGGTTGATTAATGATTTATAATTTGAATAAATATTAATTTATATAACTTAATCTAAAGGTTAATACATACTTCTCTATATAACTAGTAATTATTTAAAAATAAAAGAAAAATAAAACCCTTATATATATAAACATTTTAAAAAATTAAGATATTGAACATATCCATTATCACACACTTTTTTCAAAAAAGAATAAATTAAATTATAAACCATCAAAAATAGTATTTATAATATATTATAATTAAAAACTGATTAATTAAATCATTAATATTGAATATATATAAATAATATATTACAATATATATAAAATTTTTATCTATTTTTTTTTTTTTTTTTTTTTTTTTTTTTTTTTTTTTTTGAATTAAAAATTCTAGTTTTATTAAAGATATAACAAACAAAGAAAAGATTATTATATATTCAATGCTCAATCTTTTATAATACTTTAATATAAACAGATATATAATCTTAATTTAAAATAATATCTTTTCTTTATTTAAAATTAATACTATTATCAATAATTATTAATTTTAATTTAATATACTATCTATACTAAAACTGTAAGTTTTATAAGTTTCATACAGTCTTTTAATAAATTAATTAATTCATCCAACAAATCAAATATATATATATATATATATAAAGAAGAGAATATATATATATATAAATAGATAAATATATATTAACTTCATATTCAAGTTATATATTTGGATACTACAGAGAATCCTTATTTATTTGATTCTTTTATTATAAATTTATTTTTCATTTTTTTCATTTTATTTCGACAAAAACAATTGACATAGCGATATTTCCTCCTCCAATATTTTAATTATTTGATTTCACCTTAAATAACAACAAATTATTGATTTTTCTTTATTTAATTATATAATTATATTCCTTGTCAACATATAAATTATTTATTAGGTCGAATTAATTAATTAATAAATTAATTTATACCAATATCCAATTTTGTTAAATATATAAAGTTTCAAGTGTTATATATAATATAGGAATGAAGTAAGATTAATTTCGTATATAAATTTTTATGTTTAATCTATTTAAATAAAAAATATATAATATAATTTTTATAAAATATATTTTTATAATTTAATAATTTAAATCAAAATCTTATTTATTTTTGTTTTCTAGAGCTCCTGTTTTCGATTCAACTCCCAAAAAACTGTAAGTTATTATTACTATTAATTTTTAATTTTTTTTTGATATACATTATAATAGAAAGCGAAAGCAATATATAATATTAAAGTATTTTTTTTTTAAAAAAATTAACTCTTAAATTATAAATAATTTAAATTGAAATTCAAATTTCATTTCTTTATCTTAATATCCAATAATATACAAAACATAATCTAATTACATAAATTACAATATAAACGACAATTTAATTTCAATATGTATTTTTCTTTCTAAATCAATTAATAATTTTATTTAAATTATTCTGCAAATGCTGGTATAAATAACAATACGAACAAAATTAATTTTGAATAGCAAAAAACTTGAATTTGGGGTATTATCAACACCAGAATTAGCAAAGTTATCAGTTCTTGAAGTTAATCAAAGAGATTTATATGATACTATTACACCAGGAAGACCTCCAGTTAAATATGGTGCCTTAGATAGAAGAATGGTAAATTTGGATAATGGATTTTAGAATATTAGATTAAAATAAGATTATATAAAATATATATTATTAATAGAATTATAATTTTATAATTTAAATTTCATTTATTAATTCCAAATTATAAATTTTAAATGTCTTATATACTATTATACTTAATCAAAATCATTATTATAAATTAAAATAATTTAACAATCAATAATTTGTAATTAAAGGGTACATCTGATAAAACAGCCAGATGTGAAACATGTGGTGAAACATTACAAGATTGTGTTGGTCACTATGGTTTTGTTAGATTAGCTGTACCAGTATTCCACATTGGTTACTTTAAGCAAACTTTGGTTGTTTTACAAAACATTTGTAAAGTCAGTATTAAATGGAATATTTTTTCAAATTGAATTTAAAATATAATTATATATAAATTTGCTAAATAAGAAAATTAATCAAACCACTTTTAATAACTGTAAATTAAATAGACATGTGGTAAAGTTTTACTTGAAGAAAAAGAGAGAAGAAGATTTTTAGCAAGATTAAATAATCCAGGATTAGATGATATTAAGAAACGTGCTATATTGAAAGCTTTAAATACAGCATGTAAAAAAGTCAGTCGTTGTCCTTATTGTAAAGGAGTTAATGGTAATATTAATATTTTTTTATTTCTTTTTCATTTTATATAAAAGAACAAATATCAATACTTTTTCTTTTTATTTCAATTAATTATATAGGTGTTGTAAAAAAGGTTGGTGCTTTAAAAATTATTCATGAAAGATATAAACCAAAAAAGGCTAATGATGTTGAAAACAATGCTTTCAAAGAAACTTTCAATAATGCAGTCGAACTTGATCCATCATTAAAATTTCAAATAGGGAAGGCACAAGAAGATTTAAATCCATTGATTGTATATAATTTGTTTTGTAAAATTACATCAGAGGTAACTAAAAAATATATAATATATATTCAAAACAAAATATTGTGAAGTCTTTTTAAATTTAATAGTTTAATTAAATATATATTTATATTAAAACATATTTTATCCTCTTAATAATTATGAAATTATAAAAATTTATAAAAAATATGGGAAATAAATAATTTAATAATAATAACAAAATAAAAGGACTGTGAAATCCTTGGTTTAGATCCTTCTAAAGGAAGACCAGAAAATTTCTTGTGGACTTCTATTCCAGTACCACCAATTTGTATTAGACCATCTGTTGCTCAAAATGGTGCTAGTAATGAAGATGATATAACTGTTTTAATTTCTGATATAGTATTTATCAATACCCGTATAATGCATAGTATTCAAAGTGGTGAAACAATTTCTAAATTTATGGAACATTGGGAATGGCTCCAACTTCTTTGTTCCCAATTGGTTAATGCTGATTTACCTGGAGTTCAATCAATACCAATTGTAATATATTCAATATATTATTATTAAACCTTTAAATATATTTCTTTTTACAACATATTAAAGACTAGATTAATAATTAAATTTATAAATGCTATTATTATCATTACCATTAAATATTATAGAATATGGTTAAAATTAAACGTGGTTTTTGCCAACGTCTTAAAGGTAAACAAGGTCGTTTCAGAGGTAATTTATCTGGTAAGCGTGTAGATTTTTCTGCCAGAACTGTTATTTCACCAGATCCAAATTTACAAATTGAAGAAGTAAGTTTAAAAAGAAAAATCATGAAAATAAATAATACTAGGAATATATATAATATAATTATTATTGTAGCGAAAAAAAATTAAAATATAATATAAAATAATATTATAAAAATTAAAAATTAGGTTGCTGTTCCAGAATTAGTTGCTAAAGTTTTAACTTACCCAGAACGTGTATTTGAACATAATATTGAAAGATTAAGAAAATGTGTATTAAATGGTCCAGATAAATGGCCAGGTGCAGTTTATATTCGTTCTGATAAAAAAGATGAAAAACCAAAGTAAGATAAAATAATTTGAATTATATATAGATATATAATTAGATTTTATTATAAATATTTATATATTATATATATTAATAAAATATTATTATAATGATAATGTAATTTTATGACATTCCAATAATCAAGATATTTAAAATATGGTAATCGTCAACAATATGCTAATAATCTTAAAATAGGTGATATTGTAGATAGACATTTAAGAGATGGTGATGTTGTATTATTCAATCGTCAACCATCATTGCACAGAATGAGTGTTATGGCTCACTTTGTAAGTTTATATAAAGAAATAAAAACTTTTTATATTTTCTTCATTTTATTTTAAATTTAAAATATTAATTTATATTATATATAAATAATATTTTGTTTAATAAAAACGATAAAAGGCTAAAGTTAAACCATGGAGAACATTTAGATTTAATGAATGTTGTTGTACACCATATAATGCTGATTTTGATGGAGATGAAATGAATCTTCACCTTCCACAAACAGAAGAAGCTAGAGCTGAAGCTATGGAATTAATGGGTATTAAATACAATTTAGTAACTCCTCGTCATGGTGTACCTTTAATTGCTGCAACTCAAGATTTCATTACTGCTTCTTATTTATTAACATTAAAAGATTCTTTCTTTAACAGAGCTCAATTTGCACAAATTACTTCTTTTATGGGTGATGCTTTAATGGAAGTAGATATTCCACCACCAGCTGTTCAAAAGGTAAACTTTGCTTTATTATATTGAATATTAAATAAAAGATTAGAATTAAAGAATTTAAAATATATATACTAAATTATAAAATTATATATAAAATTGTATATAAAAATAATATAATTAAAAATTTGATATTAGCCTGTTCGTTTGTGGACTGGTAAACAAATCTTTAGTATTTTATTAAGACCAAATAAGAAATGCCCAGTTAGAGTCAATTTAGAAACAAAGAATAAATCATTCACTAAACCAAAGGGTCCAGCTCATATGTGCCCAAGTGATGGTTTTTTAGTTATTCAAGATAGTGTTATTATGTGTGGTGTTATTGATAAATCTGTTATAGGTGATGGTAGTAAGGATTCAATCTTTTATGTTGTATTAAGAGAATTTGGAGGAAGAGAGGCTGCTATATGTATGAATCGTTTAGCTAAAGTTTGTGCTAGATGGTTAGCTAATAGAGGTTTTTCTATTGGTATTGAAGATGTACAACCTGGTGATGATTTAAAACTTCAAAAAGAAGATGTTGTTGAAAAGGGTTATTCTGATTGTGATCAATTAATTGCAAAATCTAATGCTGGTGAATTAGAAAATCAACCAGGTTGTAATCAAGAACAAACTTTAGAAGTATGTTTTAACTTATATACTGAATATATAAATACGATTTGAAAGTATTAATAAATATATGATTATTAATAATATAAATTTTTAATAAATATATAATTATAGGCAAAGATTTCTGGTGTATTAAGTAAAATTCGTGATGATGTTGGTCAATGTTGTTTCCAAGAATTAAATAGACATAATGCTCCACTTATTATGTCTGTTTGTGGTTCTAAGGGTAAGTAAATCAATCTACATATATATAATAAATGGAATACATATTTATATATTATTTTATATTCAATATTAATTATTCAACTAACATATATATAATTATAGGTTCTAAGATTAATGTATCTCAAATGGTTGCTTGTGTAGGTCAACAAATTATTAGTGGTAATCGTATTCCAAATGGTTTTGGTGATAGATCATTACCTCACTTCCCAAGAAAATGTAAACAAAATTTCATTTCTAAAAATATGCAAATAATATTTATGGTTTATTAATAACATTAACAATAAAATAATTGTTATTATTACTTAAAATAAATAGCTAAGATTCCACCAGCTAAGGGTTTCGTAAGAAATAGTTTCTACAGTGGTCTTACTCCATATGAATTTTTCTTCCATGCTGTATCTGGTCGTGAAGGTCTTGTTGATACTGCTGTAAAGACAGCTGAAACTGGTTATATGCAAAGACGTTTAATGAAGGTATAAAATTTAATGATATTAATGAAATAATTAGGAATTATTAATTTTTTTATGAAACTAAAATAAAAATTGTAATATAATATAATAAATAAATAGGCTTTGGAAGATTTAGTTACTCATTATGATGGTTCTGTCCGTAATTCAACTGGTGGTATTATTCAATTTAAATATGGTGATGATGGTTTAGATCCAATTAGTATGGAAGGTGGTGATCATCCAGTTAATTTTGAAAGAAGCTTTATGACTTCTAAGGTATTTATTTATAATTTATTTTCTAAATAAACCTATTATGATAGTATTGATTTATTTTTATTATTTTTTATAATATCGATATTTAAATTAAACATTATTAAAAATATTATATCAAACTTTATTATTTTTATAAAAGCAATTAAACCCATCAAATAAAAATGAAAGAGGTCTTTTACCATATGAAATTAAGAAAACATTAGATGAAGAATTAAATAAAAAGTCCATAGCTAATTTATATTCAGACAAATTTAAGGAATTATTGAGAGACTTCATTGATTCAAAGATTAAAGCATTAATAAAAACTCGTACTACATTAAAGATGTCTTCTTGTGAAACAGAAGATTCTATAGAGGAAGATGTAGATGGTAATTTTTTTTTTATTTGTGCCATTTTAGAAATATATTTTGTTCAATAAAGATAATAATTCTTATTTATATTAAAACTTTTATATATTAAAATTTATATACATAAATAATTAGTTGCTACTCAAATTGCTTTAGACAATTGTAATAAAATAACAGAAAAACAATTAAAACATTTCTTGTCTGTCTGTTATAATAAATACAGAAAATCCATCATTGAACCAGGTACTGCTGTTGGTGCTATTGGTGGTCAAAGTCTTGGTGAACCAGGTACTCAAATGACATTAAAGACTTTCCACTTTGCTGGTGTTGCTAGTATGAATATTACTCTTGGTGTACCTCGTATTAAGGAAATTATTAATGCTTCTAAAAATATTAGTACACCTATTATTTCTGCTGATTTATTAAATAAAACATCTGATGTTAAATCTGCTCGTATTGTTAAAGGAAGAATTGAAAAAACAGTTATTGAAGATGTAAGCTTTAAATCGCATATATATTTTTTTATTTTTAGAAAAGAATTTTATTAATTAATTATTATTAAATATATTAATGGTAGGTTGCTGAATATATTGAAGTTGTTATTAGACCAAACGAATGCTATGTATTAATTAAAATTGATCTTGAAGCTATTGAAAAGTTAACTGTATGTATAAGATAAGCAATTATATAACATATAATACTTATTCAATATAAGCATTTATATTCATTTTTTTTTCATCAAATATTGAAATTCAAATCTTTCTAGCTTGAAGTAGATATTTTCTCTATTGCAAAATCTATTGTATTAGCTCCAAAATTAAAGATTCCAGAAAATGTAATTATTTTAATATTATAAATAATGATGTTTTTTAAAAAAGAAAAATAATAACTTTTAATTTTTAATATTAGTATGTAAGAATTCATAAACCAGACAAGATTGCTGTTAATATACCAATGAAGGGTGATACCAGTGAATTATTCTATGCTTTAGAAGCCTTGAAGAGAGCTTTACCTAAAGTTATTATTAAGGTAATTGAGAATTTGAATATTTATATAGCATGAAAGTATGATAATGAAATAATAAAATTAATATATATGTAAATTTCAAAAATAAAAAACATTAGGGCATTCCTTCTATTAATCGTGCAGTTATTAATGAAGAAAAGGATGGATTGAAATTACTCGTCGAAGGTTATGGTTTAAGAGAAGTTATGGCTATTGATGGTAAGTAAATAATGGTAAAAGCGAAGAGAAAAAATTAGCCTTCTATAATAGTTTCATATAATTAAACATATAATTCGTATATATTATTATTAGGTGTTAATGGTTTAGAATCCTCAACAAATCATATTATTGAAATGCAACAAGTATTGGGTATTGAAGCTGCTAGGTAAATATATTTATTATAGCAATGTTAAATCGATTATTTAAAAATGTATATCTCATTCTTTTTTTTTTTTTTTTTTTTTTCCTTTTTACTCTTTATATAGAAATTCTATTATTAAGGAAATTCAATATACTATGCAAAGCCACGGTATGCAATTAGATTTCCGTCATTGTATGCTTCTTAGTGATTTGATGACCTTCAAGGGTGAAATTTTAGGTATTACTCGTTTTGGTATTGCTAAGATGAAGGATAGTGTATTAATGTTGGCTTCATTTGAAAAGACTACTGATCATCTTTTTGATGCTTCTTTCTATGGCAAGAAAGATTCTATTGATGGTGTTAGTGAATGTGTTATTATGGGTATACCAATGCATGTTGGAACAGGCATATTTAAATTACTTCAAAAATATCCTTTTTATATAATAATAATAATTATTATAACTTTTTAATATATATATTATTATTTAAATTTATTAATTATCATAATATAAATATATTTTATTTTCCTTAACCTTTTTTTTTTTTTTTTTTTTTAATTTTAATACGACAGAGAAAGAATTACCAAAACCACATAACTTATTATTTGACAGTCAAACTCATCATTTAAGATTATAAAAACATAAAGACAAAGCTATATAAAACTAGATTTATTCATTTCTACATTTCTACAGAAAAGATAATATCAAAAATATATATAATCTTTAATTTACATTAGAAAAACAAAATAAAAAAATTTTTTTAAATGATAATATAAAAGAATAATTTATAGAGAATAGAAATAATTTTTTTATACAAAACTTTTACACATTTAAAATGATTTATTCTTTTATATATTCAATTATTTTTTAACTATTTAAATAGTGATTTTTTTTTATTTTATTTTTAAATATATAATATATATACATAAATCAAACAACCTATTTTCATTTTTTCCTTTTGTTAAAAATTTGTATTTTTTTTTTTTTTAAACTATTTATGTATAATTTTATAAAAAATTTTTATTTATTAATATTAAATATAATATATATTTTTTATAACAAAAAATTTTATAGATTTTTTTTCCCCATTTCATTAAAAATAAAAACTATTGAATATAAATAAAATAATAATAATAATAATAATAATAATAATAATAATAATAATAATAATAATAATAATAATAATAATAATAATAATAATAATAATAATAATATATATATTTTAAAGTAATTTTTTTTTTTCTTCTTTGTATAATTAAAAAATTATTTTATTTGTGTTTAATGTAGAAGGAAGGAATATATTCTTCCTATATCAATAATAGTTACTGGTGAAAAGGTTTTTAAAGGAGTATAATGATTTCTATATATATATATTTTTTGTACAGTTTTGATAAAACTAGAAATTGAAAGATTTTCGCCAAAAGAAATTCCAAGATATATATAAAAAAATAGGGTTACATATTATTATATTTCTACCTTTTTTTTTTTTTACATGTTTTATAAAATTCTATTATAATAATTAATTTTTTTTTTTATATATATATAAATTTATTTATTTATTATTATTATTTTTTTATTTTTTTTTATTTATTTTTTTTTATATATAATTATTATAAAAACATATTTATTAAATATACATTATAATTATGCTTTTATTATTATTGTTATTATTATTATTTTTATTATTAATTTTTTTAACCTTTTTTTTTATTTATATTATTAAAATATATTTATATAAATTATTCTAAAATTTTTTTTTTCATTCCAATTAATAATAATAAATAAAATGTATTATTATTAATATATATTTTTATAGCATTTTTTTTTTATATATATTACTTTTTTTTACTATTAACTTTTTTTTTTTTTTTTCTTTCTTTCTTTTTTTCTTTCTTTCAATTTATATATATTATATATATATATGTTTTTGAATGAATGTAATGCTTTTGATTAATCAGGTTGATTTCAGTTTTTAAAAATCGATTTTAAACTTTTTGGAATAAGAATAAATTATTTGTAGCAGCAAGAGCAACAATATTTTCCTTTGGATGCCATGAAGCTTGTAATATCTTTTTGTTGTAATCTAAGGAGTTAATGTTGTAGTATAATTCTTCACGTTTTTGTGGTGAAACTTGGCATTCAAGACCCTTGTTCTTTACGGATCCAGTGTATTTAGTTTGGAATACACTCTTATCAGCTTGTAATACTATATCATTTTCAGTTTCATGATTATATACATGGAAGTAATTACTGTAAGAACCACTTAATATGTTACTATTTATTTATAAATCAAATGATGAAAAATATGAATTTGAAATGATTTTTAATATTTAATATTTTATATATTATTTTATGGTAAAAAGATTGGTTAAGTGATAATTATAATATTTTAATTTTGAACGATAAAAGTAATAATAATAGCAATAATATTTATATATATATAAATAGAAAAAGGATACAGTCCTGTACCATCCATAGTACATTCGAATTTATCAAAGATTGAATCACTTTCATATAAGTCACAAAGTTTGTTTCTTAAATCATGAATTAAGATAGTTTGAACTGGTTTTGATTCCATGTTAACATCCCAAATCTTTAAAGTAAGATAATCTCTTGAAATAATGTGACGACCATTTGGACTAAATTTGACATCAGATATAGATGAAATAATTTCAGAGAAGAAAGTCTTGTTGGTACTATCATCATCCTCACCGTATACTGTTTATTTTTCATTTTTAAAATAATGATAATTATTTAATATTAATAAATCTTATTAAATATATATATTTTTTTAATTAAATATGTAAATTATATATATATATATATAAATACCTTTAGCATGTTGATCACAAAGAGCAGCGGCTCTCATATCACCGATTTTAATAGTACCCTTACTACTACTGTATAAAAAGGTATTACAATGAGTTGGATGGAATTCTACAGCTGTAATAACTTCAGTAAGTTCTTCCATATTTACTGGCTTAATATCCAAAATATCTTAAAATTATTAAAAAAAAAAAAAAAGAAATTAAGAAAAATAATAACTTTCTTTATAAAATGATTATTATAAATTATTGTAAAAAATATTATTTATAAATAATAGAAATATAATTATGAAAAAAGGATACTGAAACTTTGGTTTGAAATTTCTAAATTCCATAAGTTAATTCTTAAATCATCAGCAGAAAGATAACTTTCACCATCAGAATTGACAGATATAGAGTTAATATGATAAGTGTGTGCATTTTGATATATTTTTCTTGGAACAGCAGTAATAATGGTATCATGGTGAATTAAAGTTGGTAATTTTAAACTTTCTTTAGTAAAGGAAGTTGGCTTTTGCATTCCATCAGATAAGTTATTTTCGGAAACAACTTTAATTGATTTTTCAAAAACCTTCCATAATTTAATTGTCTTATCTAATAATTATTTATTCATATATTTATAATATTGATTTATATTTTTTGGAAAATATTATTTTTAAAAATCAAATAAAATATTGTGAAGCGTATTATATATATTATTTTTTTAAATTAATTGTTTAGAAGTTTATAATTTATAAGTTATTAAATTTTTAATATTATATCTAATTTTAAAAAGAATTAAATATTTTAATAAATTACCATTAGTAGATAATAAGAAGTGAGCAGCATTTTGTCTTTTACACCAACGAATTTTATTAATTTTTTCTTCAATTTCTAAACTTTTTAAGTAATCAAATTCTGGTTCGTGAGATTGGAATTCAGTATAGAATTTATATTCACATTTCTTTTTCTATTCATTATTTAGATTTTAGAAAATATAATTTATTTTTTAATTTTGGTTTAAATTATTTATTGATTTTAAATGTTAAGTTTGTTATTTTTAACACTTTTAA
This sequence comes from Piromyces finnis, assembly GCA_002104945.1. Classification (NCBI taxonomy): domain Eukaryota; kingdom Fungi; phylum Neocallimastigomycota; class Neocallimastigomycetes; order Neocallimastigales; family Neocallimastigaceae; genus Piromyces; species Piromyces finnis. The sequence continues at coordinate 493,823 of MCFH01000009.1, read as the reverse complement.
TTAAATAAATCAATGATTATATTTTAATTATAATTTTTTTTTTATAAAATACATACTGTGTCATTACGTTCGAATAAAACAACTCTACCACCCTTATCACCAGTAGCTAAATAATCACCGGTTTCATCAAATTCAACTGCAGAAATAATATCGGCTATTTTTATTTTTTAGTAAAAAATAATTATTTTATTTTAATAAATTATATTTTATCTACTTTAAAATATTTATATATTTATTAAAGTCTTTTTTTTTTATATATTTTAAAATTCAAATATTTATCCGGCTAATAAATTAATTTTTATTATTTTTATGATATTTATGTTATGGACAATTAAGTAAATTTATTTCTTTTTATAATTCTTATATATTTACTAAAAAATAATAATATTTTTTATTTTTTTTTATTACTGTCATGGATTATACATAAAATTGAAATGGATGATACATTGAAAATGGTAACTATTTATGCTTTTCTTTATTATTATCATTATCATTATACGAATGCTTGAAATAGTCTTATTTTATTGATAAATATATTTTTCTGTTCTTTTTATTCATATTAAATAATACCTTCATTTATTTCTTCAAGATCGCCCTTTTCACCGAAACATTGAGCAAATCTCCATCCATTATCCTGAATTTCGTTTGACATGTTTTTTAATTATTATATATCTTCTGCTTTCAATACATTTCATTATTATTTTAACATTAGTGTTGATAATAGTTAATAATTACATAAATTTATATAATAATATTGATATATAAACAAAAATAAATGTTAGATTTTTTTTTATTTATTAATTTTTTTTTTTTAAATAAGTGTTTTTCGTTTTATTTTTTATGTCATTGCTTTTATTTCCTTATAATCATAAATATATAATAATTCTTGTTTTTGATATTTCAAAAAAAAAAAAAAAAAAAAAAAAGAAAATAGTAAAATAAACAAAAAGCAACTACTATATTTTGCTATTCTATTTTATTGAAACTATACAATTTACTTTTTATATATTTATATATTTTTATATATTATAAAAATGATGTATTTAAAAAGCTTTTTATAATTTTGACTTTTTTTTTATATTTTATGCTTTGCATTGATTTAATATGAAAAAATATTGTATAAATAATCTTTATATTATATTATGCCTTTTCATCATCACTGTTAGATATTATTTATATATATTCTTATTTATAATCAATATATAATTATTTTTTGTTTTATGCTGTACTGAATTTAATATATATATAAAATTGTTGCATAAATAATATATAAATAGCAAATATTTAAGATATGAGTATAACGCTTTTTTTTTTTTTTTTTCTAGGTTTATTTGATTTATTAATTTGTTGATTATATAAATGAATTGATATAATTGTTTTGATAATATTTGTTATTTGAATTACTCAAAGTATTTATTGAAAATATATACTTTAAAAATTAAAATTTGAATAACTAATATTGTTTTCAAAAAAAGAAAAGAATATAATATATCAAAATATTGTTTTTTTTTTATAAATTATATTATTTGATTGTGTTTTTTTTTTTTTTTTTTTTTTTTTTATTTATAATATATTAATGACTTATTGCTTTGAAAGAATAATTATCGTTTTTTTTTCTTTTCTTTTCTTTTTTTATAATATGTATATTTTCTTTTTAAATGAAACCTTTTATTTTATATTTATTATTATTATTATTATTTTTATTAAGCTTTTTGTCATCAAATATTAATAATGAAATTCTATAATGTATCAATCATTTAATAAAATTTTTATTTTTATTTCTTTTTATATAAAACAAATATTTAATGTTATTATGATTCTTTACTTTATTCTCCCTTTCCTTATGTTCTATAGTATTATTTTGACTTTCTTTTTTAAAAAATGAACAATCAATTTTTATTATATTCAAAATAAGAAAAAAAAGAAATTGTTTAATAAAAATATTATATATATAATATATAAATATTTTTTTTTTTTTTTTTTTTATAGATATTAATATAATTCAATCTAATTTTATTATTAGTTAATGCTGATTATTTATAATAATAATAATAATAATAATAATAAATAATAATAATAATTGTATTTAATTTTAAAGTAATATTTAATATTATTTTTTTTAAATATTATTAAACTTTTAAAAAGAATATTAATAAATACAATTACAATATATAGTTCGTAATATATTTTTAAATTTAAATATAAATAATTTTTACTAAAAAAATATTACTATTTAAAAATAATTTAAAAATAAAATTAATCTTATATATAAAACAATATAATTTAATAAGACATTATTATATAATAACTATATATGTATCGTATAATTTTAAATTAATATAAAATAACAAAAAATAAATGAATGAACTAAGTAAATATTTAGTTATTTAAATGAATAAATATATATAAAATAAATAAACTTAATTATTTATTATAATTAAATTTTAAAGATTATTTTATAGGTAAGATTTCAATAATTAAAAATACCATCTATAAGATGTTTTTTTTTTGTTAATTATATCAGTAATTAATTGTACACAAAGTAAGAATCTCTATAACTTTAATATGAAAAAAAAATTTCCAAAGTTCATTTTCAATTTATAAAATTTAATTATATATAAATTTATTATAATATGGTACTAATTGTAAATTCATCATTATTATTCAATTCATATATATATATATATGCATTTTATTGTATAAATTATTTTAAGATCTTTTTTGTATCTATTCCTTTCTATTCTTCTTATATTCTTTTCTTTTTATAAACGAAAATAAAAAAAAAATAATTGAAATAAATACTAATATATATTTAATTCCTTATATTTATTGTCCATAAATCATATTTTTATCGAAATTTATATACCCTTTTATCATTGTAATTTTGAATTCTAATAATATTTATATGAATAAAAAAATCATTATTGCTATTCTATAAAAGCTATTATTTGTTATTTGTTATTTTATTTTTTTAATTTCTTTATTTTTTTTTTATTAATTCTGTTTTTTTTTTTTTTTTATTTTATTTTTATTTTTATTTATTTCTATTGTATACAATTTATATATATTATATTTCTTTGCGGGTTATTTATCAATTATCATTAATATTTCGATATAGGTCATGCTTTTGATTTAACGTGGTTTAAATCCCATATAACTCATTACAAAACCAATAGTACAAAGAATAAAAATAAATATAAAAATTAAATGTTCATCTAATGGAAATCCAAAAGAATTATTAATTGAAAAAGACCAAATACTTCCAGCTAGAGTAGGTCCAATCATTCTCATAATTGAAACACACATTCCTGTTATTTATATATATATATAAATGTTTTAAATTTGATGTTATTAATGATTATTATTGACTGCTATAATTACTATTACTATTATTTCTTATTTCTATTTCTATTTTTTTTTTTTAATCTATATTTATATAGTTGATTTGAATTATATAATAATTGTTATTAGAATGTCTTAATTTACCTGAAAATCCATGCATAAAGCCTAAATGTTCACTGGTAACACTTTCAGTAATCATTATAATGACAGAAAGATAGGCAAATGCATCAGACGCAGAAAAGAGTGATAGGAAAACAATTAAAAGAGTCCATAATATTTTAGCTTTATCAACGTATGATGATATATATGGTGTAAAGATAGAAAATGCCATCAATAATACTAAACCAAATCTATAACCTTGGGTGGAAGACATGTGCTTAGCAATTGGTGGATAAACAACTAATTGAATAATAATTTTTGATATACCCATAATTGGGGCTGAATATGAAATTGATTTTTCATCAAATCCTAAACCACCAAGTTTAATTGATGTAGCTGCCCATAATGGAAAAACCTAATCATTACCAATAGTATTAGTTTTAATATATTATTATTTAAGCGATGAGTTATAATATATTAATGATTACGTATTAATATTATTATACTTACTGTAAAGAAAAGCATAGTCGCTAAGGATAACATACAGTAGCATACAATTGCTATCCATGATGATTTAGAAAAAATAATTTTTATAGATTGGAATAATCCTAAATCTTTTTTTGTGGAAGTCTCTGAATCTACGCTATTAGAGAATGTATCATCATCACGATTTCTTATGATTAATGTACTAGATGAACTATTTTGTTCACGTTCATCCCATTCTCTGTAATTTGAGTTATCATTATTATAAAGCTCAATATACTCTTCATCTATAATATTATAAGGATTATTTTTACTTGGTTCGTTTAAAAGTTTATAGGATGCAACAAATGAAATAACACCAAGTGTCATTACAAATATTGATGGTAATAAATAATTGTATTTTAACCAAAAGCTATTGTTGAATATTCCATATTTTAAAGCTGGATTAGCAAGAGAACCTCCAATTAATGGTCCAACCTAAAATATAAATAGAGAATAAAAACATATTTTATTATTAAAATTTTAAGAGTATTTGTTTTTTTTTTTTTTTTGTTAATGTTATTTATTCATAATATTTATAATTATTTTATTAAAAAAAATATTTATTACCATCGAAGCAATACCCCATGTAACACCATAAAATGAATATCCAATTGTTCTATTTTTTTTTTTTTTTTTTTTTTTTTAGTTATAATAGAAATATATTAGAATTTTTTTAGTTTTTATTTAAAGGATAGATTGATATAACGTATTGGATTACTATTTAATTAATTATTCAGAAACAAACCTTTGACTTTCATCAATAACATCGCCTAACATTCCTTTCGCAACAGTTCCATTGGCAGAACATGAACCAGCAATAAATCGCCCTAACAATGCTACGAAAAAGGATTGACTACTACCAAATACGATAATTCCGATACATGTACCAACGATATTACATAAAAGAACTGGCTTACGACCAAATTTATCTGAAAGATGGCCCCAAAAAATATTTGTTATACAAAGAGAAAAATAAAAAGCAGAACCTAATAATCCAACATAAAAACCAATATCTTCTTCTTTTTTAGCTACTTTAAAATCTTTAACCATATTATAAATATATGGAACAGTTAAGGAATCAGCAAATGCTTCGGGCAACACACATAATAACGCCAAAAACACTTGAAGTTTTGGAAAAGGTTTTTTTATTTTTTTCTTTATTGATACATTATCATCTTCCTTATGAAAGAAAACTTCTGTATCATCATTGATTGGTAATTCATATGAAGGCATATAGATTATATTACGTTTTTTAAAACTGTATTATTTATTTTAAAATTTAATTATGTAGAATTGAATATAACATGAATTATAATTAATTTCATAATGATTATTATTATTTATGATTATAAAAAATATAATTTTATATGCATTTATATATTTAATATACTTATTTATTATTTATTATTAAAGCTTACTTAATTCTATTGAAAGGTAGACAATTATATTAGAATTTGTTATATATATTATTATGATTTATATACAAGTAATATTTATTTATTTCCTTTTTTTTTTATTTTATTTTATGTTTTGTTACTGTGATAAAATAAGAGAATTGTATTTTATGTTTATATCATATTATTTTTATATATATCTTTTATTTATTTTTTTTTTTGTTGAAAAATAAAGATTTTAATTATTGGAAAATATAAAGAATAAATATTATTTTTTTAAAAGGAGCTCTATGAAATTGTTTTTTTTTTTATTATTTATATTCATTTACATTTACAAAATAATAATTATTTTATTTTTTCTTTTCAGAGTTTGTTTAAAAATTGAATGAAATTTGCTAATTTCAAAATTAAATTTTAATATATTTATTAGTCTAATGAATAATGAATATATATATTTTTTATTTAATTAATAAATATATATATATCCATTTATTATTATTATTAATTTTTACTTCTTTACTTTTTTTTTTTTCTTTCTTCTCTATTTAGATTTTTCTCATTTAATTTACTTTTATTATTTTTAAATAAAAAAAAAAAGGATAAAAATGATAAAAAAGAAAAAATAAAAATTAGTAAAAAGGTGTGACAAAAAATAAATTCAAGTGTTTAATATATTCTCTTTCAATGGTTGGTAGTAATAAATAGTAAATATAAATTAAACTTTTAGATTATCCTCATATTAATTTCGATTAAATTAATTCTCTACCAATGTTTCTGTATAATTTTTAATTTGTTTAAGAATAGAATAAATGAAATAGTAATAATGAAAAAAAAGAGATTAATGAAAAAACTTTTATTTCTCAAATATTATTTCCATGTTAGTATTTATCTATTAAATTATAATTGAAAAAACAATAACCAAAAACAATCAATTTATTATAATCTATAAATAACAAACTAAATAAAATTATATTAGTAATATTTGTATTTATTATTTTTTTATTTTAAATATCATTAGAAAATAGTTACAAAATATAAGAGAATACTTAATAAAATAATATGTATAATGATAAATTAAAGTATGCGTATATACATATATATAAGATTAATTGAAACTTTTCATAAAAAAAAAAATAATAATAGATTAATAAACTGTAATAAAATAATGTATACTGTATATGAGGTTTAAAATTAAAATTGTAAAATTCTGAATAATTAAATTTATATTTGTAATTCATTCATTAATTTATCAATAGCTTCAATATTATTTTTAATTTGAATTTCAAAATTAATTGGTTTAACATCTATGATATTACATCTAAGCCTTGATTCTTCCTGTTTTATTTAAAGATAAAAAAAAAATATTAATATCTTTTCTACAATGGTACAATTTTTTTTTTAAAAGTAGCGCTATTTATATTAAATAAATTATATTTATTATTTACATTATATGTATCAATTTTGGCACGAATACGGAAGTCATATTGACGGAAGCTAACGTCATCAAAAATTTTATTAAATTCATTTTCATCATAATTTTTAATTTCTTGAAGTTCCTTAGCTTTGTGTCCTAATAATTTTTCAGCACTTTCATTAAAGCATGTTAACCATTGATTTCCGGTGTGATCTAATGCATCTAAAGATAAAATATATCTATAAAAAAAATATAAATGTTTAGTTTATAATTATTTTCTCTATCGAGTTTTTAAACCTTTCAAACTATATTTTATTTTATCATACCTGTATTCTGGTTCTGGGTATGACTTATTACATTTTTCACAACGCCATAGATCATCTTCTTCAATTACTTTTTTATTACAATTTTCACCTGGACAAGCTGGGTATGCAAAGTTATCTTTTTTTATAAAAACGACGGTGGATACAATATTGAAATAGTCAGCCTATTTTTTTTTTTTTTAACGATTATGTTGTTAGAAATTATCATAAAAATTTAAATATATTGGAATAATATATAATAATAAATAGTAAGAATATGATTTATAATAAGAATTAAAATAAATATAAACTAAATTATTAGAATATATTTACCTTTTCACTTCCTAAGTTTTCATTTTTTATTTGTTGTAAAGTTTTATATACATTTGTTTTTTGAACATCACCGCCATTGAATGAACCCATATTAGAAAAGGTTTGATAATTACCATCGTTATTTTGAGAATACCAACCAGATATTCTATGAGCTTCAGGAATATCTGGATTGAAAGAAATAATACTAGATGATAAAGTAGAAATTGACTTTCCTTGGAAATCATTAACTTTTACTGCTTTGAAAGCAACAACTGGTTTATCTTCATATCTCATATCTTCAGCATGCTTAGCCCATAATGTAAGTCTAACTTTAAATCCAGAATCATCGACAATATATACATCACGCTTATTGATCTTTAAAATTATTATTCATATATATTAATTATTTTTATTTTTATTAGTATCTGAAACCCACTTTAATTTTTATGTTTATATTTAATTGTACTTACTGGACGATTGCTTGCTTTTGAAGTTATTTGAACAATTTCTCCCATTTGGTCAACTACACCAATAACATCTTTTATTATTTACAAAATTTTTTAAAATAACTTTAATATAAAAATTGAAATCTATTATACTAAGAAATATTTTTGAAAATTTAAAATATTCATTCAAATTACCAACAATGGAATCTTTATCAATTGCTTCTAATTGATTAATTGGAATAAATGAATAATGCATTTTTAATTCTTGATTACTATCGTTACACTGAAGAAAATAGTTTAATTAAAATTGTTAATAATAATTATTGATTTATCAATATTCTTTTTATAGCTATTTAAAATAATACTAACTAATGTTATGTTTGTATTAGCATCTAAGTACATTTCATATTCATTTTTAACATTATTAAATTGCTTGTTGGCAACCTTAATGTTAGCTCCTGAAATATAATAAACCTATGAATTATTCCAAATAAAAATTATTTTAAATGTTTAATATCCTTAAAAATAATAATATTCTATTTTTATAATTATTGTTATATTTACTTGATCTTCTTGAAGTAAATCATAAAATTTATCACATGCATCATTAAATGCAGTTGCTCTAATTTCACTCTATTTTATTAATATAATATATAAATTTAGAATATTTAGGAACATTAACTATTTACATATAATAAATTATAACAATAATATAATTACAGAATTATCCATAAAAACAGTAGAGAAAAGTTTTCCAGAACCACGTGCATTGTTCCAAGTTTTAATGTCATTTTTACTTATGACTTTAGCACGGATAGTCCAACTTTATTTATAATAAAAGTTATTTAGGTTATTATTATTTGAAGAAATATCATTTTTATGTAAGTATATGAGAGTATTAAACAAAACTCACCGATTTTGATATGGACTTAAACTTTTAATTGGGAAAATATTTTGATTTTTCATATTATTATTGTTGCTATTATTATTATTATTATTATTATTTTTAATATTATTGAAATTATTTGGTTTATTATTTTGTTCAGACTGGCCTTGACTTGGATTACTAGAATTATCATATCCCATAATTGTTTGAGGTGGAAAAACTTCTTGAATATTTCTTGGATTACCGATTTTATCTAAGTTTTCATATGGTAATACATCGAAATCCAATAAAATACCAAAGATAGATACGACACTTTTATAATTTTTTTAATATTATAAATATATAAATTAAAATTATTGAAATAAATATCGTTTATTTTATTTTATTTTTTTTAATTAATGAAAAAAAAAGTTATTAATTACCCATTTTTTGAGAGTCTATTAGATATGCATTTTTTAATTTTAATTAAACAGTTTTTACTAACTTTGGAAGATTGTTCCATAAGTTGTGAGGACATTAAGGCTTTAAAAATATTTTTAAAATAAATATTTTAATTATTTTAATAATTTGTTATTATAAAAAATTGTAGTTAACTTGTATAATTTTAATCTTACTTTGCATAAAGTATATACCATCGGATATAATTACTCTTTATTTTTATTATTTTAAATATTTTGTTAGAATAAAATAATAATATTGTATTTTTATGAAAAATAAGGAAAATGTTTAATTTATACCTATTGGTATTTGATTGAGTACTTTTGATATTTAAAACTTGAACAATTGGATTTCCAAAGCTTTCAAATTGATTTTTGTATAATGCTTCAATAAAGTTCTTTGTTAATTGAGCTGCCATTCTTATTTATTATTCTAAATTATATTTTATTTAATTAATATATATTTAATTATTATTATTTTTGTTTTAATCATTTTATAATTGTTATTTGAAAAAAGTATTAATTTTACCTTTTTTATATAAAATGATAAGATGATAGAGAAAAAATAAACTATATTATTTTCAAGTTATAATACCGAATAAATACTATTTTGTTTAATTAGAATAAAAACTATATAAAAATAATCTTTTTTCCTTTTAATAAAAAATAAAATAAAATTTTAAAGATTAAGTCTAAAAAAAATTGTTAATGTAAGAGAAAATAATTTAGAGCTTTTTCAAGTAAAGAAATTAATACAAAGTTTTTAAATAAAAAAAAAAAAATCTTTTTGTGGCGTATGAAACCAAATGATTTTAAAAATGATATTTTAAATTATAAATATTAATAATTAAATTAATTATTTACTAATAATATCATGAAAAAATATTTATTTAATTATAGATATGGCTTTAATTAAATATAGTAGAACGATAATTATTAATAATGTCCATTTAAAATTGATGTTGTCCTAAAATTTAAAATCTTTTTAAAAATTTTATTATTCTAGGATAGCTTAACCAGAATATTAATTTTTACTTAATTTTTATTATAAATTATACGTACTCTACCTAGTTATATTATTATATATCCTATTATTTTATCGTTTTATAACGTTAACTTATTTTTATTTATTTATTATTATTATTTATTTACTTTATTTTATTAAAACATTAAATGAGATAACAATAAATTTATTAAGAAATTAAAATTTAAGATTTTTAATAATTAAATATAGGAATATATAAATATGAACATTATCTTCTAATACTAAATATATTAATTATTTTTAATATAATCAGAAAAAAAAAAAAAAAAAAAAAAAAAGAAAATTAAAAATATTAAATTCTATGCTTCAGAAAAATTTTATTCTTTTTTTTTTTTTTTTTTTTATAAATATCTGAGTATATTAACGATTGCCGATATATCTGTCTAATTCATTCCAAAATTCTAATACAGTTTGAATATCATGGTGTCTTTTATATTTTTCAACCTAATTTAATTCAAATTATTTATGTAATTGAAAAAATTGAAATACCTTTAGCTTTTAATCTTTACATTAATAATTTATATGATTTATTATATTTCAATAATTACCTTTAATACTTTTACATTCCATTCTTTTACTGGCTCTTTTAGTACATCATCTTGATATTGAAGGTAGAAACCTCTTACTATTAAGGTTTAATTATATATATTACAATGTTAATAATAAAATTTAAATTAACAATATAATTTAAAAATATAAATACTTTTTGAGAACAATTCAGTTGGATTAGACCATTTCCAGCCTTTAAATTGCCATGTTGCACCACAAGTAAAAACAGCAACAACTCTATCCCTATTTAAATTCATATTATAATTAATTGTTTAATTTATGATATTCAAGAGAAATATTAAAACTTCATAAATATTATATATTACCAATCTTCTGTTCTAAATTTATCTACTGAATCAACAACATAATATTTTAATTCACTTCCATCTGATTTTTGTCTTGTTATTGTAAGATATTGTTCCTTTTTAATTCCTTGTTTACGACATTCCTGAGGATCTAAAAATCTTTTTTATTTATTTATTTAATATAATTAATAATTATTATTTTATTAATCTTATTAAACCAACAATATAACCAATATAAAATGAATAAAATAATGAAGGGAGAAATGGAATTTTCAAAGTATACTCACTGTTTATCTTGTAAGAATTTTGAAACATTATACATCGTTATAAGTGAGGTTGGTGCTGAAGGAACAATAATAATTGGTGTATGAAGAAGATCTTCATAAACATTATTAAATAGTTTTATGTAATTTTATTTTATTTTATAAAATTAGATACTTATAAAAATATAAAAATAATTGTAAACTATCAATATAAATTACCACGTGATTTAGAGCCACTTCTATATAATTGTGCAATTTTTTGACCTATTTAATAGAAATATTAATTTATTTAAATAAATCGTGATAATACATGGTAATAATAAAATAATAGTAATAAGGTGTCTATATTAGTATTGATTATTTTTTTTATAAAAATAAAATGATAATATCATTAAACTGATACTTACTTGCATCTTTACCCTTTTGTTTGTTATTTGATAAAAAGATATCAGTTGCAATTTTGTGTGCTGATTCAAAGGACTTTTTTTATATAATATATATTTTAATTATACATTAATTTTTATTGCTATTATTATTATATTATATGTTCCATTATAATTATTTCTTTCTAATATAAACTATTTCATACTTTAGTTCCTCTACACTGTAATATTGATTTTCTATTTTGAAGTGTTCTTTCCCTTGCTGTAATTTTTTTGACAATTTCTATATCCTATGAAATTTAAGAACAATTAATAATAAAGTTATTATACAAAGTGGTTTTTATATATATTTATTTAAAAGATATAAAACAACTTCTACAATAATTATAAATAAACATTGTGAATCTTACAACATCATTATCATCTACTTTTTGCTTTTTTGAATCTTTATCTTCACTTTCAATTTCAGAGGTTCCTCTTTTTTCCTTTTCATTGGTAGTACCATCATCATCTTTACTATCTAAACTATCTAATTTATTTGTTTGACCATTTAAGTAATCTAAAATACCCCTTTTATCAATAATAGAAATAGCTTGAATATTAATTGCAAGACATTCTTGAAAATATAATGAATGATCTAAATTTTGATTCTTTAAAAGAAACAATACTGTTGCCAAGTTATATGATTTATATTGAGAAGGGTCAGACAAATTAAATTCTTTTTCAAAAATTGTTACATATGTTGCATCTTTAATATTTTCTACTTTAGCGTGATCTGCATTAGATAGTTGATATGGAACCTTTTCTAATATACTTTTTCTAAGTAATGTAATTGCTTCAGACATTTTTTTTTTTTTTTGGGTTTCTAATTTGTAAAATATAATTTATAATTTTAATTATTATATTAAAAATAAATATATAAAAATTTGAAAATATCTATATTTATGAATAATATATGAATTATTATATTGTATTATTGAAATTTCAAGAACATTATAAAACAATATAACCAAATTTTATTTTAGGTTTTATATTTTGAAACATTGAAAGATAATATATTATATATATTATTAATTAATCATGTAGAAGTAATGGATATTAATGTAATTTTATATTTATATTTATATTATTGTTTAATTTGTTATTTATTATTTTTGAAAAATTGTATGAATGTACTGATAATTTTTAAATTAAATTAATATAAATAATACTTTATTTCTGAAATTGTAATTTTAATGAAAATCCAGTTATTTTTTCAAATAATACATTCACTTTCTTTAATTATTAATTTATTTTTGATTTATTTAAATATATAGTTTTGTTAATACTTTTACTATTTTCTTGATTTATTTTTATTTAATTAAAACATTCATATTGGAAAATATTAAAATTTTCGGTCATTTTTCCAATATGGAGTTTATTTGATAAATATAACTTTATTATCTTTCATATCGAATAGTATTGATGATTTTTATTAAAAATTTATATTCAAAGTTTATATACATTAAAAATCTTATTAATGAGATCTACTTCCATACAACATTTTGTTTTGTTTGGTTATTAATCCGAGATTTTTTTTTTTTTTTTTATAATTAATTAAAATTTCAATGTATTTTTTTTTTTTTTTTTTTGCTTGCTGGCGTTAATTAAATTTTGAGTTTTATTTATTTATTTACTTATACTTTTATTTTTATCTTTACTTAATATATCCTATTATTTTATTTGTATTATAATAATCTACATTGATTATAATATTATTTGATAAAATTCATTGAAATTTCATGAAATTTTTCAATATAGTTAAATTTTAAATGATGAATTTTCCGTTGTAATATTTATACCTTATATATAAATTAAATTATTATATATGTTTTATTTATTATTTATTTAATACTGTGTATAGCTTATGATTTTAATTTGAAATATCTTTGGATATGTTTTTTTTTTTTTTTTCTAGTTTTTATAAGAAAGATTTTATAGACTAACAACACCAACAATAAATTTTTTTTTTACTTGAAATATTTTATTATATAAAATTTGAATTAATATATTCTAAATTTATATATGTATTATCCAAGAATAATTTAAAAAAAAAAAAAAAAAAAAAAAAATGAATAATTTCATTTAATATTTTTATATTTATATATTTTTTATTTGTTAATTTTTTCTCGTAATTTTAAAAAACTTGTTACATAGTATACTTTATCATTTTTTATATAATAATTGTTAACTATATTAATTAATACCATTAAATTAACAAATTATTTATGAAATTATAAATAATTTATAAAAATAAAAAATAATAAAATAGGGAGCATTAAATAAAACTAACTATGAAATATTAGGTTTGCTAGTTGCTTTTTTATAATTAATATCATGATATTTCTTCTTAATTAGTTTTTTTAACTGATTTCGATTCATGGTTTGGTTTTTTGCTTGGTTCGAAATGTTTGAAAATGGCTTTAAATAAATATATTAAATATATAAAAGTATTAGTTTTTTTTTTTCTTTAATTTTAGGAAATATATTATATGCAATTTATAATGTTGACTTACAATAAATCATCTTGTAGAACCAGATATAGTTCAAAGTTTGCATTGGAATGATGTTTAATACAAAGTATAAACTAAGATATACAGAGCAAACTTCACGATCAAAAATAATATCATCTATATAATAATATATAATAATATATTGACATTTAATGACTCATTGATAAATAGCAAAAAAATACATATTAATCTTTATTTAATTAATATATAAATATACTTACGTAACAATTTAAAAATAAAAATACTTCCAATGGCAATTCTAACAGTAAAGAATGTTACTAATAAAAGTAAAGAACTAATAAGTTGTCCAATTGATCCTGTTAAATCTATTTTATCGAAAACCCAGTAAGTATGTAAGAAGATTGTCTATAAAGAAAAATTGAATAAAATTTAATTAATTACTTGAGATATTAAAGATTTATAATTATATAAAACTTAAGAAAAAAAGAAACTTATTAATTTACACTAAATTCATAGATTAAATACATGATGGCGTAATGACCAAGAACATTGCTTTTCTAAAAATGATTAATTTAAAAAATCAATAATAAAATCAATAATAAATAAGTTTAATAAAAGAAAGTTTCATTTAAAATATTTGTGGTTATTATGAATATATATAGTTTGACTTACAAAAGTAAAGATATAAATTAAGAAGGCGCCGAAACCATGAATAACAAATCCTATTCCTCCTTTTTTATAATCTCCTACACTATAGATAATATCCCACATAAAGTATCTAAATTTTACATATTTTAATTAGTTAAATATTTTTCTGTATATTGTATTTAATATTTTTATTTCATTTTAATACTTGAGTAATTCTACATGAAGTATTAAAATTTAAACATATAAATTTTATATTCAAATAAAGCAAATAAAATTTAAATAAAAATTAGTAAAATATTACAAAAATTAAAATAGTACATACCCAATAGAAATACTAATAGTACTATAGAATATATTAATTTCTTTGTCACTGTAGTCATTTTCATTTTTATCCCAAGGAAATCCGAATTTACAAATTAAAAATATACAGAATGGTGAAACGATAATTGCATGAATGAAAGCAACAACTCTTGAATTCCAATCTTTTCTTTTATAATTGCTTAATTTGAGGTAATATTTATTTTTCCAAACATTTTTAAAGAATGTGTTCAAAGATAAATATAAAACAGAAAAAATTAAAAACCAAGTTAAAATATTTTTGTAATATTCCTTTAATCTTGGAGCAACGAAACCATCAAAAACATCATCTTTAATTAATCTATTCAATAGAATATCAATATGATCATCAATTATTATTTGTAGATTACTCCAGGTAAACATTTTTTTTAACCCCTGTTAATTTAATTATTTTTTGCTATTAATGAGATAATATTCCAAATTTCTTATTTGTTATTGATAACTATTTTTATATATTATTTTTTTTTTTTAAAAAATTAAATATATAACATAAATAAACAAAGTAGTTAGAAAAAAAAGAGGATATTGTTAATTATTATTATTCTTATCATTATTAATTATTATAAAATACAATTTATATAAATTGAAAAATTGAATTCTAATTACATTATTAATATTATTTAATTTTTTAATATGAATAATTTAGTGATTTAATAACTATTTCAATTTTTCAAGAGAAAAATAATATA
The DNA here is from genome assembly GCA_002104945.1 of Piromyces finnis. Taxonomy (NCBI): domain Eukaryota; kingdom Fungi; phylum Neocallimastigomycota; class Neocallimastigomycetes; order Neocallimastigales; family Neocallimastigaceae; genus Piromyces; species Piromyces finnis. Next base: position 477,914 of record MCFH01000009.1, on the reverse strand, counting down.
AAAGACAATAAAATCAAATAAAAAACAATAACTGCTTTATTAATTTAAATTTGCTTTTATATTTTTTAATTAATAGCTCTTTTTTTTTTTTTTTTAATTATTAATTATATAAATATCTTTAAATTTATTATTACTTTTTTTTTTTTTTTAAAGGTAATTATAAAATATGGATGATATATCCAAATAAAATAAATTAAAAATAAATTTAATATTTTTATTTTTAAATTAAAAAATGTATTTTAAGTATGTAATTTTTATCAAATATTTAATATTTAAAGCTTGGTAAAAAACTAGGTAAAAATAAAAATAAACTATTTTTTAACAATATTCTTAATTCCTTTAATAAAAAAACTTTTTATTATATTAATAATAATATTATTATTTATATTTACAATTTACATAAAATTAAAGTATCGTTGTTGGTATTATTAAAGTAGAATTTTTTAAATTTTTATGGATTTAGATGTTAAAATAAAAATTTCATCTTTCAGTATAAACATTTTTTATTTATCTTAGTGTTTAATTAAATATAGCATTCAGTGTTGGCATAATTAAAAAGAAGAAATTCAATTGAGATTATTATATATAGATAAAATAAAGTGAAAATTTAAACAACAATTTAAATGTTTAAAATATTATTTCAAATATAACAAATAAATAAGATAAAGTTAAAAGATCTAATATTAAAAAAAAAAAAAAAAAAAAAAAACATGTATTTTATTGAATAATTATAATAAAATTAAATTAAAAGGAAACAAACAAACAAACAAATAAGCAAACAAACAAACAAACAAAAAAGTTTTTATTGATACTTTTATTACTGATTAATATTAATAGTTTTTAGTTTATGGAAAAAACATAAATTTTATACAAGGGTATATAAATATCATATACTCAATATTTCATGATGGATTTGTTTTTAATATGACAATATATGATTGATAATTTAATTTTCTATTTTGTATTCTAAATCATTATGGAAGGGGATTTTAATGCAATTTTTTTCTAAGTTTAGATATATCTTTTATATAATCTATTTATTTTATTAATAACATTAAATTTAAAATATTAATTATTTTATAGTAATCATTTATATATATTTATATATATGTATATAAATTGAGTTAAAACTAACCTGAATACATAAATCTTTCTTCATCATTATTTAAATAAGATGTTTTTATTGACTCTAATTCTAATAGTTTTTTAGGTAAATATAAAAGTGATACATGTTTAATAAGGATATGAACCAAAATTTTTTTAATATATTATTTTATTTTAATTTAATAGAATTAAATTAAAATATTATAAACATTCATTTTAAATTAATAATCCAGTATTTTTTATAATTATTAATTTACCTTCTTCTGTAAATGGTTCACCTTCAGTTGTTAAAAAACCAAAGAGTTCTTCTTTTGTTAAATACCCTCTATTTTCTGGATCGAGAACCTTTAAGTTTTACAATTACATTTCATTAGTAATTATATTATGTAAGGATTTTAAAATTATTAGTATTATTATATTTACTTTAAAGACTCTCCATAGTTTATTATCATCTGCTGGAAGATATTGAGTTTGATATATTTTATAGATTGCTCTTAAAAATTTATTAAAATCAACAAAACCTGGTTGTTTTTCATCTAACATCTAAAATTCCATATTAATTCAAACATTAATATTTTTAAACATTCATATTAACAAAATTATTTATTAAAAAAAAAAAAAAAAAAAAAAGGAAAAAACATATTTGTAGTAAAGTCTTACTTCTTTTATTAAATCCTGAAGTTGTGCTTCATTAGGATATATACCTAAAGATCTTATGATTGTTCCAACCTCTCTTTCTGTAGTTTTAATTTAATAAATTTAATTTCATATAAAAAGTAAAGATGTTAAAAATATTGAAATAAATATTAATATATAATATATATATATATTTAGTTTCCAATCTTTAAAAATAATAATATAATATAATATATATTTACCATCGCATGTATCATTTTGAGCGGTATCAAATAAACTAAATGCTAAAAATGAATAATATACGAAATATTAGATTTTAGCCTCGTTTATTGTATAATCCTTGTTCAATGAAATTTAATATATTTTGTTTTCATTTGTAATACTCTTTTTTTTTTTTTTTTTTCGAATTATACCTTCTTTTATTCTATTAACTTTTTTTATAACTTCTAGATTTCCAGTATTCATCAATTCTTCATAATATGTAATTTCTGGGGCTTTTACAACTTCTGTATTAGGTGTTTCAGCTTTTTTTGAAGATGCCTTTTTTTTTCCTTTTCCTTTTCCAGATTTCGATTTTGGTGATTTTGGTGTGCTACTTTTCTTACTACTAGAACTACTCGGCTTTTTCTTTGCTTTTGTTGCCATTATTGCATATATTAGAATGAATATAAAAATATTTTATTGTATTTATAATATTCTTTTTTAATTATATTTTATTAATATCTTTCTTTTGTGTTTTAATATAATATTTTATTTTTTAGAAAAAAAAAAGTTTTATTTTTTTGTTTATGAATTTATGGTTTATAGATTGGCAATATTTTTTTTACATATCATGAAAAAGTTTAAATAAACTTTAAATTTTAAAATTATTATATAAAGTTTTATTGTAAAAAAAAAAAAAGTTGTTTCGGCATAACCATAACCAAATATTTTTAAACATAAACAGATTAAATAAAAATCTTCAAATTATAATAATAATAATAATAATACTTCATCAGATTTCCTTTTTTTTTTTTTTTTTTTTTTTTTCAAAAATTTATTTATTAAACATTATAATGTGTTAAAAAATAAAAACTACAATACTCTATTATATAAAACCTTTATTTAAAGTTTATATTATCTTATATCTTATAATAGATGTTTTTTTTTAAAAATGAATTTGAATAAATAAGTATATAAATAAAAATAGGTATCTATTTTGTATTATAAAAAAGTATAATACAAAAAAAAAAAAAAAATTTTTTTCAAAAATAAAATGGCAAAAAAGATTAAATGTATTGAATTTATTTAAAAGTATAAAAACTTAGCACGTTATTATTTTCCATTGTGTCCTTTAAACTTTTTTTAACTTTAATCTTTTTCAAAGCATTTCCGTATTTTCTTAAAGTACATTTCCCTAGTAAATCCTTTAAATCCTTTAAATCATCCAGTTCATTATCTTCATTATCTTCATTGTCTTCATTGTCTTCATTGTCTTCATTATTTTGATTTGTTGAAATTTCATCATCAGTCTTACTTTCACTATCTTCATCTTCTTCCTCTTTTTCCAATCCCTTGATATACTCATCTAGTTTTTTATAGATACTAATACTACTACCATTTCTTCCTGTTATATCTATCATACGATTAAGGGTATTTCTAACAACTCTGTTGAGAAAAAAATTTAAATATTTATTATAATTAATAACAAATTTTATTGATTATAATAATTTGGTACTCTATTTATTTATATTAAATAAGAACTATTAAATTTACTCTAATGGTAATCCTGAAATAAGTGCATGAGAGATAATATTTCCAGAATTATTAATACCAATAAAGTCAGATAATGACTTTCTAAATTATATAATAAAAAAAAAAAATAAATTTTATAATACCATTACTATTATTATTTTTATTACTATTTTAAATTTTCTACTTTCTGTAACCAAAATATTAATCATCATTATCATAATTTTTAATTACTAATAAAAAGTATTTATTAGTTTACCTATAACGATTAGTGAACGATTGTTCCATAACCATATGATTTATAACTTTATTTAATTTATTTAATGCTTCCATTTGTATTATGGCTACTTTTTCATCAGATAGTAATGTAAAATCATTTTTATTGGTGTCTTCATCATTATCCTGACTAATATTATCGCTATCATTTCCTAATAATTCTTTTTCTTTTTTTTCGAGCTTTTTTAATTCATTATATTCAAAATCTTCTTGATGATTAATTTTTTTCCAGTATTCTCCTATGAAAGCTTTAGTTTCTTCTTTTAATGTATCTGTAAAATATATGTCATTATCTAACGCTTTTTTAAACATTAAATCTTCTTGCCTCTTTAATTGTGTTAAAAATGGAATTATTAAAGACAATTATTGTTTGATTGTTAATATCACTATTTTTATTTAATACATATTACATATAATAAAAACTTATAATATAAACCTTATTATCTTCAGCAGTAAAAATATCATAATTATAGAATGGTATAGAAGTTTGTTCTGAAAAAGGAATTGGCCAAACGGAAAATCTTTTTAATTTAAGAATTTAAATTGTTTTTAATAATAATAATAATAATAATAATAATAATAATAATAATAATAATAATAATAATAATAATAATAATAATAATAATAATAATATGGTAATTAAAAAGAAAATAAAATCATCATTGATAAGTAAAATCTTTAAAAATCTAATTTACCTGTTATATCTATTTGCAAGAGAAGGTTTAGTATTTTTAAGGGTTTGAGTTAATGATAAAAGATAATTTGAATCTGAAAGATAATGACTTGAAAGTTGAAATAGTATTGGTTTGAATGATAATAAATAATTAGTGAAGAATAATTTGAATTTTTTTCTCGATAGAGATTTCATTTTTTCATTAAATTCTTCATTAGTTATATTATCCCAGTCATCTAATTTGAGCCCCTCTTTTAATAAATCACCTTCTTCCTGATTTAATTCTTCACTATCAGAATCAACAATATCATCAAGGTCCATTTCCTCTTCATTATCAATTTCTGAAAAAACTTCATTATCCTTAATAGAAGATTTCATTTTTAATCTTTTAATTTCTTTTTTTAATTCCTCTTTGTCTATTTCTTCATTGTCAATTTCTTTTTCTTCTTCATAATTTTCTTCATCCTCTTCTTCCTCTTCTTCTTCTACTTCTTCTTCTTCTTCAATTTTTTTATTTTTTTTATGTTTTCTCTTCTTATTATGTTCTTTATTTTTTTTCTCATTTTTTTTTAATTTTTTATTATTTTCTGTCTCTTCTAATTCCGTTTCACTAATTTTATCATTTATTTCTTTATGTTTTCTTTTTTTATTTTTGCCTTTTAAATCAGAATCATTTTCCTTTAAATTGTTATCAATTTCGCTTATTTCTTTTTTCTTATTTTTCTTTTTCTTTAAGGAAACCTTTTCTTTATTTTTTTTAGGATGTTTAGATTCTTTTGACTTTTTTGAAATTTCATTTTCATTTTCATTAATATTTTCAAATTCTTCTTCTGTTTCACTGATAAATTCTTTTGATTTATATTGTTTTGGATCTTGTTGCTTCCTCTTCCTTGTTGATTTCACTGCCATTTTATATTTCTTTCGAATAAAATTAAAAAATGTTAATATACAAATATATAATAATAATAATAATATTAAAAAGAATATTATGAATATTAAAAGTTAAAATTAATTAATAAAATTTTTATAATTTATTGGTAATTAATTTATAGGATAAATGTTTACTTTAAAAATTTTATGGTAATATTTTTCAATAATAAAGAGGTTATAAAAAAAATAGTTATAGAAATAAAAAAAAACAAAACAATAATAAATAATAAATAATAAATAATAATAATAATAAATAAAAAATAAAGTAATATAACAAATATAAAAAGAAATTAAACAACAAAAATAAAAATAATAATAGAAAAGAAACATATAAATAGAATATAATATATATATATTTTGGAAATTAATAACTTTATAAATAAAAAAGTTGAAATTTATTAAAAGCATATTTTAAATTATAATAAAAAAAATAAATAAAGCATTATTCATTTTAAGATTTAAACAGTATTATTCCAAATTTAAAATATAATTAAAGTATATATATTATTTTTTTTAAAGTATTATAAATAATAAAAGATAAAAGCAACAACAAAATGTATGTACCAATACCAAATAATGATGATTTATCATGGGAAGATTTAAATAGAAAAGCACGTATGCTTGAAAATGAAATTGATGGAAAAATTATAACTTTTTCAAAATTGATATCTTCCCAAGGAGCAAATTCTGTAACAATAGATATAGATGATTCCATGGATAATTCTCATTACTCAATAGATGCTCTTGATAGGGATATTGATTCATTATTAATGAAGGTATTTATTATTAACAATATTTTAAGTTGGTATTTACCAGAAAAATACATTTATATCATTTATGTTTTCCTAACTATATTTAATTGTAAATTTTTATTTTTATTTATTATTATCTTATTATCTTGGTTTAATAATAATTTAAATAGTTACAAAATATAATAGATAATATGGCTAAACAAGTAGAATTAAATTCGGGAAATAATTCAATGATTCATTTTTTGCAAAGACACAGAGACATGTACTATGATTATTCAAAAGAATATAAAAAGTATAAAGTAAGAATGGCCTATTATTCATTTTGAAATTTTATTATAAATTTTATTATTATTATTATTATTATTATTATTATTATTTTCATTTATATTAATATTTCATTTATAAAATAGAATAATTATATATCAAGAAATGAATATAATGAATTGATGAATTCAATGAAGAAAGAAGCAAAGTATATAGAAATATATATATATATATATAATGTATACAATATATATTCAAGAATAATTAATAATTTTTAAAAAATAAAATTTTTATAATATTGTTATAAAAAAGAGCGTTTAAAAGCGACGAAGAATATTTATTGAATGAAAGAGGAAGAATTGATGAATCAAGTAGAATGGCTGATATGGTTTTAGAGTAAATAATTTTTTTTTCTATTTTAAAGTTTAGTAATAACATATTATTAAATAAAAGCTTTAATGATTAGAAATATAATATAATAATTATATTATATTCTATTATTAAAAATTATTTATCAAAAAATTTTATAAATAAAGGCAAGCATATAGTACAAAGAATTCCCTTTTTGAACAAAGAAGCATGCTTCAAGGCACAAGGTCGAGAATGTCAAATATATCAAGTACGTTAAAATTTTTTCTTCATTGTCATCATCATTAGTATTATTTTCACGATTTTAATTATAATAAATTAATAACTATAACAATTACAAAACGATAATAATAATTGTATATATTTTTTAATATTTTGTTGTTAATATCAATGCTTTTTTTTTTTTTTTTTTTTTTTAAAAAAAAACAAAAATAAAATTATGTATATATATATAGCTCGTTTCCCAATTATTAATAATTTAATTGGAAAAATATCAAGAAAGAAGAGAAGAAATACTATAGTTTTAGCATCTGTTACAGCTGTGTGCTTATTTTTATTAGTTATTTGGTTATTCCGTTAACCATTTTCAAAATCTTTATATTAATTATCACTATTCAAAATCAAAAACATAAATAATCCTTAGTAAAAAATAAATCGAAAATATAAACATTTTTTTTAAAACCAAATAAATAAAATGATTATAGTGTAAATAAATTCAATTTAAATATCTATTTAGTGTGATATAGACTTATTTATATGATTCGCCAAATAATGTGTAATTTTTAACTTTTTCCTGAAAGTACAATATATATTTATGTATGATAAAAAATAAATAAGAGTTCAATTTTTTTTTTTTTTTTTAAATTATTTATATTATTTAGTTTATTTAATAGCAATTTTTTTTGCTTTTTTTTTTTGCTTTTTTTTTTTTTTTTTTTTTTAAATAGATAGATTATTGAAAAATGCATATAAAAAGTGGATTATACATTTAAAAAATAAATTTATTTAAAAAAAAATTATTAAATATTTAATATAAAAAATATATATATAGAATATGCCGATAATAATTGTTATTTTAATTTGAAAAAAATATATAACATTTTATAATTATAAAAGTATGTTTTATCAATAAGTTTAAACGATATGCTTATCATATTTGTATTTCATTTGAGGATTTCTGACATCACCAACCATGGTATATTCATGTCCTCTAAATCTCTTCTTTACGAAAAGGAAACCTGCAACACAAGCAGCGCATCCTCCAATTGAATATGCAACAAAGTGAGAACTCTCCTGTTTAATTTCTGGTTCATTGATAAGGTAATCAGAGGTATTTTTAGTATCATTATCATTATTATCAATATTATCGTTTTCGTCATATCCTACATAATCATCATCACCTAATATATCATTAATAATATCATTCTCGGTGTCTATACTGTTATCGACGCCATTATCGATATTGTTAACATAATCATTTTCTTTTTCAACAATATTCTTAGTAGTTGGCTTCTTACTTGGTTTATTCATGTTTTTGGATGGTTTATAATTAGCTGGTGGTGCCTTACTTGGTTTACTGATAGGCTTCTTTGGTGGTTTCTTTGATGGTTTCTTTGATGGTTTCTTCGATGGCTTGCTGGAAGGTGAATCATTCTCTTCTTGTTTAACAGTTTTTGTAGATTTTTTAGTATCTTTCATTAACTTACTCTTATTCTTTTGAATAAACTTTACAATATCTTCAATTTCATCTTCTCCATCATAGTTGCCTTTCTTAACTCCTTTATAGTAGCTATATTTATATTATTTATTGTTAATTGTATTTATTTAAAAATTTTATTTTATATATATATATATTTTCAACTAATACATACAACATTAATTCTGGCCAAAATTGATTATCTTGAGAGTAACAGAAATCTATTTATCATAAAATTATTATTATAATAATAATAATAATAATAATATTTAAAAAATATTTAATATTTATATTCTTATTTTATTATTTTAATATTAATAATTTATTATTAATAAGAAATATATCTACTTCTAAACTAAAAACATTTTGTATTAAATCTTAAGTATACTTACTAAATTGTTTTCCATAACATTCAATTTTTGTTATTTTTACATTTTCAAGATTATAAAGACCACTGTCCATATTTTGTTGGAATTGTAACCATTTTGGGTTAAATTTTTGAGTATGTGGACATTTTCTAGAACCATAAAAAACTACCCATAAATTTTCGGTATCAGTTAAAACAGTATTTTTAAATTCATCTACAGTACTATGGCGAATTAATTTATCAGCGGCTTCTGATTTCTTCATACGCTCTGCTTTCATTTTATTTTTGAGAGCTTGTTGTTCTGGAGTTAAAGGTTTCTTTGCTGCAAAGGCTAAATTGAAGCATAATACAGCAATTATAGCCAGCAAAGTGAAATATTTATTTTTATACAACATGTTTATTTTTGTTTCTGTTATTTTTTTTTATTCTTTTATTTTATTTTTTTTTATTACTTTAAATTAATTTTGTTATTATTTTTATTTTTATTTTTTTTTATATTTTATTCTTTTTTGATTTCTTATAATATATATATTATTTTTATAAAGCTATTCAATTGATATATTATAAAACTAATATATATAACAATAAGAAATCTTTATTTTTTATTAAAATTTTAATTTTAATTTTACTATTGAAGAAGTATAAAAAAAAAAAAAAAAGAAAAACGATAAATAAATATAATTTTTATTATTACTATGAAATAAACTTTAGTATACTTTAAAATTGTTTATGATAAATTATTAATCACATTTACAATAAATTAATATTGTAATACATTAATGTAATATCTAAATATAATAAACTAATAATAAAATATTATTTCTATCTCTAAAAATATAAATATAATCTTTAATAGTTATTTAGTATTTGGTATATAGTTACACAAGAATCATTTAATATTTTTAACCAATAAATAACAATTAAATAAATTAAATCTATAAAAAGTTAAAATTAAAAATAATTTAATGACATAAAAGTTTTAAGACAGTTTGAAAAAAAGTTATAAATATAGAATAATAAAAGTAAATAAAGTATATATATATACGTTATTTTATTATTTAATTCAATAATAATTAAAAAAAGTATTATTTTGTTAGGAAAAATTATTCTTATTGTATAAAATATTAATTATAAATTATCTCTTCTATATATCAAAGCAAAAATAGTATTAATAATTTTTATCATATTCAATTTTTATTAAGTTATTTTGAATTATAGTAATATTATATAATTTTATATAATTATATTATAAAATAAAAAGAATTATGGGAATTATGTTGTTTTTATTCTTTTTTAATTGCATCCTTTTTTAATACCATTTATATACTAAAATCATTAGTAGATGAAAAGTTATTTAAAAATTTTAATGTTCATGAAAATGAAAATAAAAAAAATAATCTTTTTTATTTATAAAAATAGTTGGTTTTTTCTCACTACAAAATATATATTTTTGCAGATACATTATATTAAAATAGGTTTATTTGATCTTTTAATATATTTGGTTAAATTTTATTAAATGATTTAATCTATTTCAATGAATTTTTGATATTTATATATATAACAGAGCGTTAATCCATTCATGCGCGTCACTAATTAGATGACGAGGCATTTGGCTACCTTAAGAGAGAAGAGAGTCATAGGTTGCTCCCTTGGTTGAATTTCTTCATTTTGATATTCAGAGCAGTGGGCAGAAATCACATTATGTCAATATCACTTTCTGGTCATCGCAATGCTATGTTTTAATTAAACAGTAAGATTCCTCTTATCCGCACCAGTTCTAAGTTGGTTGTTAATTGTATACCGGAAAAGCTAAAGTTCGTTCACCTCGAGTCCGTCAAGAACTCCTCCGATCCGTGAAGGCCAGAAGTCCTCAAGTCAGTCCCAAAGCTGCAGATCAGAAGCTGAATAAATGCTAAATGATTGATTGATTTATTTTAAATATTAGTCAAAATAAGAAGAAGAAAATAGAAAAGCATAGGAATAAACAATAACATTATAAAATAAATAAGAATAAAAAACAATAAAACAATAATGGTATAATAATAAAATAATAAAAAAATTTTTTTTCTATACCTTTAAATATATAAAAATGTATTATTATAATAAAGGCTTGTCAGAATGATTTGAAAACGATAAATTAAGGTAATTGTTATTTTACAAGATTAAAAATTTATTAATAGATAAATTTTTACTATTATAAAAAATTTGTTATTAATAAATTTTTTATAGATAAATTTCTATTATAAAAAAACTATAATTACTTGAGTTTAATATAAATAATATTAATAATGCTAATAATGTGAATGCTGTTAAAATTTTATCAGAATATGGTATTGAAATATGAATAATGATTAAAAAAAAAAAAGTAATATTGTTCTTTATTAAAATTGATAAAAAATATTATAATCGAAATCTTATTTATAAAAATACTAATATTAGTATTATAAATCATTGAATCAAGATGTAATATATTTCTTTTAAGAAAATTAAATTTTATGAAAAGAACCAACAAATTACAGTAATAAAACCATCCATTAGTAATGACTATCTAGACTACTACAAATGTGAAAATTCTATAGAGAAAATAAGTTTATTTTATTAAAGAATGAGTGGAGAATTACAAATTTCATTTGACTATTTATTATAATCCTTTATAGGAATGATATTTTAAATTCAATTAGAAATCCCTTATAAAATTTTATATAAACCTTTATACTATTTTTGTTAATTCTTATTATTCAAATGCATGTGATATTTCAAGTGACATATCATACGCTATTTTTTAAAAATTATTATTAAACATAAATCTATTTTTTGACATAAATTAACTCTTCTTTTTAATATTATTTGTGTAAATTTAATAAAAATTTGTGTAATTTCTAAACTCATTCTTTTTGTTTTTACTTGTAAACTTTCAATTTTATTATGATAATAATTATAATAATTATAATAAATATTTAAATACGTTTACTTATTTTTTTTAATAAGCATTATTTAAAAAATCAAAAGTGCTGTTTTATATTTATTTAAATATTCTTTTTTTTTTAATCGATTCCTTTAGAAAATTTGTTCTTTATATTAATAATAATTATTTTTTTTTATCACCTTATTTCTTTTTTTTTTTTTTTTTTTTTTTTTTTGATATTATTTATCTTTTTTAATAAAAATTAAAAGTTAATTAAATATGAATATAATTTATAAACATATTAAAATATATTACTCCATATTATATGATTAAATGGTACATTACAATATAATATATATTATCATATACAATTTATTTATATTATATTACATTAGAAATATATTATCAATATATAATTGTAATAATAATTCAAAAAAAATTTTTTTTTCCATTTTTTTTTTTTTTTTTTTTTCTTGATAATAATTAAAAAGAAAATAATTACAATAAAAAATACATGATTTAATGAGAAAGAGGTGAAGAATAGAACATTTCATTCCTCTTTTTATTTAAATTGTTATTTTTTAAAAGTTTTATTTTATATATATATTATTAGAAAATAAATTTAGAAATATAAAAAAAATAAATTATTTATATGTTAGATACCATTTTCTTTAATCCAAATAATAAATCAAAAAAAAAAATTAAACGTTTCATCAGTTTAAGAAATAATAATATAAAAATAAAAAAAAAATTATTCAAATAAAAATAAAAAAGTAAATATAAACATAAAAATATTTAATTATTATTTACTTTATTTAATTCCAACAGTTTGTTAAAAGAAAAAAATATTAATAAAATTCAATATTATAATACCAATATTTATATTTATTCTATTTAAATAATGTTTTAATAAAGGTAAAAAAAATTAATATATTATTAAAGAATGTTAAATAGGATTATCAAAAAAGTATAAAGTGAAATACCAATAATAGCCTATATTTGGATTTTCGATTAATTATAAAAGATAATTAAATGAAAATCAAAAAATGTGTTATATATATAAAAAAAACATAATCATTTATTTCATATGCTTTGTTTATTGTTATTTTGAAATACTTTATCATTATTATTATGATTTTACATAATGAAACAATTCTCTTATTTGCATAATAATATAAATAATATAGAATAAAGATTATGTATAAACATATTATCGAAGCCGAAACATTACTTATAATCAATAGTTTTTCTTTTACTCAATTATTAAAAATAGATATATAGAAGTAAAATACAAATAAAATAGTTATAAAATAGTGAATTTTTTTATATAGATGAATATATCATATAAAATCAATCAACTATAAATAGCTAATATTATCAAAAAAAAAAAAATAGAATTATTATTTAATTTATAAAATTAATATATATTTTTTTACAATTTAATCATAGTAGACTATGGATAAAAAAGCTTATACTGAAAGAACCGAAAAATATTTAAAAAATGTTATTAACAATCATCAAACCAGTATATCGGCTGCAGCAGCATCGGTTATTGGAACAGTAGTTGGATATCCAGTAAATATCAATTATTCCATTTAAATAATATTGAATAATTAATAAAATTAACAAAAATAACTAAACCATTTTTTTTAATCAATTATAAAACAAAATATACCCAATAATAATAATAATAATAACAATAATAAATAGTTTGATTCCATAAAAACTAGAATGGTAATGTTAATACTAAAATTTTAAAATAAAGCAATAAAACAATAAAGTTTTATGCAATAATGTTAATTATTTTTTATTTCTATTTTTAATATCTCAAAATTTAATTTTCAAATGCTTAATTTACTTATTGTAGCAAACTTACAACTATGGAAAAATGAGAAATTGTATTAAATTAACCTATAAATCCGAGGGTTTAAGAGGTTTTTACCGTGGTGTTGGTCCACCATTAATTACTATTTCTATTGTAAAATCTATTTCTTACTCTATATATAATCGCTCTAAAAATATGATTGACCGTTATTTTGATCCAAAATCTCTATATGGTCTTACAGTATCTTCTTCAGCAGCTGGTGCAGTATCCGGTTATATATCAGCTATTATAAGTTGCCCATTAGAACTTATCAAAATGCAAAGACAAATAGAACAACTTCTTATACGACAAAGTTCAATTACAGCATCAATAAATGCAGAAACCGCAAAACAAGCTGCTGCAAAAGCTGCAAAAGTAGCTTCAAAAGCAGCAGCAAAAAACTCAGCAGCAGCAGCAGTAAAACAAACTTCAAGTCAAACTATGAAAACAGTAACTCATGAAACTACAAAGAATGTTGTTAAAAGTAGTATACCAAATTCTAGACATTTTTCAACCAGTAGTATCCAAACTGGTATAAATATATTTAAAGCAAATGGTATCCATGGTCTTTACCGTGGATTTTTATTCCAAGGTTTTAGAGATGCTTTAGGAACTGGTTCATATTTCTGTGCCTATGAAATTACTAAAAAATTATTAACAAAGGATGATAAAGAATCATCACATCTTGCTCACTTCTTTTCTGGTGGTATTGCAGGTATTGCTTCATGGATTTGCATTTTCCCAGTTGATTTAATTAAATCCAAGCTTCAAATTGATGCCAAATCAAAACATAAAATGTATAAGAGTCAATTAGAATGTATAAAGCAAATTTATAAAACTGGCGGTATAAAAGCATTCTACCAAGGTATATCTTCTTGCTTAATACGAGCATTCCCTGTTCATGCATTAAATTTTGTTGTAAGTTTTATATATATATATATATTATTTATATAAATAGCATGAGGATGATAAGTTAATAAAAATTTGTATATTTATATATATATATAATTTTTTTTAGGTATATGAACATATTCTTAGTTTATGCAAAAAGTATGGTGAAGAAAACGAATCAGAAGTCGATTAATTTTTTTTTATATAAATAATATTTATCTCAAAAAATTACTATAATTTATTAAATCAATGTCAATATATCGGTATATTATAAAATGATCAATGATCATGATAAAAATAAAATAAATAAATAAAATATAATTTTTTTATATTTAAACAATAAAATATAATGAAAATAAAAAAATAAAAAAAAAAAAAAAAGAAGAAAAAAAAATCTTTTTTTCTTTTTAATAAATTCTTTAAAACAGAAATTTATAAAGCTAAAATAATAATAATAATAATACAATAATAAAAAAAAATATTTTAAAAAAGATGCTAAATTTTAATATAAACATAGTATAAGTTGTTCATTTACTTTTTTTTTTTTTTTTTTTTTTTAAAAAAAAAAACTTAATTCTTTTATTATTATTATTATTATTATTATTATTATTATTTTTTATATATATTTATTTTTATTTATTTTTTTTATTTACTTTTAAAATGAAATAGAAAAAAGTTTTTTTTTTTTTTTTTTTTTATTTTCTAAGAGGTTTACTTTTTCTTTTTTAATTTTACAATAAAACTAAATCAAAAATAAACTATAAAATTTTAATTCTATTTTATCTTTTCTATTTTATAATTTATCTATCTTTTTTTTTTTTTTTTTAAAAAAAAAAAAAGAGGAAAAACTCAATATTAAAAACTACATGTCAAATGTTTGATATGAAAAATCTATAGTGAAATTAAAATCATTTTTTGTATTTTATTATTATTTTATTAATAAATATAATTTGGAAGGTTTTAACTATTATTATTAGTAAAATTTTATATTTTTGTAAATTGAAAAATGAATAAAATTTTAAAAAAAAAAAAAAAAAAAAAAAAAAATTAATGATAAAGTACTAAACAATTTATTTAGTAGTTTATAAAAAAAGAAATAAGAAAAGAATAAATAAAATAAAATAAAATAATAATAATAAATAAAAAAAAAAAAAAAAAAACATGGTATGAAAATAAAATAATTATTAATATACTATAATCAATTTAACTCTTTTTTTTTTTTTTTATATGATTAGAATTTATATTATTAATTATCTTTTGATCATCTTATAATAATTTTTAATATTTATCGTATTTGTATGCATAGGCATATATTTGTTTGTGGATATAAAAAATGAGATTTTGATTTAGAAACCGTACTTTCTTCTCTTTTTCTTTTGCTTCGATACCTTTGGTAATTCATGTTTAATAGTTAATAATTTTCCTTTATTTGTTAGGGTTGATGATAATGTAGTTTGTTTCAAGGTACGATTCATGCCAGGACGTAACATGGAAGGTTGTGAATTAGAGTAAATACGATTCTGTTGAATTCCTTTTAATTTTGATTGACTTAAGATGGTGGGAGTAGGAGAAGAAGAAGGTGATGAAGCTTCTTTCATTCTTTCCATATTTGTAGGTAGAATAGGTTGACTATTAAATATGGGTTGGGAAAAGGAATCTTGACGAGAATCTTGGGATGAACTAAAGAATGGTATAGAACTTGGGTATTTTTCTAAAGAATGATTCTTACTACTATTACTTATGGATAGCTGTGATGGTGATGAGGTTGCTGCGGAATTCTTTATTGGTGTTTTTTCCTTTGAATTATCCTTTTTACTGAATTCATCTTTTTCTTGGATAGTTTCTTCAAAAAGTTGGGACATAAATGATCGATCCTGTTGTAATAAATTATCTATTTCTTCTTCTTCTTTTTGTTCTTCTTCCTTTTCTATATTTTTATTGATATTTTGTGATTTAAACGTTTTTTCTTCTTCGCGTTGAGAATAACTCATTACATTCTTAAGAACATCATCAATATTAATGTTTTTTATCTCATCATCTAAAGAATCATACTCATTTTCTTCCGTTTCTGGAACAGCCGGTAGTCCATTTAATAAAGAATTTTGAGGAGATGAAAGTAGATGAATGTTTTCTTGAGTATCAAAGAAACTACTAGAAGAAAGAAGTCGAGCATCAGAATTCACTTCTTTTCTATCCAAAATAGTGGAATACATGGATGATTCTAGCTCATCTGGGAATGATGACAAAACGTCATTCATGCTACTGCTATTCTTGTTTTCTATCTTTTCTATTTCTTTCTCCTTTTCTTCCAATTCCATTTTTTCTAGCATCTTTTTTATTTTTGTGTAGTAATTCCAGTTTGATGGATGCTTGTAAAATTTTACTTCTTCATCATCTCCACTATCACTAATATAATACTTTTCTTCCTCATTTTCTTCCTCCTCCGTCCATTCCTCGTTATATTCCAAGTCATCCTGCTTTTCACGATCCTCTACATTATTTATAGAAAGATTTTTATATTCTTTATAAATTTCCTCTGATGATTTACCCCAATGATCGTAAAGTAATGCCGCTGAACCTGGGGCTGGAATTAAATAGGTAGAAATAGATGATGAAATAAATCTTGGTTTTGTTAACGCTACCATACTATCAACATATTCTTCTTTTTCTTCTGAATGATCCTTATCATTTCCTTTTTCTGTTTTATTGTTTTCTTGTTCATTATTATCGTCCATGACTTGATGTAATAATTTTTGAAATTCATTTTCGCTGTCCTCATGATATTCAGTATTCTTTTCATATTCAATGTCTTCTAAGGAATTTACTGGTAAAAAAACGGATTGATCTACCGATTTTAATTGTTTAAATTGTTCAAGATATTTATTTAACCAAAGTGAATTTTCATCCGAAATTTTTTTAGAGGTATTATTTTCTTCTGAATTTTCATTTATTGAAGTAGGGTAGTTTGCAGTAGGCATATTATTGGTTGTATTATTATTATAAATGGTACCGTTATTATCCTTACCATCTAAAGCATCATTATCTGAATTTTGATTAGAATCCTTTCCTTTTGAAGGATTCAAATCATGGGTATCTTGCTTATTGACATTTATAGGTTGTTTCTTATTTTCTAGGATGAAAGCTTCATAGGTCGAATTGATGTTTCTTTTATTATTCCTGTTTGGTTTAAAGGAAATATTACACACTTGAGAAGATGACCATATATCGTAGGCTACCTTTGCTAAAACTAAAGAGTGTGCCATCATTTGTTTATTATTTATTATGGTCTTTTTGCTTTTATTTTGAAGAGGTGATGGTAGAATAGAATCTAGATTTTCAAATAATGATGCAAAGTTAGATATATCAATAATGGAATCCGGTCTGGGTGAAATATATAATAAATTTGAAGTAATCTGGGTATTTGGAAATATTTTCTTTATGTAGCTCAAGAAAGATTGTTTAAAATGATCATTTGTCCAATCAAGATTAATAGAAAGATGATGAGATGGAAGGAAAAATGGTAATCTTTCATTATTATATTCAATTGGAATGTCAGATAATCTTTTATGAATTTCATATAAAGATTTAATTTTTTGATTGCATTCTACCAGTGAGGTAGAATCTTCCATAAAATTCATAATTTTTTTCTTCGTCATATGAATATGACCATGAATAGCTTCACTTTTTAATGACATACGCGTTTCATAAACCATGTAGCGATAAACATTTGACAAATTTATTATATTGAAAGCTTTCATCTCATTTAAATATTTATTGAGAGGATGAATATTATAACGTGAATGACTAATAATACTATATTTCTGATTAACGTCTCTATTTGATTTATCCTTTATTTTTTTTGTTTCAATTACCAATTTTCCATGTTTTTTTAACTTTTTATGATTTAATTTTTTGATGTCAAAGAAGGAAATGTCACTTAATTTTTCAAATCTACGTAATGCTCTAGTTTTAATATTTTGACCGACTTCCATTCCATCCAATAATTTAATTAATTTTTTTCTTAGTTTATTCTTTAATTTATTATATTTTTTTGAGTTTGAATTTATTTCAGGTAATGACAAGGTAATTGGATGATGTATTAACTCTTCAATTTTTGAAGCAAATTTATCATTAACACCACTATTGTATATCCTTTTTTTCGAAGATTGTGAAAATTTAACAGTAGTATAATAAATTTCTTCATTATCACAATATTGGAAAACCTTGATACCAACTTGATTATTATAAGTGGTTTCCTTTTTTAAAATATCTTCTTTGGTATCAAACATAAATATGGAATAATCCAACCCTTTTAGATATGATTTTTGCGGATAAAAAACATTTGAATTACTAGATAAAGAAATATTTTCATTAATTTCCAGTATTTTAGTTGGTTTATGTTCTATTGGATAACTTTCAATACGTGTTCCAAAGTTTGATAATGATGGTGGCATAACTGTAGTATCAGTATTACTTTGTTTTATATTTATTGGGTCATAACAATAGGCTGATATAATGTTGTATTGATTCCATGTCATAATAATATCTTTTATAGATAACAATTAATATTATATATAAGATACATAAAAAAATTAGCATTCAAAAGTAAAAAAATATACTTTTTAATACCTATAAAGAATTTTTTTTTTTTTCAGTTTACCTGATGAAAAATCTGTATATTTTTGACTAAATGGTATTATACTAATTTCAGTTGGATAATATTGATTTTGATGATGATTCCATCTTAACATAGCTTTTTTTGAATATCTAATATCAAATAACATTAAATGATTACTTGTTGAAGCTACAATTTGATTTAAAATGGTTGGATGTGGTGAATAAGCTGTAAATTGATCATTAATTAATGAATATATTGTATTTGCTTTTGTCTTTTTCTATTATTTTTATAAAAAATCATTATTTATAATATTAATATATAAATTTATTAAATTGATTATTAAGATTGTGTTTTAATAAAATAAGATTGCGATAAATATATGAAAAAAATTTTTTTTACTCTTAAATCTAAAAGTTTTAGTTTTGAAGAATTTATGTAGGATGCTAATTTTGGATGGTTTAGATAGTCACATCGGTTAAATAAAAATTTTCTATATTTATCTCCTGAATATATAGTATTTAATCTTTAGGATTTTTAAAATTCAAAGAAATATATAATATATTTTATAATATTTTAATATTATTGTATAAGTTTATGTAAGTGAATTGATTTATTCATTATATTTATTTTACTCACTCATCTAATTCTAAATTATATAAATTTACTGAATTATTATTATCTAAAGTTAA
Source organism: Piromyces finnis (assembly GCA_002104945.1). Lineage (NCBI taxonomy): Eukaryota > Fungi > Neocallimastigomycota > Neocallimastigomycetes > Neocallimastigales > Neocallimastigaceae > Piromyces > Piromyces finnis. The sequence continues at coordinate 458,149 of MCFH01000009.1, read as the reverse complement.
AAACTCATCGGGTATATAGGAATTTTGGGTTATATGACAAAAATACTTGTAATTATCTAATTCTAATTCCTTAATATTTTGGTATTTAAAATCCGGTTTATTGGAATTTTTATTATTTTCTGATATTTCTTCATTAATGTCATCATCTATTTGAGTATTGTTAGGACAAAACTTTAAAATTTTGATTTTTGATTGTTGTCTCACTGATAATAAAAATTCATCCGTATTTATAATATGTGGTTTAGTTATTTGTTTTATTGGTGTTAATAATGGGACAAGTGTGGTTTTATTTAAATTTAGGGATGTATTTAATGAATTTTTATATTTTCTTGATATTGGTATAATAGCTGTATTAAAATAGTAATACAAATATAAATATTATATATAGAAATATATTTTTGAGTTTTATTAAGAATGTAAAAGAATTATTTTAAATATATATTTGTTTAATATAATTTAAAAATTAGTATAAAAACGTAAATAAATTGAAATGTAAAATATTAATTATTTAAAATTTACATAAATCTGATGTAATTTCATTTGAAGGAAAAATGATGTAATCCTGATTCTTTGTTAATGAAAAATGTTGGAATACATTTCCTTGATATAAATCAAACACATTATTTTGAGTATCTGTTTCAATCAATTTGTCTGGTACATATTCATTTCCATAATTGTTTATAAAATAATTTTTCTAATATGTATAAATATTATCAGATAAATAAATAAACACTCTACTTTATCGTATATATATATTTTTTAACGTTATAATAATAAAAATATACCTGTAAAGTCTTATTTTCGGAAACATTTTTTGATATACGTTTTATACATGGTTTATATATTTTTTCTGGAGGTCGAATATTTTCTATTTTACTTTTATATTTTATTTCTAAAATTTTATATATATACCATATAATGATAATAAATGAATTAATAAAAATAAAAGGAAAAATATAAAAAAAAAAAAAAAAATGACAATAATAAGTAATATTTTATACGTATGAATAGATATTAAGTAAAAAAAAAAAAAAAAAAAAAGTGAAATTAAATGAAATTTTAAAAATTATAATTTAAATTTACCTTTGTCTAATTTATGGTCTATATTTAATGAGAAATGATTATAATGTTCTTTTACAGTATTATCATATATAACATTTCCATATTTTCCAAAATCGATAGAAAAAGGAAATTCCGTTGAATCCGGAAATGTATTGTCAGGAAATAATGAATTTGGCATGAAATTTACTTTTTCTATATACCAAAAATTATTAAAATATGATTTATTTTTAATATTACTCCGTCTTGAAAAATACTATATTATGAATGAAATTTCAGTTCATTAACAACACTTTAAATAAAAATTTTTTTATAAAGTGTATATACACTTTAACATTTCTATATAAATATTTATTTCAAATTAAATATTGTATTAAAAACTTTATTATGTTATATATATTTATATTTATATGTAATATATATATGTAATAATAAAGAATAGGTTGAATGGATAATTTGGTTTTGTATTTTTTTTAATTTAATTCTAATATGTTTTTCTTTCTATTCAATTCATTTATATAACCATAAACTTTTGATAAAAAAAAATAATTAGGCATTTAATTTATAATATGTATTATATATATTTTATATTTGATTGGTTTATATTTAAAATATATTTTAAAAAAATATTTTCTTTTTTTTTTTTCAAAACAATTTTTATATTTTTAAAATGAGTTATTTTTTTTAAAAAAAGATAATGTAATAAAATAATAAAATCCTTAAAAATTGTACATTACATTATTTTATTTACGTATATGAGTTTAATATTTCAATTCTACAGTTATATAGATTTATAGTAATCATGAGAATACCACAATGATCATGTGAACATATATTGTTAATTGAACCATGGAATTATATTATTGGCCGCCACATATTTATAAGTTTATTATTGTAAATCTAATGCGCCACATTCTAAGTAGCATTTATTAAATCATTTTTATTTTCCTATTATATAAAATAAAAAGGTCAATAATTTTAATTAAAAAAATATTGTACTACAATGAAATTAAAGTATTTACTTTTATAGTAAGTTTTAATTCAGACGATTTAAAACTTGAATTTATTACTTTAATATATAAAATGATATATTATAATATAATATAATATAAATTTTAAATTTATTATTTAATAAAATCAAATTTCTTTTTAAAAAAAACTTAAATAAGGAGAGGATGAATATAAAAAGAAGGAATAATATTCAACTTTTTTTTTTCTCTTTATATTAAAATAAAATTTAATAACATTAAAAAAATTAAACTAATTAGAAAATATAGATAGAATTATCTAAAATATATTATCTACTTTTAAATAAAATATTGTGTTTTTTCTTTCCATTTATTGCAAAGAGAAAACAAATAAAATAATAAATCAAATAATAAATATTTATTTAATATAATTTCGTTATTACACTTTATAAAATTATAAAGTATAAAAACGGTAAATTAAATAATTTTAAAATCAAGATAAAGACAGGTAAAATATTTAAATACATTTTAAAAATAGATTTGCAAAAAATTATACATTAAAAAATTAAATGAAAAATTAATAATATTTATTCTATTTTACTTTTTCTTAAAAAATATATCAAATTATTTAAATAAAAAAATATAATAATTTTAATATCATTCAATATTAATCAACAATAAAAGGACAAAATAGCAAACATGGAATTCAAAACATTAGTTTATCAATTTATTTATTTAGCAACTGGTTGTTTATCAACCATGATAACGGTATTTACAAAATAATTTTAAATTAATTTACAGGATAATTTATTAATATTTTAATCAAGAAATATTAATTTATTCAAATATTATTATTATTATTATTATTATTATTATTAAAAAAAAAAAAAAAAGCAATACTTATTCTATGCTGGTGCTGCAGGTATATAGTATATAGTATATAGATATAGTTGTTTAAATAACAAAAATGTTTAATATATATAATAAACATTACTAAAATATAAATTCCATCATTATCAAATATTTAATTTTACAAAATAAAAAGAAAAGAAAACCTACTTAACTGTTTTAGCTCAATACTTTGCTATGACACTTTCTGTTTTCATTCCAGTAAAGGATGACAGTAAAAAAGCTAAAGTCTCATTTTTTTCTAAGCCAACTCATATTAAAAAAAATATCGTTATTGTAAGTCACAATACTCCGAATAAATACCAATTTTTTTTATTAAAATTTTTTTTGTATTACATTAAATTATCACAAAAATAAAACATAATAAATTTTTAATTATAAAGCTTATTTTATAGAATTTTAAATAGGAATACTTATTAATACTCATTATTTTAATCAATATATTATTAATTCTATACAGATTTCCTTAATTGATATCTTCGCTAACGTTATTTCTACATTCGGTATGTTCTTAATTGGTTCTGGTATTTACCAAGTAATTCACTCTGCTGTTGTAGTTTTCACTGCTCTCTTCTCTCGTTTCTTCTTAAAGAAGCAATTTACACCACAACAATGGCTCTCTTTATTGGTAAAAAGAAAAATATAAAAATTCTTTTTTTTCAGCATAAATTATCAGTATTAATATATAAAAATAATTATTTTCTTGTATTAATATATTTAATAAACTAAATAAAATAGATCATTACCTCTGGTTTATCCTTAAGTGCTATTGGTCGTAGTAGTAATGCTACTGGTGTTATGGGTACTATTGGTATTTCCATTACTGTTTTCGGAACCATTTGCTGTAAGTTTTATATAAACAATATGCATTATGGTTAAAACAAATATTTATAATTATTTTATTTCCAATAATAATAGACGCCATTATTTATGTCTTAAACGAAAGAATTCTTAAGGATGAAGAAGGTCCAACTCCAACTCAACACAGTGTCTGGGTTGGTACTTGCTCAGCTGCAATTACCTTCATTTACATTTTATTCTTTGTTTTCCCACAATTAGATATGAAAACTTCCATGGCCAATGCACCATTATATAAGAACTCACCAGCTGTCAACATTATTTTAGCTTACGTAAGTATTAATATAATAGAAAAAATAGATATAATATATATATTTAACTTTTTAATTATTTATTAATAAAATCAATAGACCTCTTTAGTTTTATCTCACTTCCTTCACTCCTACACCTACTTTGTTTTATTAGGAAAGAGTGGTGCAGTCACTACTGGTAAATTTTAAAATCCTATGAAAAATAAATGGATGAACAAGAAATCAAATTTATTTTAAAATATTAATATTTTTATTTTAAATATTTTATATTATGTGATAAATAGGTGTTATTAACTCCATTCGTGCTGTTTCTGTATTCTTCCTTAGTTCTGCTCTCTACTGTCGTGATGATGCTAGTCAATGTTTCACTAGACCAAAGGTTGCTTCTTGTGTTGTTGTTGTTGTTGGTATTTTATTATACTCTCTTTTCTCATCAAAAGCTCAACAACAACTCAAGGCCAAGGCCAAAAAATCAGAATAAAATCAAAAAATTCAAAAAAAAAAAAAAATATTTAATAATTAAAAAAAAAAAAAATTAAACAAAATAGAAATAACAACCAAACGAACGAACGAACAAACTAAAACTAAAAAAAAAAAAATCTTTAATTTTTTAAAATTTATTTTATACAACTATCTTTTTTTTTTTTTTTTTTAATATTTAGTTACAATGTTCTTATAATATATTTTAGATAATTTTTAAATAATAAACTAAATTATTATATTTATTTATATAGCTTATATAATTAAATAATCAATAATTTTTTATTCCTGTTTTTTATTAATTTATTTCTTTTTAATCAATAATAACTTTTTAAAGAAGTAATGGTTAAAAATTCATTAATCTTTAATATTTTATTTTGAATTAAAAAAAATATATATATATAAAATAAAAAATCATAATAATAAAGAATGAAAAAGATTGAAATGCCTATATTTACAATTTTTATTATCTAGATGATGGATTAAGAGTATTGTTTATTTATTTATTTATTTATTTATTTATTTATTTATTTATTTATTTATTTATTTATTTATTTATTTATTTATTTATTTATTTATTTATTTATTTATTTATTTATTTATTTATTTATTTATTTATTTATTTATTTATTTATTTATTTATTTATTTATTTATTTATTTTATTTAAAACAAAAAAAAAATGGGAAGCTTATTCCATCGAGAAACTTTTTTTTTTTTATTAATCATTTATTAATTATTTTTAATTAATAAAAGATAAAGTTGGTAAAGTTTGTTTTAATACATTAGAAATCTTTAAAAAAAAAAAAAAAAAAAAGAAAATAATAAGAGTAATATTGTTTGGTTTATATATTCTATATTCTATATTCATATATAGATGATCCAATTATATGAAATATATGAATAAATAGTATATTATCTCTTTGTATAATAATAATTTTATTAATTTTTTAAAAAAAAAAAAAAGAGAGAGAGAATAACTAATTTAAAAATTTTACTTTAAAATTAACCAAGACCACAAAATGAATCCAATTCATAAAGGAAAAAAAAAAAAGTTTAATTACATAAATATATTTTCATTTTAAAAAAAAAAATTTATAATAATAGTAAAAAATAAAATTTGTTTCATTTTTTTTTTTATTTTCTTATTATTAAAAAAAAATATTAATTTAATTTTAATTAATATATTTTAAAATAACTCGTAAAATAAAAATTATGAGTAAATAAAAAAAAAAAAAAACTTCAAATTTATTGTAGGCATTAAAGAAATGTAATAATAAAATAATATTTAATAGTAAAAACAAATGCCTTAAATATATATAAAAATAAAAAAAAAAAAATTTGAAATACAATTTCATAATTTCAAATATATTAATTATTAAAAAAAAAAAAAAAAAAAAGAATAATAATAATTTTTGAAATAACAAAGAATAACCTAAAAATAAAAAGTTCATTTTATATCTAAACAAACTATTATCAAGTTCTTAGCAATATAATAATGTCAGAAATACATAACAATAATAATGTAAGCTCATCTTCAATTGATTCTGATACACCAAATCAAAATAAAAGTTTTCCAAAAGCTTTTCGCAAAAGTGGAATTCCAAATAATGAAGTATTAATTGAAAGTTAGTTTAAAATTCATTATTAATATCATTTTAATTATTGCCTTTAAAAATAAATTATTATAACAATGAAAAATCGAAAAGGTTTAAAAAAAATAGCTTGGAAAGAAAAGAGCGAAAAAAAAAAAAATTTTAGTAATTATAGATTGAAAGGCCCATAATAACCTTTTTTTTTTTAATAATTTTATTATATAATTTTAATTTATTAAAAAAGGATATTCATGTGCTCTTCAAAGAGATATATTATTACTACAAGGTTTTCTATATGTTTCCAAAAATTATTTTTGCTACTATAGTAATGTAGTTGGGTTTATTCACAAGGTAAATATATTTTAAACCTTTTTATAAAATTTCAAATAATAATTTTGAAATGTTAAATTTCAATTTTAAAATTTACTTTTACATTAATATGAATAAATAAAATTTTAAAATTTTTATTTATCTATATACATATTTCAAGGTTGTCATACCCCTTTCAAAAGTTAAAAGTGTTACAAAAAAGAATGCAGCTTTAGTAGTACCAAATGCAATACAAATAGATACAAAAACTGGTGAAAGTTATTTCATGCTCTCATTTATTAATCGTGATTCCGTCTATGCACAATTAATTGAAATATGGAATGATTATAAAGTAATTAAAATATTTAATTGTATAAAGAATAAAATTGTCACAATAACAATTACATAGTTTAATAATAATAATAATAATAATTAAGAAAAAAAAAAAAAGTGTTTAAAAATAATAAAAATATATATATTCTTTTTTATATATATTTCATATTTTTTATATCATTTTAATAATTAATAATTCTTTCTCTTTTTTATTTTCCTTTTTTTTTTTCTTATAATTCAAAGAAAAATCATAGAGCGAGTTTATTAATAAGAAAGCATTTGAATAGTAATGAAATACGCAATAAAAGACCTGAAACAAAAGTTTTAAAATCATCCAATTCATCAAAAAATGATATTTTTGATTTTGAAGATAAAAAAGAGGCTACAAAAAAGGGAAACGCAAGATTTCCAGATGCTATATATAATGAGAAGGAAAAAGTTAGTACAAGAAAATACAGAAGAGCTAATTCAACACCAATAAACATGTCACCAAATAATTCTCCAAATTTATTTTTAAAAAGAAACAGTACTATCAATATGAAAGACAGAAAACAAAATTCCTTCAGAAAATATTCTAATACTCCTAAAAATTATTTAAGAAAAGAAAATAGTTACTTGGATTATGATTTTGCAGATGATGAAAAAGTTCAAAGTGATATCATATTTCCAAAATACATTCCGAAAATTAATACAATGAAAGAGTATAAATATTTAAAAATAACTTTAGTATTAACATGTTTAGTAATAGGATTTATTATGATCATGAGTATAATATTACGACTAAAAATTAGTGAAATATCTAAAGAAGTAGAAGGTATTCAAAATGATTTGCCTATTTCTAATACTAATGCCTATGACTTTTCAACACTTTTATCTAAAAAGGAAAATGAAGATAAGAAAAATACACCAAAAAATATGAAAACATTGGAGAAAATAAAAGAAATAAGTCAAAAAACCGGATTAAGTATACCCCAACTATTAAGTATTGATTGGAATGAATATGAACTTGTTAATTAATTCAAATAAAAAAAAAAAAAAAAAAAAAAAAAAACGCCAATACACTACAAGTAGTTATAACAAGTTAATATTATATTGAATTATTTAAATTCATTTAATAATTATATTTATAACTAAAAAAAAAAAAAAAAATACTATTTGTAATTAATGTAAATTAAGATTGAATGTACTAAAGCCAAAAACGAAAAAAAAAATATTAACAATAATTAAAATATGAAAATATGTTTTAAAAAAAATTAATTTTTGGTTAGGTATCCTAAAGTCATTTTAAATAAAATTTAGTATTATATTTTTTATGCTATTAATAATTTATTGTTATTATATATTATAATACTATCATTTTTATATTTGAATTTATCATTTTTATAATAGTTTTTTAAATTATTTCTTTTTTTTTTTTTGAAAGACTATCAAGTATGTATAAAATGTATAAAATATTCTATAGTAATATAAATTTATTCATTTTTTATAGTATTAAATTACATGGTCTAGTTAAAATATACGAGTTTTTTTTTTTCATTTTTCATTTTTCAACTTTTCTTATTTAAACTATTTTAAACAATAAAAGTTTACAATAAAGATAAAATAAACTCATTAAAACATTTTATACCTATTATATATTATATAAAATTTAATATCAATTATTTAATATACTATTTTTCTTTTTAAATTGATTTAAATGAAAATCTTTCTATAATATTAAATCATTGTTGTTATATGTTTATAAAAAAACTTTAGATATCTTTTTTTTTTTTTATGAAGAGTAGGCATTATTTTTTTTATATCAGTAAATGTACTTTCATATGACTATAATCATAAAATTATATATATATTCATCTTTTATTCATCTTTTTTTTTTTTTTATCAAGATTAATATTTATAAGTATAATATTAATTACAATTCCATTAAAATATCACATTGCCATAAAATCATATTTACATAGATAGAATTTTTTTTTTAAAGTTTTTAAATTTCCAAACTTTATCAACCTTGATTTAAAACAATAGAAATTACTATTCACGTTCATCTTATTATTAATTTAGAAAAGATTAAAAAAAATCCATTATCTAATTTTAATTATATGTAGTATGATGATATACTATAATATTTTTATTTTATATAAATATAACATTAATTCTAAAGTTTCACCAGATTTTAATATACTATAAAATAAAAAATAGATCATTATGGCTTAGTTTATTTTTATTTTTTTTTTAAAAAAAAAAAAGCTGCTTAGCTTAAATATATATATATTAGTTTTATTTTATTCTCTATTTTAAAAAAGATATAAAATAAAACGATTAGTCGATTAATTTTTTTTAATCTTATATTAATATCATTCATATAATAGAAATATTATTTTTTTATTTTTCCTTTTCTGATATTAACAAAAATAAAAGAAATAATATAAATATTTATTAATATCATTGTAATAATAAAATAATAAAATGTAAAGCATGATTAGTCATTCTAAAATTTATTTTATAATAAAACCATAAAAAAAGAATTTAAAGTTTAATAAAGAACATTCATGATAATATGACTCTACTTTTTATAATATAATAGTACTTTTTTTTAAAAAAAAAATTAATATATTTAAATAATTAATATTTAATGTTTCTTTTTTTAATTAGTGCTTTTTTTTTTTTTTTGAAAGTTTAAAAATTAACAGTAATAAAACATATGTATCATACTAACTATTCTTTAAAATATATATATAAAATAGGAATATTATACTATTATAAAATAAAAAGAAATAAGAATACTTTATACGATATTAAAAAAAATTAAATAAGAACAATTGATATTTATCAAACATATCAATCGTTCTTATTTAATACTTTGAAGGGTATATTGAATAGACCTTTCAAAATAGTAACTTATTTATTTAAAAAATGTTTATTTATCTATTAATTAAATTATATTATATTTATTTAATTTATAATTATTTATACATTTAATATTTAAAGAATATAAATGTTACCAATATAAATCACGACCTAATTATTCTATTTAATTTAACTAAGTATTTATGGAAACTTTATTTTTATAACTTTAATTTATAATAAATTATAATTTTTGATTTTATACTTTTGATTTAAAATAATATTATATATCAATATATTAATATATATTATTATTTACAATTATTTATATTCAATATATATTAAAATAATTTATATGTTTATATTTTGAAATAATAAGCATAATGTTCCATTTCACTATACTTTCTAATATATTATATATATATTAAAATGAATGGTAATGGATTACTAATATAATTTTTTTAAAAGTAGCTAAATTATTTTTTATTAGGTCATTACCATAAATAATGTTAATATAATTTTATATGTTATTAATATATGTCAGAATATAAAATGCTTCAATTCTATAAATTTTTGAGCATATATTAATTTTAAAATAAAATATATTAAAAAAATAAATAAATTATATATATATAAAAAAAAAAAGCACAATAGAATTTAAAAAAAAAAAATTAACAAAGGAACTCTCTATATTAAACTACTACTACAATAAATAATTAGATAGTAAAAAAGAGATTGATTGAAAGATTCAGTGGAAGAACCAAGTTTAAAAAAAAAATTAAAAAGTTAAAATAAAAATAAATAAAAAAAAAGTAACATTATATCACTTCAAAGAAAATCATTTTTGTAATTGCAAAAGGTCTAATACTTTTAACACATGTTTACTAAAGATAAGCAACCAAAAGATTTTGTTTAAAAAGTAATTGATGCTTTTTTTTTTATTATTCATTTGATGGCTATTTTTGTTATTTTTTTTTTAAAAAAAAAAAATAGTTTTAAAAAATATTTTAATTTTGTATGATAATATAATAATGATTTAAAAAAATAATAATAATTTGGAATGATAAATTAGTTTAAAAAACATATATTAATTTGTCAAATAATGTTTTAAAATTAAGAAAAAGGAAGAAAAGTAAAATATTTTTTTTTTTTTTTTTTTTTTTTTTTTTTTTGAATTATCTTTGTTAATATTATATACAAAGAATGTTTTATAAATACTTCATTTATAATTTTTAAATAAAGTTGCATATTATAGAATATTTATAGAACAGAAATTATTATAGAAATTTTAAAAGGCATTTTTGTAAATTAAAGAAAGTTTAATTTTAAGATTATTTAAAATTTATAAAGGATATTTATAAAAGTAGAACACATTTATTTAGAATAAAATAAATTATTTTTTGAGAGTTTAAATGTTGAGATATAAATTACACCATTGATTTATTATATTAGTAACTAATTTTTTTTTTTTTAAATTGTTTAAAATTATACATAAATTCAAACTTTAATATATAAAGCCTTAATAAATACCAATCCGAAGAAACGTTTGTTAATTATGAACTACATATTGATAAAAATATTAAAATTCAATTCAAAGATTAGAAATTAAAATATAACAAAAATTATTAATAAAAATATCTTTGTTCAACAAATGTGTAAAGATTTCATTAACCTTTATCAATAACATTAAAGGAAATTAAGAAATATAAAACTTGAAATCGATATAAGCATATAGATTAATAATAATTATAATTATATAAATAAGTACTATTATTATTATTATTTTTTTTTTAAAAAAAAGAAAAAAAGAAAAACATCAATATTACCAATTCTTTTAAAAGGTTTTTCTTGTTTCTAAAATAAAAACCAAAATATAATTCTTATTGTACAATCAATAAATATAAAATTTTCCTTTTTTTTTTTCCAGTATTAATTTGTGAAAATAACTAATATAAAAAAAATTAATAAACAATTTAATTTTAATATAGGATAATTATTATTAATTATTACAAATAGTATCTTTTACCCAATATTTAAGATATTATTGTATATTAAAATAAAAATCCTTTTAAAGTCAAATTTATAAATTATGTATATTCATAATAATTTATATATATAAACCCTTAATTTAAAAATAAATATATCCTTTTTACAACAAAATATTAATTTAAGAAAAAAAAATGTATAAATATCCTAAAAAAACTCAAAACATAATATCCTATTATATAAAAACATTACCTTCTAATGTTATACCAAAATTTCCACCCATTTTTATTGAATTTTTGAAATATTATTTTAATGAACAAACAGAGGATAATAATGGTTCAACAAATAATACAAATGAAATTGTGAAAGATACTTCAAGTATAAAAATTTCATTAAATAGAAATAGTCATTTAACCAGTAATGTTAAACGTGATAGCAGTAATTCTAGTTTAAATACATTTGCATGTAAAGGAACAGCTTCTAAAAATATTTCATCAATTCCATTAAGTCGTACGAAGTCGATTCAGAGTACATATAATAATTCAATAAATTCAATACCTTCATCCTATTCTGAAACTTCGTCCTATTATTATAATAGTAATAAAAGATCTTTACCTGGTAATTTATGTTTAATTTCAAAAATTCAAGAATTTAATGAAATTCAAATTACCCTTCGTGAACTTTTTTTAGATGTTTATAACGATGATTTATTAAATCAGTATTTTTACCCAATATTTATTGATTTTAGTCATGAAAATATATTTGCACTTTGGTTAAAAGATGATGAAGATAATGAAAGTTACAATTCATCAAAAGGCTCACCCTACTGGGGTTTTCAAACTAGCCGATCCAGTAGATCAAGTACAAAACATAATTCATTAATGAATACATCATTAGGTATAGGATCAAATATATTAAGTAGTCCTGTAAGTATTGGTCAACTTCCCGTTGTCAAGATAGGATTAGAAAAGCAACGAATTGGTGTCATAGCAAAAAATTTAAATTCTTTTTTATCGCTTTTAACACAAACATCATTTGTAAATAATGTTGTTCGTAATTATCGTATTGGCGGAGGTGATGAAAGTACAATTTTAAGTAGCGAAGATAGTAGTGATGAGGAATATAATAGCATACAAGACATGATAAAATATGATGGGGATGGGGATGATGAAGAAGATTTATTAGAAAATCAAATAGCATCAAATACATCCTCCACTATTTCATTAGATGGAGACGAGTTGAATTATAAAATAACAGAAAATACAAGTGAATTAATTGATTCTTCTTTTCTTGAAGAAGAAGAAGAAGAAGAAGAAGAAAGGAGTAACGAAAATGGTACAACAAAAACTGACATTTCAAATGGAAATAAAGGACAATGTCAAAAAGAAGTCAGTAATGAACAATTCACTCTAGAAAATCATGAAATCAATGATGAAAAAAAGGATTTAGAAGATGGCATTGAAAATGAAACCCAAAGTCACAACTATAATGAATCCGAATCCACTAAAGATGAAACAAAGAAAGGAAAAGATGATTATAAAACTAATAATGATAATATAGATACTGTTGAAGAACAATTTGATAATAAAAATGAAATCATTTATGTTAAATTAACTCCAGAAACAAAACCTAGTGAAAATAAACAAAATGAAGAAACAAAATCAAATATAGAAAATATTGAATATTACGAATCCGATAATAAAACATTATCATCATCTATATCAAGTAGACATAATCAATGTTATCATAATAGAGGAGGTAATGTTGGGAAAAAAAAATTTTTTTTTTAATTCATAAATTTATAAGAAATATAATTATAGTAATATAATTTTTTATATTATCAACTTTATTAATAATAATACCCTATATTAATACGCTATTTGAATTTTATAATATTTTGTATAATATTTATATCCTTTTTATTTTATTGATCATAATTTATTATTTAACAGAGTTTGGCTATGACTCTGAAATAAAAATTAATAATAAAGATTCTATGAATGTCATCGTCAATGATAATTCACTACCAAATTCATTTCCATATAATAAACGATACACCGATGATTTTGAAAGAATTAATAAAAGCGAATTTAATATTCGTCGCTATTCCTATGCCTCATCTATAAATTCAACCTTAACTACTGTATCAGCATCACCATTTGCTATTAGAACAATGTTCCAACAACAAGAAACCCAAATATCTTACAATCAATGGTTTGATGAAATATGTAAAAAAGATAATATAAATTTAGATAATTCAGATGAAATAGAAAAGAAACTTCTTCAAGAAGATTCTGTATTATTACGCTCTTCTTCATTGTCATCATCACGTAGTAATAATAGAAAATACCTTTCAATGGACGGTTATCCATTGAACTATTATGATAATAAAGCAAGTTCTATCCGTTCCTCAAAAGGAAGTTCTTTCATTCAATCAAAGCATAACCAACGGCCAATGTCATTATGGGATTCTATTTTAGATAAAAATAGACAAACAGCCATGGACAAATCGATACCAATGATGGCCAATAGTCCATCTGAAAAAAACATGTCGACTAATACCACCAATGCAATGACTGAAAATACGGAAGAAAAAGATTCAAATACAAAAGAATTGCCATCCACTTCAACAACAAAATATGAAACAGATAAAGTTGAAAAATCAAAGCTTCATAAAAAATCTAGCAATAAACTTTCAGTGAAATCCATATCCCATACACTTTCGAAATCAGCCTCAGCAGCTCCAAAACAAATTAAACGCAAAATAAAAGAAAATGCTAGTTTACAAAAATTAAAATTAAGAGATTCAAAACTAAAGAATAAGGAATCCTTTGGTCATCATCACTCTAATCAAAAATCAACACTATATTCCAAGAAATTAATGAACAATAATGATATGTTACCCTCCACTTCCTCGGCCCTTTCCAAAAACATAACCTCCTCATCTTCAAGAACCAAAATATCATCCCCATTATCAAAAGACACTAGTAGTCATTCTGAAAATTATTTAAACCCAAGAAAAAATGTACCAACAACCGTCACTACAATGATGACCATTTCCAATAACATAAATCATACCCATAATTCTTCAACGATATCAAAAACATCACCAAAAATACCCTCTAAACTTCATCAAAATATTAGTGTTCATCGATACCGTACCAACAGTTCTCCAGCCCCAATGTATAACACTACTAATCATAGTAGAATAATGAATAAAGACGCTAATGTCAAACAAAATAATTATTTAAAGCCAACCATCACCGCCAACAAAGATAATTCCAAACTGCCTCTAGGCAGTGATAATCAAAAATCAACGAATCTGGAAAAACCCACCCTACAAATTAACACAAACCTTTCAAAGAAGGAAAGTAAAGATACTATTAAAACGGCCCCAGCCATCATAGAAAATAATTTATTTGGTAACTTTTTTAGCGTAAAAAAATTCCCCAAGTTTAATGGATTTAATTTTTTTACGAGCATACCCATTGTTGCCAAACTTTTAAATTTAGATACGACTAAGGAATCAGAAAGCAACACCAGCGCCACATCAAATGAGAATAAAAAGGAAGAAATGCGCAGTAAACCTGCAACGAATAGTAAGAATAATCATCCTATTGCCATAGCACAACAAAATAATAGTCATACCACCTTTGAAAAATCACCAGAAAAATCATCCCTTAGTACCTATACAAACAATAGTGGTGGCGGTGGTGGCCAAGGTAATGGTAGTAATATCAACTATATTTCATCTGCAGCCTTTGCCTCACAAATTCTTGAAAAAGAACGTCAAGGTATTCCAGAACCCGAACAATGGTTACAAAAACAAGTGAAAGCAAGAGCCTATGCCATTGCTGTAGCCAATGCTGTAGCCAAACGTAATCATACCAAAAAAAGTCATGATTATTTACCCTATACCACAAAGTTTACCCCAACCAATCATAGTCGTCATCCTCATCATCCTAAGACCTCTGTTGTTCTTCCCACCGATGACATATTAAATAAAGAAGTAGAACGAAAAAAGCTGATGGAAGATGAAGATTATTTTATTCTTTAGATTAATTATCACGAAAAAAAAAAAAAAAAATACAGCCAAGCCAAATTCATCAAGATTTTTAAATTTATTTATCGTAGTATTATAATAATTTTGTAATTTTTTTATTATTAATTTATACATATTGTGTCAATGAAAAGGGA
The DNA here is from genome assembly GCA_002104945.1 of Piromyces finnis. NCBI lineage: Eukaryota > Fungi > Neocallimastigomycota > Neocallimastigomycetes > Neocallimastigales > Neocallimastigaceae > Piromyces > Piromyces finnis. The sequence goes on along the minus strand of MCFH01000009.1, from coordinate 442,362 downwards.
GTTTTATTTTTTTTTACAAACTATTTTAATATAAGTAAATAATAATAATAATAAAAATAAAAAATTAACAATAAAACTAAAATAAAAATTATAAAAAATAGAATTTAACTCTTGTAAATATAGATGAATTATTCTATTGGTTTAGCTTGATAAATTACACTCTATATCATGAATATTTTTTTTTATTATTTCCTCTATATATCAAATTTGTATTAACATAAAAAATAGTTGCACCCTTTAATAAAAGAGTAAATTTATTTTTTTTTAATTTTTAAATTTTTTAAAATCCATAGATTGGAAATACTAGTGCTTTTTTTTTTTTTATAGCAGTGTTATCATCATTTCTTTCTTTTTATCAGAAAAAGAAAAAAAAAAATCTTAAAAAAGGAAAAATAAAATTCCATCTATTTCACCATGTTTAAATTAAACAATAATCTTTTTTTGTTTTTTTTTTTCATTTATTTAATTTTATTTTATTGTTTATATAAAGTCCAAATTAATTTTAAAAAAAAAATAAATAAAAAATAAAAATAAAAAATAATAATATTAAAAAAAAAAAGGAAAAAAAGAAAATGAAAAAAAAAAAAAAAAATTTTTTTAATTATTTTTAATTTTTTTTTTTTTTTTTTTAAAATATTAATTAAATTATATTTATTAGTGGAGTTCAGTTATAAAATTTTATTTATAAACGTTTTAAAGAGGAATTTTAATTTAGTTTTATTGATAAATAAATTCAGAGCTGTTTTCCTTATTAATTTTTCAATATTTTCACTTCTTACGGTAGTAATGATGGAATATGGTGTATATGTATTTAAACTTAATATATATGATAACCTTTATACTAATGCTTTGCATTATTAATTCTTTAATGTAATTGTTTTGACTACATCACCATCATTAATAAGATGAAAATTGAAGTAAATCTTGATTCTATCTATATCTATATTTTATTTAACTGGTTAATTTATTAAAGAAATTAAATAATTTTTATTTTTATTTATATTAATATTTTTTGTTATTATTTCTTCATAGCCTAAATAAAAAATAAATACAAATACAAATACAAATACAAAAATTTCAAGAATAATAATAAATTGAAATATTTTAATTTACATTTTTATTAATTATAATTTATTAATTATTAAAATATAATTAATAAGAATTAAGAATTATTAGAAATAATATTTTAGTTATAAAAAAAATAAAGATAAAAAGTAAGATAATAAAGGAATGTTTGGTTATAATTTTTAATTTCAATATTAGGTTTTTTTCTTTTCTATTTCTTCTATCATACAACTATGATGTTTATATCCTGGACAATTAGATTTAATTTCTTTATTGTAATTGATACAAACTAATAAAATTTTACCATAATATTTTTCAAGTCTTTTTGGATATCCTCTATTCTTTATTTGTTGGATTCCACTTTCTGCTGTTTTGTTATATTTCAATTCTACAATAAATGGAGGATAATCACGTTTAATACCTTCCTCTGTTGGAAAATAAACAATATCAGCAAATCCTTTTCCTGAATCAACTTCTAAGGATTTAATATAATAATCTTCAGCTTTATAATATGCTAATTGTATTGCATAACTTAAAGTAGCTTCATTGTTATATGTATTGTTACTTCCATCATCATGAACATCTTCTAAATATTTAGCTACTATTTCAGCATCACCTTTTAATGTTGCCTTTAAAAGGTTTTCAGATTGTACTAATTTATTCATAGTAAATTTCCAATTAGCGTTTGACATCATAATCAATTCAAATTGCTCTTTTATTTCTTTATTTGGAATAAATACTTCTTTATTTTCTTTATCATAACCTAAATATCCAGTATGAACAAGCAGAGTAAAAATATCATCTTTAGAGTTAATTGATGTAAAATCATTTTGAAAACTTTTAACATCGATTTTTATTTTCTTATTTTTTATTAAAAAACCTATATCTTCCTTTAATCTTTCGTAATTCATATTTATATAATTAGAGAGAAATTTTATGGTTTCAGTTTTATTCCAATAATTTCTTATTTCACGATAATATAATGCATTTATAATCGAATATGGTGTATATATTTCATATTTTAAATTATTTTCATCTATTAGTTTATAACCATCATACCACTTTTTCATTCTATTTTTAAAATTTCTTGATAAACCTTTTTTTTCATATCTATCATACAAATCATCAACTTCTTTTTCAGTGAATTCAATAAATTTTGCCATCCAGGAAGGATTTATCATTGTATATTCACTAAAATTATTAAGACCAGAATTTATTCCAACTTGTTTAAGAGGTAGAATCCCAGTCATATAAACTAAAACTACACTTGTCTCATGTTTATCTTTAAATAGACCAATTAAAAAATTTAAATACTTTTTAATAGTATCTTCATCTTCCTTTTTTCGTACAATTAAATCATATTTATCTATAATTACAATATTTTCTCTATCTGTTAATTCATTTAAATCTTTTAAAATCATTTTTAAATCATTTTTATCTTGAAATTTGAAATTTGGAATACGTCTTTTAATTTCTTTACATAATTCCATAGAAATTATTTTTTTGCCATCTTCAAAGTCATGTTCTAAAAAATAATTTATCATATTTAAATGAATTACATTAAATTCACCAAGATATTTATCCCAATTTTCAGTTTTTGAAATTTTTTTGTCTTTAAAAAATGGTATTTCAGATTCTGTATAACTATAATAAGCAACAAGCATATTAGCAGTTATTGTTTTTCCAAAACGTCTTGGTCTTGAATCCCATATAAATGATTTTTCATCTTTTACTTTTTCAATCAATTCATTAAAATGAAGTATTAATTCTGTTTAATCAACATATGTATCAGGATTTATAGAATCATTTATTTTATAACATCCAGGATTAAAAAATATATTTTTTTTTATTTAATTCTTTCCATTGATCGGAATTGATTAAAGTTTCAAACATCTGTTTTATATCTCTATTTGGAGTAAATACTTCATCTGTATTATGATTATAGTTCAAATAACCTAAATGAACAAGAGTTTATAGAGCTTTACATCTATTAGCAATTTTCATGTCATAATCAATTTTTATGTTTAATTTTATTATTTTAGAATCTGTTAATGAAATCATACTATATTTTAATTTTTCAAAATTATTTGAAATATGATCAATAAGATCTAAGCAATCTCCTATATTTAATTATTTAATACTATTTGTTTTTATGGTGTTTATAATGGAATATGGTGTATATAATTCATATAATGTTTGGGTATGTAAATCTAATAATTGATATCCTTTATACCAATGCTCAATAGATTTCAAAATTGATTTCTTTTTATGAAATAATTCGACTTCTTCTTCAATTTCGAAATTTTCATCTTCTTTTAATATTTCACTTTCTAAATTGTCATTTAATTTTTGTTCTTTTTTCATAGAATTTTGCAAACTATAATTCTTTTCTTTTTCATTTTTTAGTAGCTTATTACATAATATTTCGACTTCCCTTTTGGTAAATTCAAAATATTTTGCAGTCCATGAAGGATAAATCATAGAATAATCCGTAAACATATCGAATCTTTTATCTTTAAATTCTTTTATTGGTAAAATACCTGTCATACAAACTAATGCTATGGATGATTTTTCTATAAAAAGATCATTTAGAAATTCTAAATAAATTTTAATAGAATTTTCATCTACTTTATTTCGTAATAAAAAATCCCATTCATCAATTAGAAAAATAATTTTTTGGGAATTATCTATAAATATATCATTTATGATTTCAATAATATCAAATTCATCGTTAAAACTAAAATTTTTTATTTTCATTTTAACAGAATTAACAATAGCTCGTTTAATTTTTTTTATGCCTACTTCAACATTAAAATTATTATTTCTAGAAAAATATTTATTCATATCTAGCTTTATAACATTATATTCATTTAAATATTTCAAATTATTTTCTTCTGGTTTATTTTCAGCTCTAGTTTTAGCTTGATTAATATAACGTTTACTAATATTTTTATCATTAAAAAATAGTTGTTTTTTGTTCTGAATAACTGTAATATGCTGTAAGCATATCAATAATGAATGTTTTTCTAAATTTTTTAGGTCTTGAAATACATATTAAAATTATCTTTAGTATATATTTATTCCTAAAGGTTAAACATAAAATCAGTTTTATCTACAAAATATTCACAATCTAATAATTGTTTATAATTTTCTATCTTTCTTATAATAATGATAGATATATCCTCTAATAAAAAAAAAAAAATGAATGATATAAAAAGATTAAATTTTTTTATTTTTTATTAATACTCGTTAATTACCTTTTTTTTTTTTTTAATAATAACACAATATTAATAAATGCTACTTATTATATTTTATTATAATTTTATTAATTTTATTACTTTTGTTTTTGAAAATAATATATGAAATAAAATATTTTGTTATATTTTACTTTCACATTTTACTAATTTTCCAATAAAATAAAATAGATATGATAATTTTTTTGAGATTACAACTTACAAAAACTACAAATAAATATATATCTAGAAATTACCAAAAAATTACCATTAAAAAGAAAAAACAATAAAAAGTTTAAAAATGTTAAGGTTTAATTTTTTCTTAAAAAAAAAAAAGTTGTTAATTAAGAAATGAAATTTGATAAATATGATAATGAAAACTTGTTTTTTTTTTTTTAATAATTAAAATAAACCAAAATAAAATGCCAATATTAATAAGTTTATAATCTTTGTAAATAGTAATAATATTTCATTTCCATTTATTATTATTATTATTATTATTATTATTATTATTATTATTATTATTATTATTATTATTATTATTATTATTATTATTATTATTATTATTATTATTATTACACTATATAATTCTATGATCATTACTATCAGTTCATGTTAGTATCTATTTTCTCTGTTTTACTGTTCTTCATGTGGCATTTTAATTTATTTAACTTTTATTATTATATATTATAATATATTTGTAATATAAAGTAAATTTATTGAATAATTTTATTTGACCATCATGCCAATTTTTTATAAACATTCTATTATTTCCAAAAATAATATAAAAATATGTATATATAAATATCTTTTTTAATCCTTAGTTTATTTTGATATTATTTATTCTTTCTTTTTTTTTTTTTTACCCTAATTATGGTTATTTCAGAGGACCTAGAATGGTAAGTGGGTTTAATTCCATTTTTCCTTTTAAGAAAAGTTGATTTTCCATCTGAACGTCAAAAGAAAAAAATAATTAAAAAAAATTCCAATTTTAGAAATTTTTTTATTAATTAATTTATTGAATAATATAATAAATTATTTTAATTATATATATTAATTTATAATGCAATATATTATTCATAAATTAAAAAATAAATTGAAAAAAAACTTTATTATCAACATCAATAATATTAATAATATATTAAATATATGATGGAATAAATTAAATAATTAAATTGAATAGAATAATTTTTTATTGGCATTTTTGATAGGTTAAATTTGGTATTATTGGAAAAAAAAAGTGTTAAAAGACAGCAAACAGAACAAGCAGGCAGTGAATAGGCAGCAACAGCTAGTACATTGGCCAAAAAAAAAGCAGAAAACCAGAATATAAAAAAATAATTATTAGAAATGATTTAATATTTAAAAAAAGGAAATTCTTACATCTTTAGCTATTATGAATAATAAGTATATACTATCACTATCATTTAAAGTCATAGAAATATTATATCCTGTATTAAAAAAAATTGACCAAATCATAATGATAGTATAAAATTAGTAAGAAACTTGGCTTACTAATCTAATCTTTATCCTTGTGCTATGAATTAAAAAAAAAAAAGTTAATAATATAAATCACACTTTTTAGATTCCTCTTAATATTATTATCTAACACAATTTAAAATAGCGATAAAAATAAAACCTTTCATTTTTAATTCAACATTTTTCTTTCTTCTTTTTATTATGATTAAGCTTTTTTTAAAAAAAAAAAAAAAAAAGAATTTTTAACTATTCAAAAAACGGCAGGTTAAACTTTTTTTTAATAATTAATGAAAAATAAACAAAAAAAATTAAATTTTTTTTTGGATTAGCGGCAATAATTAACCTTTTAAATTTCTGTTAAATTTTAAACAGCAAAAACATCACCATTAAAAATAGCACTTTTCTCTAAAGGAATAATAAAGTAATAATGAATGAATATAAAGTGAATGTAGATAAAAGAAATTTATTTTTTATTATAAATAAACTCTCAAAAAAAATTTTTTTTTTATTATTAACCCATTTATAAAGTATTACAAAGAGAATGTTTGACAGCTCTAAAAATAATTACTACTGTGTTTCATTCCTTCCTTCGAAATTGAATAAAAATTACTTTTAACTTTTGATACAATTTAAATAATACGAATACTAATAATAATAAAAAAAAATTTTAACTTTTTTCACTCTAGATGATAGGTATAGGCTTAGGTCTTACTTTAAAATATAATGATCATAATCAATAGATACTTTTAATAATATTTGTTGGTATTATTAGTATTCCATTTAGTATTTAGTATTATTGTTATTATCATCCTATTGTGAAAAAAGTATTCAATCATTCTTTAATGACTATTTAGTATTATCATGTTGTCGTTATGCCTATTTTCTTTTCTTTCTTCTCTAAAGCAAAGATTTTTATTTGTTTTTATTTATTATATAAAACAATATATTATAATATATTAGTAATATTAAATAATATATTATAAAAAATGGCTAAAATTTTTATAATAAAATTTTATAATTTTATAATAAACTTTAAAGTCTATTAAATAAAAAGTGAGAATGTGAGAATACTAAATAATAATAAATTATTAGCAGATACTTGATAATAAAACTAATCGTATAAATACTAATAGCATTAATAGTATCATTATTATTAATAGTATTAATAGCATTAATAATACTATTAATAATTAAATTCTATGATTATTTTTTTTTCTATTGAAATGTAACTATTAACAAATAATATTAATCCTATTGGGAATTAAAGAACTTTATTAATTATTAAAATATTATAAAAAATGCATCTTTTGCTATTGATAAACATTGGCAATGACAAAGTAAATAGTATAGTATTAATTATGATGCTTGATATTATTAATAATAATAGTGATAGTAATGAAGATAAACATTTTTTTTATTTTTTTATAATTTCTATGCCTTGATATTCAAATTCATAATAAAAAGGCCTCTTTTATTAATCATCTTTTTATTATTAATTATTAAATATAAAATATTATTTATTATTATTTATTAGTTATTTTATTAAGAAATTTCAAGTAGAGTTTAATATATAGCACAATTCAATTAAAATATATTGGATTTATAGTTTATGTTTATATTTTATCATATATTAATTATATAATTCATGTTTTGTAATACTTACATCATAAGAAATTAATATATTAATAATATATAAGAATCAATTAATTATTTCTTTAAACCATATAATTAAAATGTAAATATATTAAATTAAAATAATCTTAATATTATGAAATTTAATGCTTTTTAAAAGATATATACAATATCATATATTAAAATAAATTGAATAATTAAAATAATAAAAGGACAATTCATTTAGATATATATTAATTTATATTAAAACCATATATTATTTTAAATTGATGGTAAATTTTATCAATTTTAAAAAATAAAGAAAAATTATGGAATAAAAAAATAAAATATTATCATTTTTTTTTTTAAATTTCATTTTTATTTTAATTATAATTATAATTACTAATAATTAATATATTATTAAAGAAAAAAAAAAAGTAATAAAAAAATTTTTTTTAAATAAATAGCGACTTTTTTCCTTTTTTTTTTTTTTTTTTTAATTTGTACTTTTTTTTAATTAACAATTTTAAAAAATAAAATAGTTGAAAAAAGAAAATAAATTAGAAAAAATATTAATAAACATCTTATTGAATTTTATAAAGTATGTAATATAATTTTTTAAAAAAATAAATATGAAAAGAAAAAAAAAAATTAATATTTAAGGAATAAGAAATTCAAAAAAAAAAAAAAAGAAATGGTTCACCCAATATATAATATTTGAATTTATAAATATATTATAGCATAATAAAAATTATTGTGACATAAAAATTTAAATTTTGTATTTAACACTTTAAATTCCTTAAAAAAAACACTTTTAACAAATATAATTTTTATTTTCTTTTCAGCCAATATTAAATATTAAAAATATTAAATGCAGACACTAACTTTTATTATCATTTTTATTAGATAAAATATTTTTTTAAAAAATAAATATATATAATATATTTATTCAAATATATAAAAGATGGCAAGATTATTTAAATATATTACAGAAGGTAATTCATCTATTAATATTGTACAAAAATTTTTTAAAAAAAACTAAAATATATAATTTTTTTTTGTGAATAGTTTTAGCACTGGTAGGACTTTGTTATGCAAAGGAATACAGAGTTGTTGCAGTACCTTCAGAATATGGAGGTTCTTTTGTTGCTGTTGTCATTGATGATGGTACAAGTATCCAACTTGAACCAACTCAAAATGGATATTTTTGGGTTGGAAAGGGTAACGACCCAACCAATAATTATTACTATGTCATTACTGATTCTGAAAATAATATTATTGCTTCAGAAAATCAAGGTACCCAAATTGATGGTACAAATAACCAAGAATTCGCTTTTATCCGTGGTGATAATGGTGATCTTAATGATGTCTATGGACGTCCATACTCAAAGGCAGGTGATCTTTTAAGACCAATTCCAAGAGCCTTTGATCCATTAGATGGTTATAAAAAATTCTCTGAACTTTTCCAAGAAGGTGAAGTTCAAAATGTTAGAGCTTACTGTCCAGATGAAAATCAAGTCAATGCTTTATTAAATAATAGAGGTGATAATATTGATATTTCTATCACTGGTTGTGATCTTTCTATTATTTCTTCAGGTTCAGATAAAAGATTTACTAATGTTACCATTGAATTAAGTGGTCAAGGTTCTCGTGGATATCCAAAGCGTCCATTTAAAATAAAGTTAGATAGTGATTCTGCCGATAAAAATAACCAAAAAATTCACGGTCGTGATAAATTCAAATTAAGAAACTGCGTTTTTGATTGTACTTACATTAAAAATAAATTAGCTATTGATCTTTCCACTTCATTAGGTTTACCAGCTGGTCAAGCTACACCAGCTAGATTTTATCTTAATAACTATGCCTTTGGTTTATACGATATGGCCGATGTTTTCAAGAAGAAGTTAATAAAGAATAACTTCCACTTCAAGGAAGATAAACCAAAATATGGAGTTCTTTACAAAGCTAAAACTTACCAAGGTATTACTAGAAACTATTTAGTTCAAAATCCAGACATTTACTCAGAAATTTACGACATCGCCTTTATACCAGATGATAAAAAAGATAATCCATACGGTGAAATTACTGAATTAATTGATTGGATTGCAAACACTTTACCAACCGCTTCTGATAGTGAAATTGAAAATTTCATTAATGTCGATTTATTATTAAAGGATATTGTAGTTGAATATTTGATCGATCACAGAGACGGTTTTTTTATCGCTGGTAACAATTATTACATTTACAAATCTAATGGTAAATTTAATGTTTGGTCTTTTGATTTTGATGCCACTTTTGATAAATTTGCCCTCTACCCAGTCAATACACCATGGGATGAATACCAAAATATTCCAGCTTCTTACTCTGATACCTTAAATAGAAACCCATTAGTTGAAGGTGTCTTATCTCACGAAAAATTCAGAAATAGATTTGTTGAAATTTTAAAGACTACCGTTAGTGAAGTATTTAATTCACAATCCATGAACCCACGTATTGCTTACTTCCAAGAATTCCTTAAGGCTGATATGAACTGGGATACTCTTGTTCATCCACCAGCACAAATTTATGATGTTCTTAATGGTGAAGATATCACCTATACCTATGATCAAATTTGTACTGCTTTTACTGATCTGGAATCCTACACTTGTAGTGGTGATTCAACCTCTCTTTATGCCTATGTCAGAATGAGATCTCAAGTTGTTGTCGATCAATACCAATTACAAACCACTTGTGATTATAGTAAGGGATCTGTAGGAAATGTATTCGAAAGTAGTGCTAAAATCCTTCTACCATCTGCCATGACTACTTTATTCCTTATATCTACTATTTTATTATATCTTCGTTACAATTAAACGAAGTAGACTCTAAAAGATTTATAGATTTTATAAATATTCTATAAATCGTTATATCACCCTTTTTTATTTATCGGAAAATTTTATTGTACCATAAAAATTATTTATTATTTTCAACTATTATTTAATTACACCTACTTTTTAACTACACCTATAAAAAAATAAAAAAAAATTTTAAATATAATAATAGTAATAATATTATTATAAATATTATTAATATATCTATACACTATTTCTTTTTATAAAAAGTAGAAAGAAATTTTGATTTTTTATTTATCTCTTAATAAACGTCAGTATAATATATATTTTTTATTTATTCTGTTTATTTTTATATATAAAAGTAAACATTTATATTTATTTATTTTAATTATTTATATCATAAATAGTCAATTTATTATTATTAATAAAAATTAAACCAAATATAAAAAAATAAATCTAAAATTTTTATTATTATTTTTAATTAGTGTTGAATTAAAAGCAAAGTACAATTTATTTTAATAGTACTTATCAATTAAAAATGTTTATTTATTATAGCTCAAGCATTCTTCTTACTACTCTTTGTTTAGGTTACTCTTGTTAATACTTGGATCCAACAAAGCTAGGTCTGGGATTGCTCAGAAGCATGTTAACAAAGGAATATGATGGGTTGCCGGAGTTCATAAAGCTGTATCGTTTATATCTTTATACTCTATCTCAAAAGATTTGAATATTCCTCCATCGTCAGCCAAATGTGCATTAGCTCAGGTTAGATGTTTTAACAAATGGAAAAACTCAAATTGTATTATCTCATACCTTGTCAATTACATTCCTAAATTTAGAAAATACACGTGGTGCAAATCAAGTAGGACACTTGATAAAAAATTGAAGAAGCATGGAGATGTTAAAACAGTTAAAAACTTTTATTGGAAAGATCTCAAAGGGAATTCAATCAAAGCGCAATATTATGATGATAATAAATTTTTTGAAACTAAGGATTTTATCAAATTATATTATGAATACCCAGAGTTTGGCTATGGCTTCTACTGGCTATTGAAAGCAAGAAGCGGATAGAAGTTGGATGCTAGAGTTGCAAAAGCTGCTAAAATTGTTGATCCAGTTTGTCCTAACTACTGTCCATGTTGCAAGTGTGGTGTTCAAAGTATTAAGTATTGGTTGTTAGATTGTCCAACATTTAGAAATATCTGTATTAAACGTTATGATTCCATAGTCCAGCTATTAAATTTTTTCAGTCAACGTAATTCCAACAGTCCTATCAATAATATTGAAAATATTAATAATAGTAGAGACAGCAATTATATTAATAGTAACAATAGTAATAGTAACAATAATAATAATAACAATAGTAGTAGTAGAAATAGTAATAATAATAATAGTGATAATATTAGTAATGATAGCAATAGTGAAGATAATAATTCTAATTTAGATAGTAATTTAGTTAATAATAGTAATAGTTCTAATAATCCGGTGAATATTAATGTGTATGATTATTCTAGTGTGTGCAGTAAAATATTTAAATTCCTTCTTGGGGGAAGAAGTTTTAACAATATCAATTACAATTCAAGGGAATGGAAAGAACTTTGCAAGTGTCAGATTCAATCTGGCACTTACGAAGGAACACCATTCTTGACGGTAACAGCGGAACTTCTAACTAAAATCATGCCTTTTGCTATTGGCCAGCAATGGTCAATGTTCGAAAGGTTTGAAGCAACATCCAAGAGCGTCAATGCTGAAGAAACAGTAAGACAGGCCAGGAGGGCCAGCGTAACCAATGGAGATCATAATTTTGTTCCATGATAAAATTTTGATCGTTGACTCGGTGTCCCATTGGAAGTCAAATACAATTATTATACTTTAGTATGATAGTGGCTTTCTTACTTTAATTAAAATTACTAGAATACATTATACCCAATTTTTATTCATTTGTGTTTAAACATATTTTTTTTTATTTTTATTTTTAATTTTTATATTACATGTATTATAATTTTAATTAAATTAATAATAAAGTTTAAAAATATTTGATGCCGTTAAAAAAAAAAAAAAATTGTTTAGGTTAGGTTACTTTTGTTAAGTGTTTTCATATATTGTTCCCTAGTATTATTATAAATGAATGGGTTAAATTTATCTTTATTTAAATGGTGAATCAACCTTTTTTTTTTTTAAAATTTTTATTTTAAATATCTCTATTTTATTTTATTTTTCTTTAATAAAAAACAAAAAAAAAAGGTATTTAAAATTTATTCCCATTTAAAAAGAAAAAAAAAAAAAGATAACCTAAAATAAATAATAAAACTATTTAATTAGATATTTTTCAAATTTTAAGAATTCATTATATAAAAAAAACTTTTGTAAAAATTTAATAAAATTTGTACTACTTTTTATAGTTTAAAAAAAAAAAAAAAAAAAAAGCGAATATTATAAAAAGAATTGTGGCTTTATTCCAGAAGAAAAATTAAAAAAAATTTTAATTTAATTATTGAAAAGTGGATGAATTATTAAATTATAAAATTTAAAAATTTAAAAAAAAAAAAAAAAACATTTCTTATTCTATCTGAGTTTATTTTTTAATTAAATTAAAAAAGAAAACTTTTTTTTTTTTTTCATTTAACCAAAACCATAGTTATTTCTCTTTTTCTTTTTTTAATTATATATAATAAATAATAATAAGAGTAAATAAATAAAAAAGAAATAAAATATAATTTTAATTTTTTTAATTAATATAAATTATTAAAAGAAATATTAATAATATTACTACTAACAAAAAATAAAATAATAGAATAAAATCATTATGTATGGTAGGTTTCAATAAATAAAACTTATAAAATGTATTTTATATTATTATTACCTATTTAAGAATAATAAAAACTATAAATATATTCAAATATAAATATATATCAAAAAATAAATACATACACGGCACGGACATTAAAATTTTATTTTTTTTTATATGAATTAAATCAATATTATAACCTTTTAAATATATATATATTTAAAAAAGGAAAAGCACCTTCAGGATCTTTTGCTAATAGACCTAGTAGTCGTGCAGGACTAGGATCATGTAAAATGATAAACATTTTATATATTTAGATTATTTATATTCCCTGCTAATGAATATTATATATATTGTTTTATAAATATTTTAATATTTATAAAATATATTTTATTTTTTATTTTAATATATCACTTTTTTATTTTATTTAACATAAAAAGCATGGGGAAATATTAGAGGAACAACTGGTGTTGTATGAATCTATTTTTATTATATATATATTTTTAATAATAATAATTATCACTTCACCAAATCATATATATATAATTCGTGTATAATAATGATTAAAAATTAGTAGATAAATGAATTATTAAACCATTAATTATATTTTTTTAAATATATATATACATACTATTCCTATGAACGCATTCATGCATATATATAGCCACCTCAAACAGGAAGACTTGGTGCTAGACCAACAACAAAAAGTAATTTTATGATTAATTTATAAAATAAAACTTCTGCTTTTTTTTTAATATATATATATATATATTAATAATAAAATTTCAAATTGGAAAAAAAAAAACATTTTATAATAAAAAAAAATATCTATCTATCTTTATAATAATTTTTTTATAAATAATAAAAGTGGGTTTAGGTTTTCAAGTCATGGATAGGCCAATGACACAACAAGGTTTAGGTGGTATTAAAGGATCAAATCAAGGTTCATAAGAAAAAGAAAACGCATATATATTGTTATAATTATATAATGACAATGAATAATAATAGGCATAAATAATTAATATTATTCTTCTATTAATATTTTTAAAAAAAAATAAATAAATATATTTATGACGATGATAATGGATGATATATAGTTAGAGGTCGTATGATTCAAGATAGAACTTTTTTTATGAGTGAATTAAGACATAAGGTTTCCCTTGTTACCAATGAAATTAATAAATTAAATAATGAAATTAATGTAATTGAAAAAGAAAATGAAAACTATGATGCCTTTGAAAAAAAGTAGGGAAAAAAAAAATAAGAATTATATAAATATATAAAATATAGTATTGTTCATTAGATAAATAATAAGAAAAATAGATAGAATATAATATTATATAATATTTTTTCTTTCTCTATCTATATCAATACACTATTCAATATATATATATATATTATATATAATATTTATTATTATACTTTTATAAAGCCTAACACCAATTATATTTATTTTTATAATTATTAATATATATATAAACTTATAAATAAATACAATATAAATACTATACTTTTTTTTAATCAACAAATAAAAAAAAAAAAGAGTAGATCAATCAGCAAATGAATTAAGAGAGCTTCAAGGCCAATTAGGGGATTTAAATACATTAGTAGATAAATTAAATGTGGATACAGATTTAGAAGATATTGAACGTCTCTATAATCAAATTAAAATTAAAAATCAAAGAGAAAATAATATATTAAATGATATATTTACTCAAAGACAACAGTAAGTAAAAAAAAAAAAAAAAATATTTTTTTTTTTTATTTTATAACTTAATAATGCTATAATTAGATTAGTAGTCATAATAATAATTTTTTTATAATAATAATAATACAATTTATACCTTTTAACATCTCTACCTCTCTCTTTTTTTTCCTCTCTTTCTCTCTATCAATTTTTTAAAATAATATTATTAGAAAAGAAAATTTAATTCGTGATATGGAAAAAAAAATTGAAGAGGAACGTAAACAAGCAGAAGAACAATTAAAAAAATTAGATGCTGATAAATTAAATGAATATTATTCGTTTAAAGAACAAAATGCACAATATATTGCAGAAATTCAACAAAAGGATCAAATGATTAATGAATTAAATGAAAAAGAAAAAACATTAAGAGAAGTAATTATTATTAAAAAAAATTTAACTCATTCATTAATAATATAAAAAATCAGAAATAAATTTTTTTTCAAAATAGTTATTATAAATATTAATGGATTATTAATTATTTTATTATTTTTCTTTTTCCTTTTTTTTCTTTTACTATGGGTATCCCTTGTGTATTCGTTAATGAATTAAACTATAACCATTTGAATTTGGAATATGGTATGGGGGAAAATTAGAATTTGGAAAAGAATCAACTTAAATTAAAAGCTTATGAAAATTTTATGAAAATTAATGAATTAAAAGAAAAAAAGGAAGCTTTAGAAGAAGATATTTCATCTATAGAATCTAAAAATGGACCTGAAGAAAGAGAACGTTTACTTCAAAAAGTAAAGATTTATTATTAATAGTAATTTTTCTTTTTCTTCTCTTTCTTTTATCATTTCATTTATTTATTTTAAAAGAAGAAAAAAAATAATAGTTAATAAGTGTATAAGAAAAAAAAAAAGAAAAGAAAAAGAAAAAAAAAAAATAATTATATTTTATACTACAATTAAAAAATTTTCTTTTGAAAAATTCAATATATAAATATATATATTAATATTTTCTAAAACTGTATTTTATCATTAACCCTCTTCCATGGGATTTAGGTAAAGGAAGATAATGTTGAAATTTCTGGTATGGAACGTAAAATTACAGATCTTGAAGAACAAATCTCCAAATGTAAAGAACGATTATCCCAATTAGATATGGATATTGATCCTCATCAAGGTAATAATTCTTTTTCTTTTCTATATAATTATTATAAAATAATTATTATATAATTTTGTAAAAAAAAATAAACTATTTATGCTTTTATCTTTTTCATTTTTTTTTTTTAAAAAAAAATAAAAAAAGGTGAAAAAAATTCTAAATATGAAGAATTATTAAAAAGAGATAAAGATATGCAAGCCTTTATTGATTCTTTTGATTCAAAAAAGAATGAACTTGTTGAAAAAACTAATCAAATTCAAACTCAAATTGCAGAATCTCTTGAAAAATTATCTGTAAATAAAATAGAAGAAAAAAATTATTACTACAACTCTATACATAAGATAAAATATAAATAATATACATAGATAGATAATATATATATTATATTAATAATAATAAACTAAACAAATGTTTAAATATTATTATTATTATTATTATTATTATTATTATTATTATTATTATTATTATTATTATTATTATTAATATTATTATTATTATTATTATTATTATTATTATTATTATTATTATTATTATTATTATTATTATTATTATTATTATTATTATTATTATTATTATTATTATTATTATTATTATTATTATTATTATTATTATTATTATTATTATTATTATTATTATTAATATTATTATTGTAATTTTTCATTTTATATAGAGTTTATCTAAAAGAGATATACCTTCATATACCGGTGCAAGTGGTTTAAAAGAACTTAAAGAAGATTTACAATTTAAACAAAAAGAAATGAAAAATTCTGAAAATACAGCTGATGCTCTTATTATTGGTACTAATTTTTTTCTACCTTTACCTATTCAAAATGATTCTTTAATTAAAGACCTTTTTTATTTATTTATTTTATTCATTAATTATAATAATGATAACAATATTTATATTATTATGTATCATCTTATTATTTTTTTTCCACTTTCTATTTAAATTATATTTTAAAATATAATATGTAGAGAGAAATCAACGATTACAAGATTTAGAAAAAGTCAATCAACTTGAATCCAAATTAAACTTTGAATTAACCTCCCTTAAAAATAAAATTGAAAAATTAAATGAAGATATGGAAAAAATAAAAAATATTGATGAACTTAAAAAATCAACAGAAGAACAAAAGAAGGTAAATTTAACTTTTTTTTTTTTTTTTTGAAATAAAAAATAGTAAATAAATAAAAATTGAAAAAATATATATATTACATGTATATATATTTATACTAAAACAAAAATATATACATCCGTATATCAAATTTTAATTCATTTGTTTGTTTGTTTGTTTTTTTTAAAAAAAAAAAAAAAAAAAAAAAAAGAAAAATAAAGCAGATCGTCAGGGTTTAAGAGAATTCCGTGATTCCTTAAAACAAGAAGTTGCTGGATTATCTACTATTTATGATGGTAAAAAAGCACAATTACAAGAAAATGAAACCTTTGCTCAATTGGGAGCTTTTGAACAAAAATTAAGATATCAAGAATCAAATAATTTCCATTTAAAAGAGTGTATGTATAAAAATAGATATATACATATACACTATTTAACTCTTGGATATATATTAATTTTTATCTTATTTTTTTAATAATTATTCCCTTTTATATAATATATCTTATATCTATCTTTATCTATCTATCTAATTATATATACATATATATATATATTTATTGATATACCTATTAATATTATTATTTAATTATTATTATTATTATTATTATTATTATTATTATTATCAATATTATTTTATAAAAAAAAAAAAAAAAAAAAAAAAAAAAGATATTCAAACTAAAACTCTTGAAAGTAATTATCAAGCTATATCACAAGAAATACTTCAATCATTAGAAGAATGTAATGGTCAAATATTAAAATTAATGTCAATACCACCATCATGTTAATTTTCCTTTTTTAATTTCTTTCTTTTTTTTTTTTTCAATTATATTACAATTTAATTTTTCTTTTCTCTTTTTTTTTTTCTTTCACATTATTATAATATTAATATTACATTAAGAATGAATAGATCATATATCTATAATAATAATAATAATAATAATAATAATAATAATATATACTTTTTTAACAGTTTTCATAAAAAATAAAAAATAAAAAATAAAAAATAAAAAATAAAAAAATAAAAAAAAATATGACTATGAATTGAGTATATCAATATATAAAGAGAGAGAGAATGGTAATATGGTATATAGAGATTTATTATTATTATTATTATTATTATTAATTATTATTAATTATTAATTATTAATTATTTGTTATTATACATCTTTTTAAAATACTTTGTGTTATAAAAGTACTATATTATTTAAATTATGGGAAAAAAAATTATATATATATTAAAATTGTATCGGTAATGAATAGAAAATAAAAAAAAGAAATGATTATAATAGAAAATGTGAATAGAAATGAAAAATAAATATATGAAAAAAAATATATATATTTTTTTTATCATTTATAAATATATAAATTGAATATCAAATTTAAAAATTATAACTATATTATATATGAAAAGTACTTTGGTTTAAAATGCTTTAAAAAACAAAATATGAAAATAAAAAAAAAAGGGAGGGTTGTTGCTGCTGTTGTTTTTGTTTTATTTCTTCTTATTTTTCTTTGCCATAAGTGCAGTACAATCTTTACAATACCATTTTCCTTTAGGTGGACTATCTAAACCAACACAAGCACAGTGGAACCATTCAATAGCACACTATAATTATATATAAAATAGTATTATAATAATTGGTTTAATTTATATTTTTTAAAAAAAAAAAAAGAAATGTTTAATCCATTAATATATATATATATTCTACAATAAAACTATTTAAAATATAATAATAATAACATAGTTAAAAAAAACTTACATCTTCATTATCACAGGCAATCATTTCACCATAAGAAACTTGATGACATGTACAATAGGTAGGTTCATCTGGATCAATATCAATATCTGAAGCTATAGGTACAGATTTCTCATTATTCTTTAAATGTTTAATGTCACTACTATTGGGATAGGAATAAAAATAAATATTGAAAAGAAATAGAGTTTAATAATGATTTATATATATTATAATATAATATATATTATATTTATTAATAATAAAATTGAAAAAGAAAAAAAAAAAAAATACTAAACTGTTTACGAGTTTTGGTTGAATTCTTTGTATTTGTAAGTGAATTTTTATGTTTTGATTCTTTTTTAATTGGTGTTGGGGACTTTGTATCATTCATATCCTTATCATTCTTGTCTTTATCCTTTTCTTTATCCTTTTCTTTATCTTTTTCTTTATCCTTATCCTTTTCTCTTTGTCTCTTTCCTTTTAAACCCAATTATTTTAGTAAATTTTAATTAACAATTCATATATACATTTATATTTTTTTAAATAATATTAAAAGTTAATAAAAAAATAATAGACAAATTAAAATGATGATTTTAAATTTAAAATAATAATAAATTTATATACATATATATATTAATTGAAATAATAGTATAATTATAATTACTTTTTGATAATGCTGAATCAGTTGTAAACTTTTTATCCATTTTATTATGTGATAGATTAGTATTATTGTTATTGTTATTATTATTGTTGTTGTTATTATTATTATTATTAGTAGCACTATTGGTATTATTATTGGAATTATTTGACGTGGAAATGTTTAAGTTACTTGTATTATCCATATTTTCATCATTATCACTTGTATTAATTGAACTTAATTTAATAGTTTTATATTCACTACTTGGAATAATGGCATTAAGATCATTAGTATAGGTACGTTGAGCTTTTGTTGATGTAAATTCTTCTTCTTCAATTATTGCTGCATCTTCATCAATACGCTTAATACGAGCACTAACCTTTTATATTTTGTTTATTTAATTATAATATTTAAATTGAACATATAATTATTATTATTATTATTATTATTATTTTCAATTAATTAATAAATAATATGATTTTGGATGTGTTAATATTATATTTGGATGGAAATTAATAATAGTGATAATATATAAGAAAATTTGAAATTTCATATTCATTATTTAAAAATATAATTTTTTTTTTTTTTTTTTTTTAGTTAATTTATCATTCAATGTTTTTTGAATTTTAAATATATTGATATTTATTAGGATAAAAATAATTAGAATAGGTTATATAATATATATATATTAATAATAAACTTTTTTTTCTTTTTTTTGACTTTTTGAAAATATAAACTATTTAATATAAAAGAAAAGAAAAAAAAAATACCATTTCATAAGTTTTTTGAGCAAGTTTTACTTTTTTTTCTCCTATTAATAAATTTTCTTCTAAAACAGACAATAAATTATTACATATATTTATTCTATCATTTTCTGTATTATTTAAAATAGAGTTATGAAGTTCATCGGATAAATTTTCCATTTTTTTAACATTATCTTTTGTAAGACAATCTTGCTCTCTTATATCTGTAAGCATTCTAGATAAGTCAATTGGTAAAGAATCAATACCTTTTATATATATTATTATTATTATTATTTCATTGATAATAGAATTGAATATAGAAAGAAAGAAAAGGGAAATGTTTATTATTATTTGAAATTAATAATAATATTTTTTACATTTATATATTACTCCTTTTCAACTATTTTGTTTAATTTATAATTTTACTTACAATCAAGGTAATCCTCAATGACTGAAAATTTGTTTTGTTCTTTTGAACTCATTTTCTTTTAATATATTTTTTTATAAAAATAAAAAATGGACGATTTACTTTTTTAAAATTTTATAATAGTATTGAATTATTTTATAATTAATCTTTAATTTCTTTTCTTTTTATCTATTAAATTAAATGTGGATGTTGGTTAGCAGTTATTATTTCTTTTTTTAATATTAAAAGTTTAAATATTTGTGTATATAGATTTTTGAAACTACTTTTTTTTAAAATTATTATATATTATTTTCAATTCTACCCATTTATCTTTTAATTAGTATTTCATTACTTTTTTATAAAAACTATAAAAAAAAAAAAAAAAGAAGAATAAGTAGTCAATGATATTATACTATTTATCGATAATAGAATAGAGTAGGTTTACATATAAAATAAAAAAATAAAAATATATTAACACAATAAAAATTTAATTATTATTTTAAAACTAAAAAAAAAAAAAAGTTTAAAATAATTGAAAAATTAATTTATATTAAAAAAATTATTAATAATATTAAATTAAAAAATAATAGCATTATTATTATTACTTAAAATTCTTCTTATTTTCATTTTTATATTAATACTAAAATAAAAAGAAAAAAGATAATTGTGCTACCTTAAAAAAAAAAGCATTTCCTTTTACTACATTAAAAAAAAAAAAGGATAGTATTAAAAATTGGATTATAAAAAATATAATAAAATAGATGAATAATTAAACCTTTTTATATAATAATCACACTTTTTTTTTTTTTGTTGTTTTATTTTTATTAAAATATACATATATGACTAATTTTACCCTTCTTTTTTTTTTATAATACTTTAATATATATATATTATTAAATATTATTATACCAATTTAATTAAAGATCATTTATACCTTCTCTTATAATACTAAAAAAAAAAAAAAAGGTGTTTAAACCTATCTTTTAATAACCCTTTTAAAAAAAAATACTTTCAACAATTCTTCCTTAAAAAAAAAAATAAAAAATCTACTTTACCAATAAATAATAATTAAAAACGAACTTTATAATTATTAATAATAAAATATTGAAAGGGGATTTTTTTTTTTTTTCTTTCTTTTTTTGCATTTTTTTAACATTTTATTATTATTTTATAGCGTAGATGGATTTTTTCTTTTTTTTTTTTTTTAACTTTTTTTTATAGATTTATATAGGTTTCGTCTTTTTTTTTTTAATTAATATTTTTTTTTTGACATTTCTTTGTTGTTGCTTTTATAAAAGTACCTTAAAAAAGTAATTAGATGACATCATCAAAGTTTTGTAATTTTTAATATGTAATTTTTTTTTTCTTTTTTTTAAAGATTAACATTATCATTTTCTTTTTCTTCTATTTTTCTTATTATCTATTCTTTTTATTTTTATTTATCCCTTTTTCTTACTATAACTCTTATTAACTTTCTTTTATTTTTATTAAAATTAAATTTTAACAAAATCAAAAAAAAAAAAAATAAAAAAGTATAATTCAAATTATAATAATCAAACAACTATCTATAAGATGTAATATTAATGATGATATAATGTGATATAAATTAATTAAATAAAAATAAAAGAGCTAACAAAAATGAAAGAAAAATAATAATAATAATTTAAATTAAAATTAAAAATTATAATTTATATTAATAATTTATTTTTAAAGTGATAAAAAATTAAATTTAAACACTTGGAGCAACGTATAAGTTTTTGTCGATAACTGGTGGTATGGATTGGATTTCAGTACCTAATTCTTGTTCAATTCTGTATAAATTGAAACGATCATCATAAGTAATAAGGTTAATAGCTAAACCTAAGTGACCAAAACGACCTGAACGACCAATTCTGTGAAGATAGGTTTCAGCGTTCTTTGGGAAATCAAAGTTAATAACAACATTAACAGCTTGAATATCAATACCTCTGGTTAAAAGATCTTTAATTATAAAATAAAAAAAAAGGTTAATATAAAATGAAAAAAAAATATTGGAGAATGGTTCATCCTTTATATATATATAAAGAAAAAAATATATTATATTTTTCTTGCTTACCAGAACAAACAAGATTACGGCACTTTCCATTTCTGAAATCGTGGAAAACTCTGTTACGGTGGGATTGTAACATCTTAGCATGAATGTAGAAACAAGAGTAACCGAGTTCAGTAATTTTCTTAGCAAGTAATTCGACACGACTAGTAGAATTACAGAAAATGATAGATTGGTTGATTTGTAACTTTTTATATCAAATATAAAAATAAAATAAGTTATACGATCTCAATATAAAAATCATTAAATGACAATATTTAGAATACTATGACATACCTTGGAGAATAATGTATTTAAGCAGTGAACCTTTTGTCTTTCTTCGACATAAGCATAGTATTGAGTGACACCTCTAAGAGTAAGTTCGTCCATAAGATTAATTTCATAAGGTTCCTTAAGGAATTTATCTTTGAAATTCTTGACAATAATTGGGAAGGTAGCAGAATATAATAAAATTTGTCTATTTTCTGGGAAGTGGGAAATTAATTGTTCAACAATTGGTTGGAATTCTGGTGAAAGTAACTTATCAGCTTCATCCATAATTAAAACTCCACATTGGGAAAGATTAGCTACACCCTTACCAGCAAGATCGAGCATACGACCTGGTGTACCAACAAGAATGTGAACTATAAAAATATTAATATATTAGTAAATCGCTAGAATCAACAATGACCATGAATCTATTGTATCTATATAATATACATACCAGTTTCTCCTAAACGAAGAATATCATCCTTTAAGGTAGTACCACCAGTAGTAACCATAATCTTAACATTGAGGTGCTTTCCGAGAGTCTTAAAAACTTGAGAAGTTTGTAAAGCGAGTTCTCTAGTTGGAACAAGAACAGCAGCTATAAACAAAAAAAAAGTATTATAAATCTTTAAAATACAACACTAAAAAGGTAACTTTTTTTCATTTCTAATGATATAAATTAATTATTACCTTGAATATAGTCCTTCTTATTGTCAACCTTTTCCAAAGCGGGTATAACAAAAGCAGCAGTTTTACCAGTACCATTCTTAGCTCTAGCAAGAATATCTCTTCCAGCTAAAGCAATTGGTATAGATTCTTCTTGAATTGGGGATGGTTTTTCAAAACCGGCTTCAAAAATTCCCATTAAAAGCTTACGTTTTAAATAGTAATCTTCAAATTCATTACCCTTAGTAGCAGTAACATCTTCAGTTTTTGGACGTAAATCCTTTGGTGGTAATTTTAATTGACTCTTCCATGACTTATCAGAATCACTTTATGAATAATAAAAAAAATATTTAATTAATATATTGTTTCATGTTGTTTCTTTATAACTCTCTATTTTTTTAACATAATTAGAATTATTTATTAATGGTACGCAAGTACTTTCTTCATATTTAAAAAAAACTAATTTATCATGACTATAAAATTATTGTTGAAAGTTATAACTTTATATAAATGGTTGATTCATTTTTTGTTTTGATCAATTATAACGTTCATAAATTGAAATTACTATTTTTTTAAATATTTCATTTACTTTTTGCATTGAATGGGTCTTTGATCAAATAATATTACTTTTGTAATTAAAACAATTATGTTTTGTAATTTTAATTACCTTATAGTAGTGTTTTGAAGTTGTTGACTCAAAGCGTTTATGTTTACTGACATTATGATTTATGTATATGTGCGCTTTATATTTTTGGGGGAATATAAAAATAAAAAAATAATTAATAAATTTATTATTTTTTTTTTCATTTTAAATAATATATAAATATTATAAATATTTTTAATATATCATTTTCAAAATATATAAAACCATTTATTATTATGGTTAATTGACATAAAGGAATTTATATTTTTATTATTATTATTATTATTATTATTATTATTATTATTTATTGTTGTTAATTTAGTGTGGGTTTTTTAATTTCTTACATAAAATATAATTTTTACTACTATCATTATTTTTATTTATTGTATTTGAGAATAAAAGGTGTGTATAATAAAGAAAAGTAAAATACATTAAAGATATTTAATGTTTTATCAATTATTGAAATTTCTATACGTTTTCAATAAAAAAAAAAAAATTTAAATTTCTCTATCAAATAAACATTACTACTATGTTTTATCTTATTTATTTCATTCAATAAATAAACCCTATATTATTTTTTTTTACTGTAAAATAGCAACAAAATATAAACAAAATAAAATATAGTTTTAATTCTTTCAATATTATTTATTTTTTTTTTATTTACTAGTTTACTTTTCACTATTTATTTTTAAAAATTTTCATTGTTATGCCTCTAAACAATATTTCAATTTATTTTTCTTTTTAACACATTTTTAAAATAATAATAATAATAATAATAACGTATATTAAAAAATATATATGTAATAAAATAATAAAAATAGGAATAAGTACTTATAAAATAATCTTATAAAAATTAAATCTAATATAGTTTGTTTCGTTTTTATTTTTTCAATATGATTTGTCTTTTTAAATTATTTGTAATACTTTAAAGATTCTAATTATTATACAAAAAAAAATGAAATATTTTGTTATTCTTATAGAGTTTCTCTTTTTTTTTTTATTATTTCTTTTATTTTGTTTGATTGATTTCTTTGTTTTGTAAAAATAATAATTTTCTTTTTTTTTTTTTATTTTTTAAACTATGAATAATAATAATAAAAAAAAATTATTTAAAATAAAAAAAAAATAAATAAATAATTTTTATAATAAAAAATTATTAATCTTTTTTAAATTTACCTCACTAATAATAATAAATTATTAAAAAAAATATTATATAATTTTTATAATAAATAATTTTTATTTTTATAATAAAATAGTAATTCTAAAAAAGAATAATATAAATGAATTAATATATTATACTAAATAATATATTAAAATATATTTATAATTTAGACTTATTAAAAAAAAAAAAAAAAAAAAACACCAGCTTTAATTATTTAATAATCATTAATAGGTTTTTATTAATAAATTTTTAATAAATATAAAGCCAAACTTTATAAGCAGAGAAATAACAATAACTTTGATTAGTACAACTTTAGAACCATTTATTTCTCTGTTCTGTTGTTTTTTAAATAAAACGATATTTAATGAACATAACCACCACTGCTACTACTACCACTACCGCAACAATAACACCAACAATAATATTAAATTATTTATTTATTTGGTTATTTTCTAATATTTATTATAAATGAAAAGATATTAATTAATTAAAGGAATTACGTTCTACGTAGTTTTTCAACGAATCATATTTTAGAATGTTTAATACATTGAATAAATAATTAAACTTTCGAATTTATATAAATATATTCTTTAATATATATAATTGATATAATAATTTAATCTAAAGTCAAAATGGATATTCCATTTATTTAATTTCAATATAATCAATTAAAATATATATTATTAATATATTAATTGAATATTTTAATTAAATTCAATTTAATCCTATATATTTGTTAATATATAGAAATAATTTTTAAAGTTATTAAAAAAAGTCTTTTAAAAATTAATTTATTAATACTATTATTTAATATATAAAAATATATCATTATTAAAATAATTCTATTTTAATATAATAAATATTTATACCTCTAATTAATTTTTATAATTCTAATTTTGGTGTGTGATATATTAATTAATAATAATAATATAAAAAAAATTAAAAATTTTTAATTGATTTTTTTAATTGAATTTTTTATAAAATGCAAGTAAAGTATGTATGAGAGGGAATGTGTAGGCATATGTGTGTAATAGATTATTAAAAATAATAATGATTATTACCATATTCTTAATACTATACATACTCTACAAAAAAAAAAAAGCAGATCTGTCAAAAACCATGATATAATTCAATTAAAAAAAAAAAGTTAAACTATTAATTATTAGTTGAAAATCATTACATAACCGTTGCTTTCTTTATCAATATTAATATTACTTAATTGACTTTTCAATACTTAATTTTTTTAATATTTATTTTTATTTATTTATTTTAATAATTTACTTCATTAAAGAAAACGGACCTTTTTTCAATACTGAATATTTGTGTATTTTTATTATTATTATTATTATTATTATTATTATTTTATTTTTGTTTTTGTTTTTTGTTTTTTTTTTATATATATTTTTTTGTTTTTGTGTTAGTATGTATTTTTTTTTTATTTTGGATGAAAAATATATGTCATGGAATATTAATTTAATATTTGCTTTATTTTTTATTTTGATTTTTTATTAATTTATTTTATTATTATTATTATTATATTTTTTATTTTATGTTATTTTTTTATTTATAATTATAAAAAAATAAAGAATAAAGAAAATAAATGAGGATGAGGATGATTTAATAATTATTTTTTAGGCAAACATCAATGGTTTATCTATTAAAAATCTTTTATACATTGAAATAGAATATTAAATAGGATGCATTGATTAAGTTGACTATGAAATAGATATTTAATTGCATGGATTTATTTTCTTCTTAATAGTCATCATCCATACTATCATCATCTAATTCACCATCTTCAATTTCCTTTGCTAATTTACGTTCTTCATCATCTATTTCCTTGGCAGATGCTAATTCCTTTCTATAAGAATTAGATGGGAAACGCATGGCCTAGTGAAAATAAAAATTAAAATAAAAATTAAATTAATCTGTTATTCATTTTTCAAAAAATTCAAAACTATAACAGAAATTATATTTAATGTATGATATCGCATCATCATCATCATGAATAATATAATACCTTAACAGATTCATTACGAAGGTTCAAACAGAAAGTAATGCATTCATTGAAAGCTTCTTGTGGTTCATTGGTAGAATATATATCAACAATTTCCTTTGACTTCATATAACCTTCTTCGTGATTAATAGTAGCATCAATAACACCATCACGAATAGCCTTGGCAATAATATATTCAGCATCTTCTTCGCTATCTAATTGTAATTTAAGACAAATATCGCATAACGATATTCTAGAGTAGGATAAACTAATCATACGAATACCGGTCTTAATAACATTATGACGTAATCTAGCAACAACAAATTTATTAAAATTTAAAAAAAAAAATACATTAAATATTCAATTTTATAATGAAAAAAGATTTTTCTTAAATATATAAATCTTTACCTTAAAATTAAAGTGTATGTGTTATCAGCACGGAAAACTGGAGTGTATTTATTTAATGTTTCCTTAAACTTTGTTAAATCACCAACACGTACAGCTAATTCGCAAATATATTAATGTATTTTTATATAAATGATATGATTATTAAATAGATAATAACATATAAAAAAAAAAAAAGAATAAATAATTTTCATCCTTGCTATTTTATTATTATTACTATTTTTACTATTATTTTTGTTGTTGTTACTATTATTATTATTATTATTATTATTATTATTATTATTATTATTATTATGTTTATTATTATTATTATTATGTTTATTATTATTATTATTATTATGTTTATTATTATTATTATTATTATGTTTATTATTATTATTATTATTATTATTATGTTTATTATGTTTATTATTATTATTATTATTATTACAACTATTACTGGTTTTATTATTTTGTTATTATTATATTATTATATTTATATTCAAGTTCAAGTTTATATTAATTATTATTACCTTGAGTAATATGGAAATATGGTTCAAGAGATTTCTTTAATTCTGGTTGTTTGAAAACAGACTTTGCTGGAATTTCTCCCATTAAAATTTGAACAATAATAGATAATTTATTGGCCTATGGTATAACATGTACAAAGCAATATTCAATATT
The DNA here is from genome assembly GCA_002104945.1 of Piromyces finnis. NCBI lineage: Eukaryota > Fungi > Neocallimastigomycota > Neocallimastigomycetes > Neocallimastigales > Neocallimastigaceae > Piromyces > Piromyces finnis. The sequence goes on along the minus strand of MCFH01000009.1, from coordinate 413,991 downwards.
TAATGAATGAATTTACATTTTAATAATCAGAATAAATCACTTTATTATAATAGTAGATAAAATAAATGAAATTTACAGCTTGAAGAAAACCAACGGTCTTAGTTGTTTGTGGAGCTTTTCTTATAGCTTGTAATAAGTAACGATTAGCAGAAGTGTAATCAAGTTGAATAGCCTTAATACGACCTAAATATAACATATAACGAGCAAATTGATTATTGCTAGCTTCTTCAGGGAAAGTAGTCTTAAGTACAAGTTTATCAGCTTGTTCAACTAAATTGTAATGTAAGTAATTTCTTAATAAAAGATTTAAAACGGTAGCCTAAAAATAATTAATAAAAATACAAATTAGGTTTTTCATTAATAATCTCTTATCATATAAAAAAAAAGGTAGATTACTTACTTGAGATTCATTATCATGTCTTAAAGCTGTGGTTCTTTGAACAGCAAGAAGAGTACTAATATTATAATAATTTTAATAATGACCATTAACTATAAAAATTATTTATACATAAATTTTCTTATGAATTCATATTTACGTTCTAATGGAAGATAAACGGTTAGTTAATTCAAAGAATCTTGAATAGTAGAAATAGAATTTTGCTGCTAACATATCCATAGTACGTCTGTTGAAAGAAAGAACTCTTTGAACAAAGCTTCCAGCTAATTCAGCACCCTTTTTAAATATATCGATTTTATTTATTTATTAATTTGTATTAGTATTAGTATTAGTATTAGTATTAGTATTAGTATTAGTATTAGTATTAGTATTAGTATTAGTATTAGTATTAGTATTAGTATTATGAAATTATTGTTGTTACTATTAAATAAATATTTATTTTGATTATTTAATTAAATGTTTAAAAAATTATTAAATATTTAAAAATGCGTATTCAAATATACTAATAAAAATCTTATATATGAAATCCATTTAAAATTTATTCTTCAAGTTATATCTACCTTTTCATATTCCTTCTTATCATGAAGATAGATTAAAACTAATAAATATAAATAAGTTTCAACTTCTGGAAGGAATTCTTTTAATTGGGTTGTTTCGTTAGAGTCTTGATCAACTTCCATTGTTTCAGATTCCTTTTTTAATTTCCAATTAAAATTTGAAATAATAAATTTAAAATTATTTTATTTTTGAAATATTATTGTTTGATATGGTAATAAATTTTTTCATTTTTGATTTTATATATAACAAGGTAATATTATATTATAAAATTTCAAGATTAGTAAATATTTATATATATTACGTTTAATTTATATATTTTATGGTTTTAGCATTATGAATTTACTTTTCCAATATATTTTAATAAAACGGATTTAACTTGTTCATCTTTTCATTAAAATATTATACATTAATGTTAATAATTATAATGAAATTTCAAATATTAAATATTTTATCATATTTATAAACTATTTTTTTTAAAGTATAAAATATATATTTTCAAATTTTATACCTTGTGGAACATGTATATTAATAACTTTAGCTAAAGCAACATCAGTTATTCTTCTTCTAACACTTGGGAAAGTTCTTAAAACTCTAGTAATAAAACGAGTTTCAATATTGTTTACAGCCTTTTCCAAATTTAAGATATTTTGCTTAATATCTACATTATTCAATATATATATATTAAGAATATATTATAAATATTAAAATTAAATTATTTTTTTTCATTTAAAAATTAAAAAAAAAAAAAAAAAAAAAAAAAAAAAAAAGGAAATTTATTTGAAATTTAATTTTAATAAGTTATTGAAAAACAAGTGTATCTATAATGGTATAATTACCATTATAATTCATGAATGGATAATAATCATTCACATTTTTTTAAAAAATCAAACTTAAATACAATAATACTATAATACTATAAGAGTAAGAAAAAAAACTATCGATAATATTATAAATATATATTAATAAATATATATTTATTAACATTTAAATATGCTTATATAATTAATAATAAAGTAATCTTTTTTTCATTAATTTTATTAACAAAAAAATATTAATTGATTAAATGATTGCTCCATTTAATGAATCACTTATATATATTATTATAAATTTTATTAAATATACCTGCTAATAATAAATTTAATAATTCCTTTTGTTCTTCTTCTGGAGTTTTAACAACTTCCATTTCAACATCCTTTATTTCCTTATTTGCATCCATTCTAATATTTTAATTAAATAAATAGGTGTATACATTAATAATAATAGTTTGATAATATATATACAATTATAGTTGAGTTGACTTTATTGATGTATTACAAATAATTATTTGTATTATTTTGTTAATTGTTTTTTACTTATTCAGTTATATTGATAATGATTGTATACCTTTAATTTTAATTGTACTAACTTCAATGATTCAATATTATTTTTATGATCTTTTTTTATTTTTATTATTATTAATATTAATACAATTTTATTTTTAAAAAATAATATTAAAAATTATTTAAAAATCTAAATATACATTTTTTGTAATTTTTTTTTAATTTTAATAATATGAAATATAATTAATTTTTTTAAGTTTATATTAAATTATACTTAATACTAAAAATTTTTAATTATTTATTAATAGTTTATTATTTGTTTAATTACATAATATTTTAATTGTAATTAATTTTTGTATTAAAATGTAATAAAGTATATAAATCTATTATTTATTTATCTACTTATTTATTTATTTATTTAAATAATTATAAATTATCCATCAATATATTTTTTTATATTATAATTATTTTATATTTTATTATCGTTGAAATGTATTTTCTTTTATTTTTAAACAATCCATGTACTATAAATATTAACACAATAAAAATTAATCATTTATTTAATAAACAATATTTAAATTTTATATATTTCAAATAAAATAGTATTAATAGTATTAGTACTCAATATCTTTTTTAAACTTTTTTAAAAGAAATTCAATAATAGTATCAATTTAGGCATTCTTAAATAATACTGTAATATTGTTTTTAATAACAGAGATGTATAATAATTACAATATAAATATTTTTTTTGAAATAATATTATTAATGCTTATCCATTTATAAATGAACAAATTAAAAGGAACGTCAAAAAAAATATTGATTTTTAAATGATTTTATTAAATGGAATTTAACAAATAACTATTATTATTGATATAATATCAGTTACTGTCAATGTAAAAAACCTCAAAACTACATTTAATATTCATTAAAAAAAATATAAGCAGCAATCACTAGATTATATTTAAATTAATGCATAAACATAATATATGTTTTAAAGCAACTCATAAACTACACCTTACTTTTTATTTTTAATATAAATTAGAAAGTTATGTCTTAAATATATACAAGGAGAATAAGAATTGTTCAAATATAAAGTTTTTTATAGATGATGAGAAAACAAACAGAAAATTCATTCATTTGTTATTATTTATGAAAAATATCTTCATTTATGTTTTTTTTTTTTAGTATATAAATATAAATGTTTATTGTTGGTTGGATACAAAAGCTGTTTTGGTCATTACTTTCCTTTTTTATTATTATGGAAGAATTAAAGTTATTTTTATTAATAAAAAAATAAAATTGGTTTATTTATATTTTTTATATAAAAGAAAGGTTGCATTTCTTTTTTTTTTTTTTTTTTTTTTTTGAGTTATTCCATAATTACAATTTCTATTTTACTTTCAAAGTCACCACCACTATTACACAATAATTAGCACACACCTTACCATTGTATAAATTCACTCACTAAAAATGTCCATTTTTATTTCCGTTTTTAATAAATATTTATCATATTTTCATCATTAGTGGCTTGTGAAAGATAATATATTTTAACTTTATTGGTGGAAACTAATTATTATGGTAAGTTTTATTTTATTTTTAAATTATTAGGCCATTTGATGGTATTTGAAAATTAATCACTATTATTAGTTATTTTATTGTTTTTTTTACTAATAATAAACTATGCTATTAGAATATTATTATTATTTGATATCAATATATATTTATTTTGTAAAAAAAAAATAAGAAAAAATTTTCATTCAAGCCATATAATTGAACTAATTTTTTGGGTTTTATTATGAATTACATAATTTTTACTATATTCTTAGTAATTATTTATAATTATTCTACATTAGTAGTTTTTATTGATAAATATTAAATAGTAACTACGAGTGTCTACTGCTCTTTAAAGTAGTAATGAGTAATGATAGGTGGTGGTAGGTATCAATTTGTGTTTTTATGTTTTGTTTTTTTGAGGCTATATTAAAATTTATTCAGTTTTATTTTTTTTTAATTTGAACTTTTTTTATTTTATTTAAAATATATTTAATAAATTTTTATTATATTATATATATTACATAATCAATTCGTAATGAGAATTATTTATTATATATTAAATATAATATAATATATATAATGATTTAAAAAAGATAATATATATTAATCAATAATTAGTATACTTTTAATAAATAGATCAATATACACATTCCATCAAATTCAAATTAAATTTTTTACCATTTTATTCTATTGAATATATTTTGGAAAAAAATCATTTATTATATCATAAATATAATTTATATAAAATTGGATAATATATAATATATTAATATATTAAATCAATTGCTTAAATAATTTTAATGATTTTTATTATGTAAAATACATTTATATTAATTTTTATTATATATTTAAATTTCTTATATTATTTAATTTAGTTTATATATGGATTGTAAATTATAAATATAAAATAAATAATATTATATATTATACAATATATTTATTATGTAATTATAGTATTTTTATTATTTGACGAAATATTTTGATATAAATAAAAAAAAAAAAAAAAGATGTATATAAGTAAAAATTTATAGCTAAAAAGAATTTTTCTTTTTTTTTTTCTTTTTTACTTTTTGTTTTTTATAAAGTAAATAAAAAAAACTTTATTTATAATAAAAAATGGCTTTAAAGAGAATTAACAAGGTGAATACTTTATATATATAATAAAATAGATAATATAATTTGATACCAGAAAAACGAATAAAGAAATAAATAAAAGATAATATATATATATATAAAAAGAGAGATATTAATAAACAATAGTGAAAAATAATCTTATTGTTTACAAAGGATGTAAATAAAAAAAAGTAGATGAGATTATTTGATTAAAACACGAATAAATAAATAGACAGAAAATATTTTTAAAAAAAGTGGATCAAAAGAAAATGTTAAAATAATAAAAAAAATATTTTTTCGTACCAGTTAAAATTAACATTTTAATAATTATAATAATTAGGAATTACAAGATTTAGGTCGTGATCCACCATCTTCCTGCAGTGCTGGTCCAGTTGGTGACGATTTATTCCAATGGCAAGTAAGTATAGACAAAAAAGACAAATATAAAAGTAAATTTATAAGTCTGTTTATAAACAAATATTAATATATTTTTAATCTAATCATTAAAAAAAAGGCTACTATTATGGGTCCAGTAAGTATTTTATAAACATAAAAATAAGTATGAATGTTAAAAATCCGAAATTAATATCGAAAAAATTTATTAATAATATAGGCTGATTCTCCATATGCTGGTGGTGTTTTCTTCTTAAGCATCCACTTCCCAACTGACTACCCATTCAAGCCACCAAAGGTTAGCTTCACTACTAGAATCTACCATCCAAATATTAACAGTAACGGTAGTATCTGTTTAGATATTCTTAGAGATCAATGGTCTCCAGCCTTAACTATTTCAAAGGGTAAGTTATAGTGATATAAAATAAAAAAATGAAAATAATAACTAATTAAATTAATATTTTTTCCATAAAAAAATAGTTTTACTTTCTATTTGTTCATTACTCACTGATCCAAACCCAGATGATCCATTAGTTCCAGAAATTGCTCATGTATACAAGTCTGACGTTAAGAAGTACGAAGATACTGCTAGAGAATGGTAAATATTGTGATTTTGTTATCGTTATTATTATTATTAAATTTAAACATCTTGTGAAAACCAAATTATTAATGTATTATTTATTTTTATCAATATAGGACTAGAAAATTCGCTATGTAAAATCTTAGAATATAAATTAAAAACATAATAATAACAGTAATATACATCATAAAATAATATAAATGTGAACTAAATATCACATTCATAATTAATATATCCGAATATTTTTTATTTAAGAAATATCTATAATTATTAGCAAACAAATGTTGTTTAATAAGTATAGATGTTTTAATTCAGTATACAAAGAACAAACAAACAAATAAAAAATAAATAAAAATAACAAATATAAAAAACTATAAATAATTTTGGTATAATTATTAAAAAAAAATGAGTTGCAATTGTGTATATTTTTATTTAACAGGAATTGATAAAATTAAGGTTATTATAAATAAGAAAGGTATTTAATAGATATAAATAATGACTATGTTAACATTGTTGAAATAAAAATGGTGTAATATTTAAAAGTAGGTATTTTATTTTATTTTTTTTTTTTTTTTTTTTTTTTTTGGTTAGTTATGAATATGAAGAAATTATTTAAAGTGTTAGAATAAATAAAATTGGATGTAAAAGTTGGTAAATTTAGGTATATTTGTTAGATCTAGGTAATTTTATTGCTGCTTATACCATTGGAGTAGTAATATGGTCAAAATAATATAGTGAATTGATACATGATTAATAAATTTTAATATTTGCAAAGAATATTTCAATGGCCTAGAATCCTAATCATTAGTAATAATAATAATAATAATAATAATAAATTGAAATAGTAATAAAAACCAGGAATAAAATGATGATAAAAATTTAGATTCATAGTTTAATGAACGCTTATATAAAAATAATCTTATGATTCAAAAAAGTATCTAGTTTTTTTTTTCTTGTTAAAAGATAAAAAGAATTCTAACAAGAAAAAAAAATGTACATACTTAATATTAGTATCTTTATTAGCCATTAATATCTTCAAGAATAAAATTGTACCTTCTAGTAAATGAACATTGTTATAAACTATTAATAAATTTAAAATATATAAAAATAGTTATATTGATGAAATAATAAAAGTAAATTAATTGTTAAAGACCACAAAAGAAAAATCAAAAAAACTCTATTTACTGATAAATTTTGAATTTTATTAAAAATTAAATGTATCAATATTGATAATTAAAACTTCTATTAATATTATTCAAAATTATTTACATAACCATTTAAAATAATATATATTTTTAATTCTATTAATACAAGAAAAAAATAATTAAAATAAAAATACAAAGAATAAAAATAAAAAAAGTATTTCATATTTTTTTATTAATAAGACTATATTTAAGATATATTTAATAATGATGATAGTAGTAATAATAATAATAATAATAATAATAATAATAATAATAATAATAATAATAATAATAATAATAATAATAATAATAATAATAATAATAATAATAATAATAAACAATTATTTTTATCTTGATAATATCCTTAATTGCTTTTTACTATTATACAATTTTATTTTGAGATTTTATTTCTTTTATATATTTTCCCTTTTTTCCATTTTAATTTAAAATTTTAGTTTTAAAAATAATGGTTAGGTTTTAAAAATTTAATAAAGTAATAGAAATAATTTATGATTTTTACTCTTAAATTTACTCTTAAATAGTCCATAAATTATAATTTCTTTATTTTCCATTACTATTAGTTTTATATTTTATTTAGCTAATTTAATAACATATGGAATTAATTATTTTTATAATATGGCATTCAAATTCAAATTAAAAATAATTATTAAAAAAATATATTTTTATATATTATTTTTTGGATTATAATAAATTAATACTATAAAATATAGAATAATGGATAGTAAATTATAATAAAAAATAATAAAAGAAATAAAAGTGATTAAGTAAAATAAAAAAAATAAAAAAAAGTATAAACAAATATAGAAAAAAAAATTTTTTTTCTAATAAACATTTATAAACTTTAAATTTTTTTTTAGGTAAAACTTTTAAAATATTATTCAAAAATGTCACCTTAATTAGTTAAATGTTATATATGTATAAAATATGCATATTATATATTTAATTTTATCTAATATACAATTATTCTTTTTTTTCTTTCTTAGATTTAATTAAGATTTAATGAAAAGGTTAAATGTTTAAATGACAGATTTCTTTTATATATATGATTAATATTCAATATATTTAAATTTTTTATTTTTTTTAAATTATTCTATAAAATGTATTTGTATAAATAATATACAAATATTTATAGCATTGTATATATTCTTTTTATATATAGTTATATAGTTATTATGTCAATATTTTTTTCTTAAAATAAATGAATAAGAGATTATATATCTTTCAATCCTAATTTTATTTAAAATAAAATTTAAAAAGTTTATTATTCTTAATCTATTATTATTAAAAATACTAATGATTATGGTTTTAGTAAAATAATAACAACAATAAAGTAATTATAATAATTTGTAAATAATGATAATAATAATAGTAAAAATAATAATTTTATGAAAAAACACATATAATTATTTTATTTATTTTAATCTTTTATTAACTATCTATTCTAATTATTATATAGAATAGTTAATATTTAATTTTTTAGTTTCTGTAAAAAAAAAAAAAAACTCTTTTTTCATATACTGTTAAATTAAAATATAGAAATATTTATTGAATCCCATTTAATAGTATACTATATAGTATTATTTTTTTTCTTATATTTTCAATTCTGGAAATATTTCCATTATCTATTTTTAACATTTTGTTTTAATGATTTAACAGTAATGTATTATCCATTTAAAACATATATCATTAATAATTAAAATAATTTATAGAGTATACTTTTAAAATAATGATAATGATAATATGAAAGATGATAAATATTATATATCTATACATTTTAATTTTATAGTGTATAATAACAATTTATTTATTTATATTTAATATAGAGAGTTAAAATTGGAAAAATATAAAAAAGTAGATATTGGAATAAAAGAAATAAATTAGAATTAATTTTTAAGGAGTAAAAAAAAAAAAAAATGTCAAAAACAATAGATGAGGAAATTGAAGAAATAGAACAAAAGTTAGGCCAGCAAAGTCTATTTCGTTCAGAAGATATATCATTATTACATTTTTACATACCTTCAGAAATTGGTCATTTAACAATTAGAAAATTAGGTCAATTAGGTGTTATTCAATTTAATGATGTTAGTATTTTATTATTATATTTTATTTATTTATACTATGGTTATTATTGTTTTTTATTATTATATATTAAATATATAAATAAACAATTTATTTTATAAATTAATATGTAATATAAATGTTTATATTATAAATGTTATGCATAGTTGAATAGAGATATAAATGCCTTTCAGAGAACTTATGTTGATGATATTCGAAAGTTACAAACCATATACAATAATATTCGTAAATATATATATTATTAAAATATTACTTTATATATTACAAAAAAAAAACTCTTTTTCTATGAACATAAATGATTGCTGGATTATATGCTATTGTTTTTTTTTTTTTTTATTTTTTAATCGTTTTGCTTTGTCAATTAATAACCAATACATATAAATGAAGAAAAAAAATATATATATTTCCTTTTTTTTTATAATGTAAATAAAGCTAATTATTATTAAATATGGAATACAAGGTTTATTAAAAAATTTCCTCTTTTATTATTAAATAACAAGTATTGATAATGATAATGGATAATGTTAAAAAACACTTCAAAAATATAGTATTTTTTTTTTAATTTGTTTAATATAAATTTTGAAAGAATACCAATAAAAATTAAATAAATTAAAATAAATGAAATCAATATATTATTGAAAAAACAGATAATAAAAAAATTAAATATGAAATCCACACAATTTCATGCATTATCATATCATAATGTTACAATATAAAATACAACATCATAAAAAATAGTATAAACTATAATACTTTTTTCAACGTAAATAGTTAAAAGTAGAATTGTTATAAATAAATAAATAAATAAATAATAAAAAAATCAATCATTTATATTATTTTATAATATATGTCATTAAATAATAATATTTATAAATTATTTTATTTTTAAAATATTTATATAGAATATTTAAAGAAACAGATTGTTGCCGAAGATATTACTGTAAAAGATTTAGATAATGTAAATGATTTACCTTTAATGAGTAAAAATGATATAGATGAATTGGCAAAAAAAATAAGTGATTTAAGAGAAAAGTTAGATAATATGTATGAATCAAGAAAAAATTTAAGATCCCAATTATTACTTTTAATAGAAGAGAAATATGTTATTACCGAATCTAACTATTTCTTTGAAGAAGTAAATATCTTAATATTTTAATAAATTATTAATACAAATACAAATAGTAAAGAAAATTCAAATATAAAATAATATTTAAAATACCTTTTATTAAATCTCTTTTTTTTAAATATATTTAAAAAGATTGACTCTAGAAATGTTGATTTAGAAGATGAAAATAAGAATAAAGTTATTCATAATAATTTAAATTTAAATGAATTAACAAATAAATCAGGATCAAGTTCTTCCGATAATGCAAATAAAAGTAGTTCATTGAATTCAGATGGAAAATTAAATAAAGAAAATAATCCAGAGAATAATTTGGATAATTCAGATGGTGAAGTAATGAATAGATCAAATTTAAAGTAGGTTTTATAAATATATATATATATATATATATATACATATTTATAATCAAGATTTTATAGAGAATTATATAATTAAATTTTTTTTAAATAATCATAACAAAAAATACATATAATTTATATTAATGATTCTATTTATTATTTATTATTTTCTTTCTTTTCTTTTTTTTTTTTTAAAGATATATTGCTGGTGTTATACCAAGAAAAACTATGCCTGTATTTGAAAGAATTTTATGGAGAATTCTTAGAGGTAATCTATGTATGAATCATTCTGAAATTGAAGAACCATTACAAGATCCAGAAACAGATCAAAAAATCGAAAAGAATGTTTTCATTATTTTTGCTCATGGTGATGCCATGATTCAAAAAATTAAAAGAATTTCTGAACTCATGGGAGCTAATCTTTATGATCTTGATGTTGATCAAGAAGTCAGAAGAGAAAATTCATTAAAAATTTTCTCAAAAATTGAAGAAATTCACAAGGTAAATTGATAAAACCATACATATATATCATACTCTATTATTCTTTCTATAATATATATTTGTTATTATTTTTTTAAAAAGGATCCATAAATAAAATATTTAATAATAATTTTGATTAAATACTAATTATTTTTTTAGGTTCATCAAGCAACAAATAATTCTATCATTAATGATTTAAGAGTAATTAGTAATGATATTGAAACATGGCAAGCAGCCATCGCTGAAGAAATTAATGTTTATGAAATTATGAATATGTTAAATGTTAATGTTAATAATAGATTTATGATTGGTGAAGGTTGGTGTCCATCTCAAAAATTAAGAGATATTAGAGATACATTCAAAGAAGTTCATGTATGTATTTTATTATGAATATTATAAAAAAAATGAAAAATATTATATATTAATATAGAAATACTTAAAATTCTTAAATTAAATATATGTATTATTATTATTCTTTTTTTTTATAAAAAAAAAAGAAAATCTCGAATACAGAAACAGAACCTATATTTGAAATAGTACCGACAAATAGAGAACCACCTACACATCAATTAACCAATAAAGTCACTCAATGTTTCCAAAATATTGTAGATGCATATGGTGTAGCCAAGTATAAAGAAGTTAATCCAGGTATCTTTACTATTATTACCTTCCCATTCTTATTTGCTGTTATGTTTGGTGATTCAGGTCATGGTATATTAATGGCATTAGCTGCCTTTGTAATGATATATTATGAAAAGCTTTTATTAAGTAAAAAAAATCTAAATGAAGTATGTATTCATTATTTTTATAAATTAGTATATAAAACAATAACAATAATTGTAATTAAAAAAAAAAAAGATGATAACTTTTTTTTATTTAGAAAAAAAATGGAATTAAAATTTAGTATATTAAAAGATTATTATAATTTATTTAATTATTGTTTTTAACAATCCATTTCTTTTTTTTAATTATAGATTTTTGCTATGGCATTTACCGGTAGATATGTTATACTTCTTATGGGTATATTTTCAATATATACAGGTTTAATTTATAATGATTTCTTCTCCAAAACCTTTGTATACCCTCTTTCTAGATTTAAAATGGTAGATAAAAATACACAAAGTTCTGAAGAAGGTATGAAAAATGTTGAAGGTTTACTTCGTGATAAAGATCCTAATTATAGACCATATAGTTTTGGTATTGACCCTGTAAGTTGATTTTAACATTATTATTGTAAATTCTTATTAGTATCTATTTAAATTTTAATTTATATTTAAATTTTTTTTTTCTGAAATATTGAATAAACGTAGGCATGGATTGATTCTGAAAATTCATTAATTTTCTTAAATTCTTACAAAATGAAATTATCTATTATTCTTGGTGTTATTCATGTATGTAGAGCTTTATAATTACCAATAATAATTATAACATTGAAAAAAAAAATATTAAATAATATTAATATTTCTTAAAAAATTTTTTTAAATGAAATAAATAGATGCTTTGTGGTGTTTTAGTAAACTTATGTAATCACATCTATTACAAAGAATATTATTTAATTATTTGTAAATTCGTTCCAGAATTTCTTATGTTAGGTTCTGTTTTCGGTTATTTATGTTTTACTATCATGTACAAATGGTGCTATAATTGGTTTAAACCAGATGCTATTGGTCAACCACCAAGTTTATTAAATATGCTTATTTATTTATTCATGAGTCCTGGTAGCATAAAAGAAGATGAACTATTATATCATGGACAAGTAAATATATATATATATTTATATTATAACCAAAAAATATTTTGTTATTGTTATATTTACTTTTTATTTATAAAATTACTTTTTTAACTTTTTTTATCATATATATAAATATATATTAATATTATTAAATATATTTATTATTATTATTATTAATTATTATTAATATATTAGGATAAAGTTCAAATTGTTTTACTTTTAATCTTTGTTATTACCATTCCATGGTTATTGTTAGCAAAACCATTGGTTTTAAGAAGTAGAGCTAAAAAGAGAGAAAAGGAATTAAAAGCTACTGATGAAGAAAAAGAAAATAATACTAATAGAGATAGTATTGTTAATGTTGCCCCAGATGTTTTTATTCCAGAAAATGAACCAGCTGTAAATAAAAAATTTTTTTACATTAAATGAATTAAAATATTAAAACTGATATTAATCTATTTTTATATAAAATCATTAAACAAAATATATATGAACTATTATTTTTAAAATCTTAATAGAAATTCTCTATGGCTGATACTTTAATTAATCAAGCCGTTCATGCTATTGAATTTACATTAAATTGTATTTCAAACACTGCTTCATATTTACGTCTTTGGGCTTTGTCTCTTGCTCACTCACGTAATTATATATATTCTTTTTTTCTTAAAAAAAATCATTAAATTTTTAGATCAATAAGCAATTAAAAATATCTTTATTGTTATATCCATATTATTAAATGTAAAAAAAAAATTATTAATATTTATAATTTTTTTTATATAATAGAGTTATCTCATGTCCTTTATAATATGCTTTTGGATACTTTAGCATTTAATATCGATATTAATCCTGTAGTGAATGGCGTTATTATTTTCGCATTATTTGCAGTCTGGTTTACGTTAACCATTTTCATTATGTTGATTATGGAAGGTTTATCTGCTTTCCTTCATGCTTTACGTTTACACTGGTAATTTTTTTTTTTAAATTTTGAAAATCTCCATTTTTATTTTGATATAACTGATTAAAAATTAATTACTATTTTTTTATATATTTTTATATACTTTTGAAAAATTAAAAAAAATATATGCATCATTAAAATCTAACAGGGTCGAATTTGTATGTTAAATCATTTATTTTTAAAGCATAATCCGTATTAAAAAATGTTATTGTTTTATTTTATATCTTCAAACATTATATTAATAATTTTTTTAAACTATTTAATTTTTTAATATCATAGAATGGTAAATTTTATGCTGGTTCTGGATATAAATATTATCCATTCTCATTTGAACGTGTATGGAAGTATGAAAGAAGAAAGAATGTTGCTAATTAAAAGATATAATATATTGTCATTATTTAAACCCATATTCAATTATTAGAAATATATAAAAATATATTATTAATATTTCTTTAAAAAACAAACAAACAAACAAAAAAGCAAAAACAAAAAATAATAGATATAGATGTATAGTAAATCACCACAACCATAAATATCATTATCATCATCATAATACATTATTAATATATTATTATATAAATAGTCAATCATAGATCTTTTTTTATATACATAAAAAACAAAAACAAAAACAAAAAACAAAGACAAATATATCCATATAATACAACCACAAATATGAAAAAAAGAAAAGTTATTCCAAGTTTTTTTTATATTTCAAAAAAAAAATATATATATATCATTATAGCTTAATATTGTATATTTAGTTTACTTTTCTTATTTATTAAAATAAATTGTTATAATTATTTAAAAGTTTTATTATTTTTTTTTTTCATTTCATTTTCATTCAGTAGTAAAATCAACTAAAATAATTAAAATGTATTTTATACTAGACCTATGTTTCAAAAATTCTTATTTATTTAATTTTTTATATGTAAATACATTAGATTGACATTACATATTAATTTGTAAAAATAAATAATAAATAAAGTTGAATAAAAATAATTAATTACTAATAAAGGTAAAAGGGGTTTCTAATAATGTTCTCTAATGTCTTTAATTCCTTTCAAACTAATAGGAACACAATTGTTAGTAAGAAAGCTGTTGAATAAATATTTTTGAACTTTTTTTTTGTACATATTTGATAAAATAGTGTAAAAGGAATATATTCGTCATAGGAAATTCCAAGGAAAATGTAGCAAGAAACCTTTGGAATTGAGTAAATACTGGTGAAAAAGGTTGGGTCTATATAACTAGAGGATCTATTAAAGTTGATAGGTTTAACAACAATGATTACACATTTATTTATCCCAAAAGGTATTTCATTTTTAATTTTTCTAATCAAGAACCAAATTGACCATTTTTGAAAGTTCTTTTTACTAGACGCAATCAGAATGATGTCATCAGCAAAGAGGTCGTAATAAAAAAACGTCAACTTCCTATACTAACATTAGTTTTTTCATACTTATTTAAATCATCCCTGATAAAAAAATTGAATAGTATAGGAGAAAGAGGGCATCCTTACCTTACACTAAAGTTGATAGGGAATTCATTAGAAAACATATCCATGAAATGTACACGTAGTATAGATTATTGAGAAAATCAAAACATTTGCTGATAATACCTAATTTATATAACTATATAGAATATTAAGAATTTAGTTATAAAATTTATTGAAATTTTTATATGGAAAATAAATTTAGATTATTAATCATTGTAAATTTCTGTGTTTTATTTGCTTTAAAATTGATACTATTTAATGGATGAATATTGTGTTATATTGATTTTAATTGTTGAATTTAACATTTATTAAGTTTTAATTTAATGGCTAGTCAAACATAAATAATATATAAAATGGAATAAAGGAACTAAGAAAAGAAGTATTTTACTTGATTAAGATATGTCTTTATTGTTTGTTGTGTAAACGCCCTTTTCTTCTATATAATGACAAACAACTTCATCATTATTATCCTTTCCACATTTGGCGTATGATCCATCATCCATTTTAAAAATTCTTTCTTCCTAAAGTATTTCGTAATCATCACGTTTATTTTTTTTAGCAGTAGTTGTTGATTTTTGTTTTTCT
Source organism: Piromyces finnis (assembly GCA_002104945.1). NCBI lineage: Eukaryota > Fungi > Neocallimastigomycota > Neocallimastigomycetes > Neocallimastigales > Neocallimastigaceae > Piromyces > Piromyces finnis. The sequence continues at coordinate 398,085 of MCFH01000009.1, read as the reverse complement.
AGTTCTTTACCTTCTTTATCACATTTATAATTTTCACCATCTTTAACATAATCATTACATTATCCAGCCGGCACTCACTTGTTATCTTTACAACTATAGATTTCTGTCATCATAATCAATTTTAATTTTAATTGCAGAAAGTTCACAATTAATTTGCTTACAACCAACATCATATATCTTAATAACATCTGCATTTTCATGATTTGGCTCTTCTTCTTTATTAATTTCTTCCTCTTCTTCATTACATTTATAATTATTATCAGAACATTTGGTATATTTTTTATTTTTTTTGTCATAGAATTCGTCTTCTAAACATTTTATACAAGATTTTTTATTTGGAGAGAGTGCAAAATCTTCTTTACATTTTGTACATTTCTTATAGTTATTATGAACGCAGGTATCCCAATTTTTTAAATAGCATTCATTTTCAATAGAACGACAAAGTGAAGTACTTGATAATGATAGAACAATACCTAATGAATTTAAATAGTCTCATTTTAAAAATATTCTTTTTTATAATTGCTTTTTAAAATTCTCCTTAATTCTCCTTTATAATCAATAATATAAAACTTTGATATTAAGGAAATTGATATTTAAAAGTTAATGAAAATCATTCTTTTTTATACTTTAACTGAAATTTAAACTTTTAATTTTACAATAATTTTTTAATCTCTGCCTCCGTTAATGTTGTAATTAATAAAAACTATTTTTCATTAAATATTATTTATAATTAAATTATTATATTTTTTTTGATATTTCTATTATCTATTTTATTCTCTTTACTCATTAATATATCAAATGGGTAGAATGATAAGTATAACTTTATACTAATTTATATAAAAATGTGAAAATGTGTATTTCTCTAGCGAAAAACAATCCCGAAAACTGATAAAAAAACAATTTATACTGATCATCACATTTTAATACACTTTATTATAAAAATAAAAAGATGTAGTAATATAATGTGATGTGATTAAAATAATTTAATATATTAGAATTCTATATCGAATGATATTTAAAAAAATTTTATTATGATAAAAACCTTTTTTTTTAGTGTAATTACCAATATAATACTTATTACTTTAAAATAAGAAATTAAATTATAAATAGCATAATTCATTATAATATATTTATAATATTTATTATTTAATTTTTTCATAAATCTAATTTTGCCGTAATTTGAAAAACTAAAATATAATATGATTTCATTAGCAGATTCTAAAATATTATTATCTGAAAATTGCTAATAGATGTAAAGCTCTATAAACTCTTGTTCATTTAGGTTATTTGAACTATAATCATAATACAGATGAATTATTTACTCCAAATAGAGATATAAAACAGATGTTTGAAACTTTAATCAATTCCGATCAATGGAAAGAATTAAATAAAAAAAATATATTTTTTAATCCTGGATGTTATAAAATAAATGATTCTATAAATCCTGATACATATATTGATAAAACAGAATTAATACTTCATTTTAATGAATTGATTGAAAAAGTAAAAGATGAAAAATCATTTATATGTGATTCAAGACCAAGACGTTTTGGAAAAACAATAACTGCTAATATGCTTGTTGCTTATTATAGTTATACAGAATCTGAAATACCATTTTTTAAATACAAAAAAATTTCAAAAACTGAAAATTGGGATAAATATCTTGATGAATTTAATGTAATTCATTTAAATATGATAAATTATTTTTTAGAACATGACTTTGAAGATGGCAAAAAAATAATTTCTATGGAATTATGTAAAGAAATTAAAAGACGTATTCCAAATTTCAAATTTCAAGATAAAAATGATTTAAAAATGATTTTAAAAGATTTAAATGAATTAACAGATAGAGAAAATATTGTAATTATAGATAAATATGATTTAATTGTACGAAAAAAGGAAGATGAAGATACTATTAAAAAGTATTTAAATTTTTTAATTGGTCTATTTAAAGATAAACATGAGACAAGTGTAGTTTTAGTTTATATGACTGGAATTCTACCTCTTAAACAAGTTGGAATAAATTCTGGTCTTAATAATTTTAGTGAATATACAATGATAAATCCTTCCTGGATGGCAAAATTTATTGAATTCACTGAAAAAGAAGTTGATGATTTGTATGATAGATATGAAAAAAAAGGTTTATCAAGAAATTTTAAAAATAGAATGAAAAAGTGGTATGATGGTTATAAACTAATAGATGAAAATAATTTAAAATATGAAATATATACACCATATTCGATTATAAATGCATTATATTATCGTGAAATAAGAAATTATTGGAATAAAACTGAAACCATAAAATTTCTCTCTAATTATATAAATATGAATTACGAAAGATTAAAGGAAGATATAGGTTTTTTAATAAAAAATAAGAAAATAAAAATCGATGTTAAAAGTTTTCAAAATGATTTTACATCAATTAACTCTAAAGATGATATTTTTACTCTGCTTGTTCATACTGGATATTTAGGTTATGATAAAGAAAATAAAGAAGTATTTATTCCAAATAAAGAAATAAAAGAGCAATTTGAATTGATTATGATGTCAAACGCTAATTGGAAATTTACTATGAATAAATTAGTACAATCTGAAAACCTTTTAAAGGCAACATTAAAAGGTGATGCTGAAATAGTAGCTAAATATTTAGAAGATGCTCATGATGATGGAAGTAACAATACATATAACAATGAAGCTACTTTAAGTTATGCAATACAATTAGCATATTATAAAGCTGAAGATTATTATATTAAATCCTTAGAAGTTGATTCAGGAAAAGGATTTGCTGATATTGTTTATTTTCCAACAGAGGAAGGTATTAAACGTGATTATCCTCCATTTATTGTAGAATTGAAATATAACAAAACAGCAGAAAGTGGAATCCAACAAATAAAGAATAGAGGATATCCAAAAAGACTTGAAAAATATTATGGTAAAATTTTATTAGTCTGTATCAATTACAATAAAGAAATTAAATCTAATTGTCCAGGATATAAACATCATAGTTGTATAATAGAAGAAATAGAAAAGAAAAAAACCTAATATTGAAATTAAAAATTATAACCAAACATTCCTTTATTATCTTACTTTTTATCTTTATTTTTTTTATAACTAAAATATTATTTCTAATAATTCTTATTAATTATATTTTAATAATTAATAAATTATAATTAATAAAAATGTAAATTAAAATATTTCAATTTATTATTATTCTTGAAATTTTTGTATTTGTGTTTGTATTTGTATTTGTATTTGTTTTTTATTTAGGCTATGAAGAAATAATAACAAAAAATATTAATATAAATAAAAATAAAAATTATTTAATTTCTTTAATAAATTAACCAGTTAAATAAAATATAGATATAGATAGAATCAAGATTTACTTCAATTTTCATCTTATTAATGATGGTGATGTAGTCAAAACAATTACATTAAAGAATTAATAATGCAAAGCATTAGTATAAAGGTTATCATATATATTAAGTTTAAATACATATACACCATATTCCATCATTACTACCGTAAGAAGTGAAAATATTGAAAAATTAATAAGGAAAACAGCTCTGAATTTATTTATCAATAAAACTAAATTAAAATTCCTCTTTAAAACGTTTATAAATAAAATTTTATAACTGAACTCCACTAATAAATATAATTTAATTAATATTTTAAAAAAAAAAAAAAAAAAATTAAAAATAATTAAAAAAATTTTTTTTTTTTTTTTTTCATTTTCTTTTTTTCCTTTTTTTTTTTAATATTATTATTTTTTATTTTTATTTTTTATTTATTTTTTTTTTAAAATTAATTTGGACTTTATATAAACAATAAAATAAAATTAAATAAATGAAAAAACAAAAAAGATTATTATTAAATTTAAACATGGCATTTATTTTTAATAGTGGTGAAGAAGATTATAAACAATTATTAGATTTTGAATAAAGCTTATATATTAATTTATATTAATTAAAATTTACTGATTTTAAAAATTTATTGGATGCTTTTTACCAAGAAAAAAATACCAAATTGATGAATAGTCGCCTTTGTTATTTTGAGATAAAATATAAACCTTAAATATAAAATTACAAAAATCCCAGATCCATATAAAAGATAATAGATAGTTAGTATATCTAAATTATGAGGAATCCCTTAAATAAATTAATTTTTATTTCTTATTTTATTTATGTTTTTATATTCATTTTATATGCTATTATATTTATATATTGCTAGTTTATATTTTAACATTTTTACATCCTCCAACTTCATTTTGATATTCACATTTAGATGAATAGAAAGAACTAGTTTTACCACATTAACCATTTTCACTACAATAATTGGTGTTAGAATGTATTATTTCTTTTTACCATATTTATAAATAACATCCTTTATTGGGAATGCAAAATGCTTAAAATTTTCCATAGTAACCCTTTTACATATCAGAGCATTATTCAAAATTTTTATTATAATACATTTTCAAGTATTAGGATTATATATTTTACTATAAAATAAAAAAAAAATTAATTATATTATTAAATATAATTTCATATTCATAATGTTAATACTTTTATATATATTATAAATATTTTATTCTTTTTGTATTTAGAGTTTTATTTTTCTCCTACTTTACTAAAATATCTTTTTATATTTTAGTTAAATAGGTTATTATAAAACGTTCCATGGTTTACTTTTATTACAAACCAAAAATTTTAAATAAATAAAAAATAATAATTAAAATATTATTTAAATAAAGTTTTTATAATTAAATGTAAATAAATCATTAGAAATCTAAAATTTAACAGATATTTTAAATTCAAATTTTAAATAAAATAATAATTTTAAAATACCAAAGTTTGATTTATTAATATAATAATGTTTATATTTAATCATGTACTTCTTCATATAATTCAAGTTTTAATTAAAAGAGTATAAATTTTCAATAATTGATCATTTTCATTTTTTTATATAAAAATTAAAAGAATGATTATTAATTAATAATTTTATGTATAAAAAAGAAAAAGCTTTTAATGCATTAATACCTTATTAATATTATAATTTTAATTATGGATAAAATATAATTTTTTTTTAATTTTTTATACAAAGACTCATAACTAAAAAAAATTATTAATGTATTAATTGTTCATCCTTATTAATGTTTTCCCGTTAGTTTAGATTTAAGTATAAAAAGAACGATTTTCATTAATTTTTAAATATTAATTTCTCTAATACTAAAATTTTATATTGATTATAAAGGTGAATTTTATAAGCAAATACAAAAAGAAATAATATTTTAAAATGTGATTATTTATTCTATATAAACAAAGTACTTCACTTTGATCATTCTATTGAAAAGTAATGCTATGTAAAAAAAAATGTGATATCTGTATAAAAAATGTACAAAATGTAAAAAAGAGTTTGCATTCTCTCCAAATAAAAAATATTATAAAAAATGTTTAGAAGACGAATTCTATGATGAAAAAATTAAAAAATATACCAAATATTCTGATGAGAAATATGTAATGAAAAAAAAAGGAAAAAATTAATATATAAGAGTCAAATAATGAACATATAATCTAGAAAAGATGCGTATCTTTCTTGGAGGGATCGGATTTTGGCCCCTCTGGAACATATTTCTCTTGATCTAATATTTTCTAATTTTCTACATATGTCAACAACCACTACTACAGATACAAGTAGTACAATTACAAAAGAAAATAATAACGAGATTGTTGAAGAAATTGGTCTTGATTCTAAGGACATTGAATTAGTTATACAAAGAGCTAATGTTACCCCTAGCGAGGTTGTTAAGGGATAAAAAAGAACAACATTAAAGATATTATTAACGCTATTATGGTAAATTAATAATAGAATTTTATAATTAAATTTTTAACTTGAATTATTTAATTTTAAAATTATTATATAATATATTTAATTATGCTATTTTAGGAACTAACTATATATATATAAATAAACTTTTAAACGGATTTATTTTGAAATTGATATTAATTGTTCGATGAATATTGTGTTATATTAATTTTAATTGTCGGGTTTTAATATTCAATAGGTTTTAATTTATATGAGAAGGTTAGTGGAATAAAAGAGTGAGAGGTTAATATATCATATTAAAATAGGTAAAAATTTGAAACTTGGGTAAAAATAATAAATTTCTATATAATGCTGAAGCAAGAGTAGTATTTATGACATAAAAGAGAGTATTCAATTTTCCAGGATTTAAATAATGACAAAATGCTAATAGGGAAAAAAAGAGTGAATACTTATCATCTTGAGAGTCCATAATAAACCTAATAAAATTATACATATTTATAAATATATAAAAACAGATAAAGTATAAAAAAGAATATTAGCAGTAAAAAGGTTACCAAAAAATCTAATATAATAATAAAAAAAAAAACACTATTAGTATCATATAAAACCATAATTAAAAAAACAAAACAAAACAAAACAAAAAAAAAAAAAAAAAAAAAAAAAGCTGCATCCCTCAAAATAACAAAAAATAGAAATGGATTAAATATGTTAAATATGATAAAAAATAATGTATGACGAAGCATCTCAAGATTTCATGTAAAAATCACTAAACTGAAAAAAAAAACCTTATCTAGTTAATTAAATATAAATAATAAATAAAAAGGAATGAAAGAACTAAAATAAGATTTAATTTGATTAACAAATATCTTCCATACCATAAGCAAAGTACAAATAAAAATAAAATCAAATTTATTCATGAAAAATAAGATTGAACACTACAAATTCAATATTAATATTTTAAATTTAATATTATGTCATAAAGTGACAAAAAACAACTAAAATCAAAAAATTAGTTGCAGATATGAGAAAGAAATAGTATAACTACTACCACTCAAATTATTTACTCTAATCAAAAACTTTGCCTTTTTATACAGTACTTTAGAAAATACATTTTCCTTTCGATGTATTACACGGAATCTCGAAAGTGGAAATCTTATTTTTTTTTTCTTTATGTAATTGATTATTATATTGTATATTTTATAAATTATATACATACATATATATTTTATTTATTTATTTATTTTTTTTTTAAAGCATAATAAAATACTTAAGATTATCTAGATTAATAATAATTATGTAATATTAAAATTAAAATAATAATATTAACGTAACGAAAATAATATTTTGAACAATTGTAATAATAGAGTTGATATTGGAGAAAAAAAAAAGATTTTTTTTCTTTTCTTTTCTTTTCTTTTTTTTTCTTTTTTTTTTTTTTTTATAATTTATTTTTGAATTATGGATTTATAATATATATATATATATTTTCTAAGCATATTCTCCTTCACCAAAATTTTTTTCATCTCTAATCATTTCTCCTAATAGTTTTAATGCTTCATCAATTTCTTTTGGTGTAGCTGTTGAAAAGGATGCTCTTACATATGAAGTTGGTACACTATTTGGATAGAAGTCATTTCCAGGAATTAGCAGTACACCCTTAAACATGGCTTTATTTTTAATAAGGAATGTAGAATCAGTAATATCCAATAATTTAATCCATACAAATAAACCTAATAATACCAATAATAAAAAAATACACATATAGATTGACAGGATAATAAAACAATTAATATATATATATATATATAGAGGAATTAATAATAATAATGATTATTATTATTATTATTATTAATTATTATATTTTCATTATCAATTAATTATTCAAACTTACCAGCGTTTGGTACATTCCATTCTGCTATACCATTTAAATACTTCTGAGCACTTTTACAAAATATATCTCTTTTATCTTGATAGAAGGTAGCTACTTCATCTACATGTGCTAAGAATCCACCAATACCCCATCTTGTTAGTATTCTATAAGTTATCATTTGTGAAACACCTGATGGATGAAGATTTACTACCTATAGATTATATTATGATTAATAACCATTGAAATTTTTTTTTTTTTTTTTTTTTTTTTTTTTTTTGAGAAATTAAAGAAAAAAGAAAAAAAAACTTACTTGTGAATGCAATACTATTCTATTTATTAATGTTCTTGGTCCAGAGACCCAACCTAATCTCATACCAGCTGAAATTACTTTTGAAAATGAATCAAAACGTAATACTCTACCATCAATATCCATTGAAAAGAAACTTGGTATTCTATGAGGGGAAAACTAATACAGAATAATATTTATAAGTCGTGAAAATAGTAAAAAAAGAAGAGAATAGCATTAGTATTGGAATATGTAGATTTTTATATTGTCATCTATTATTTATATATTTATGGATCACTAATTTTCATAGACTTAATTATTTACTTGTAAATAATAATATGGATCATCTTCTAAAATTAAAAAGTTATATTTTTGAGCAAGTTCATATATTTGTTCTTTTCTATGTAATGGTATAATCATTCCTGTTGGATTACAACCAGTAGGAACAGTATATAAGATCTTTTTTTAAAAGGAAATATTAATTTTTTTTTTTTAAAAAAAAATATATTTATAAATAATACAATTAAAAAAAATTAGGATTATAATGATTTCATCTAATAATTATTATAATAATTTTACTTTAGGATAGGGTTTATTTTTTGGCCATTTTGCAAGAATATCAGCCAAATGTTTTGGGTTTATACCGTCTGAATCACTTTCAAGTTCTATTTATTTTAATTTAAAATTTATTGTTTAGTTAACAAAAATAGTGTTGCCATTAAAAAATATTATTAAATATAATAATAAATTAATATATTCTTTTTAAATATTAATAATAATATGTATGAATATTGTTGTATGTTCTTTTTTAAACACACTAATAATAAAATAATATTTACCAACAAAGTTAACATTTAGTGGTTTTAAATATGAAATTGCTCCAACATATGTTGGTTTTTCTATTAATATGGAATCTCCTTCATCTATTAACATGTCAAATGCCTTTTTTTTTTTTTTAAACCATTTGAAAAATTAATATAATTTTATATTTTTACTTTCTATATATATATATATGTTTTTCCTATCATACAATTTAATATATATTTCTTTTTACCTTAGTTAAGAGATCTTGTGAACCATTTCCTAAACATATATCATAATCACAATCTGGTTGATGTTCTTCCCATTGTAATTTTCTTAACCAGTCTATTAATTCAGGAAAACCAGCCTTTTATAATAATATTTTAATATATTAATTATGGTGACTTGCTTATTTTATTAATTAATTATATTAAATATTAAATAGTTTAAAATCAAGATATTTACTGTTCCTGAATATTGTAAAGCTCTTTTTAAATTAGCTTCACCAATAGTAATTCTTTCACCATTATGCATTCTAAATGACATATTTTTATATGGAAAAGTTTCTGGATTTGGCATACCACCACTTAACGATATCTATTATATTGAATAACAAGAGAATTGTGTTAATATACACATTTATTTTAGTATTTGAATATTGATATATGAAAATGAAATTTTAAAAATCAACATTTTCAATTTAATTGATTTCATTATAATATTTAATTTTTTATTGAAAAGAGTTATTATTAATTTCTCTCTCTTCTTTTTTTATATTTTATATTTTATATTTTATATTTTATTATTTTTTTTAGTATAATATGGACTAACAAAATTTTTAAAAATAATTGAGTGAAAAAAATTTATTAATTTTTATTAAAATTTGGATTTCAAATTTAATTTCATATAATATTTAATATTATTTTATGAAATTTTAAAATTTCTTGTATTAATAAAGAGTTTAGAAAAATAATTTATTGTTATATGTATTTGTGATTTTAATCCTTATTTTTTTATATTATATAACAGAATTTCTTTTCTATGTATTATTATTATTGAATTGCTGCTGACTATATGTTTAATATTAAAGAATAATATATATAATTCTAACCATATTTGGAATAGATAAATAGGATTGAAGTGTTCTGATAGCAGAAGGCTTTCTTAATGCACTTCTCTTAGAAAGGAATTGTGAATAATCCATGATTGTATATTAATGATTTAGCTTTATTATTATTATTATTATTATTTGATATTGTATTATTTTAGGTTATAAGTGTTTTCTATAATTTTCCTTTTCTTTTTTTTAGAAATATATATTTTTTGTATAAATAAAAAGGAATATTACTACAAAAAAAAATATTCTTTTTATTATATTATTAAATAAAGCTTCATTATTTTCTAATATAAAATGAACTAAAATTTTAAATAAATCAATGTTTTTTTTATTTATTATTTAATATTTAATATATAAAGAAAAAAGTCTTTCTTGAATATATAAAAATTTTTTTTTTATTTTATTTAGTCTGTATTTTATTGAATGATTTTTTTTTTTGAGATTTTATATTACAATATATATAATTCACATATTAATTTAAATTATTTTTGTATAGATCTATAGAAATATATAGAATTTGATTTAATATAAATTCAAACTTTAATGATTATTATTTTGTTTTTAAAAAATTTTAATATTTGCTCAACGCCAATTTTTATTATCATATTATATCCATTATAGAACTAGTTAACTAGTTCTTTTAGAAAAAAAAAGTATATTTATCTATTCATCGTAATTATTTTTCATATTATTTTTTAAAGTAAAGGGAAAGAAGGCTTTATTTATAAAATTTTTTATTATTAAAAAATTGGATATAATAGTATTAAAAAAAATATATATATATAAACTCTAATTTAATTATATATAAAAAATAAAAATTATTATTTTTTTTTTTTTTAAAAATACTTCATAGTTTACTAATTTTTTTTTTTTATATATAGAGGGTATTGTCTATTCTATTCTACTAATAAATATTAATATTATTTCTAATGACTTTTTTTTATATTATTTCAACATTTTTTTCAATATTTTCCATATAATTATAATAAGAGTTAATCATGGATTCCATCACTTCTAATAAAACGTTTATTTGACTTTTATAAAATTTGTATTTATCTGTATATTGATGTTTTAATTTTTTATCATTTTTAGTATCAGGATTTTTAATAATATGTTTTGTTTGATGATGATACACTGATTTTTTGGTAATATTTAAATCTGATTTTGTTTTTCTTAATTTTTGTTTTTCTTTTCTTGAATTTCTTATAACAATAAAAATATTCAATATTTTTAATAAATATTTAGCATAAGTTACAATTGATTGTAATGAAGTTATGATAGGTTGTAAGAAATGACTTGATTCCAACATTTCTTGAATGGTTTGATTTTGAATATTTCTTAATGAACTTGTAATGGATAAAATGGTATATTGAATATCTTCATCTGATTTGATGATTAAACTTGAAATTCGATTAGGATTATTGAGGACACCATCACTTTTTGATTTAAATAATGTAAAATTTTTTGGAGGAGATGGGGCTTCAATAATTTCTTCATTGAAAATTTTTATATTGTTTTCAACAGCATCAATAGTATCACTAATCTCGGAGAGTGAACTTAATGTATTATAAATCAATTTTCTTTTTTCTTTAGTTTCATTTTTTATTTTCTTTGGTAATATATAATCTTTTTCATTTCCAATATCAATGTATAGATCATTATTAATATTATTATTAATATTATTATTATTATTATTATTATTATTATTATTATTATTATTATTATTATTATTATTATTATTATTATTATTATTATATTATTATTATTATTATTATTATTATTATTATTATTATTATTATTATTATTATTATTATTATTATTATTATTATTATTATTATTATTATTATTATTATTATTATTATTATTATTATTATTATTATTATTATTATTATTATTATTATTATTATTATTATTATTATTATTATTATTAAATTCGTTTTCCTTATTATCTGTGCTTTTGAAATTTTCAGGTATTTTATTGTATTTACATGAATGCCTATTATTATCCTTTTCTATTATTTCTGTATATTTCATTTTATTATTTTTATTTTTTCTTTTCTTCTTTTCTTTTTCTTGAAACTTTTTCACATAACTGTCTTCATTATTATCAAAGATTGGTGTATCATGAATTATAATATCTCCAGGAATTTTAATAAAAGGGCAATCTTGTTCTTTTCCAATTATTATTTCTGAAGTATCACTACATTCATCCTTTAATTCTTTATTTATTTTTTTTTCATTAATTTTTTCTTTAGATTTCATTTTTCTAGCATTTGTATTATCATGTAATTGTTTTTTCGAACTTTTATGAGTAGTGGTTTCTAAACCAATAGACATTTTACTAATATTACTGATACTATTAGTATTTTTAGAAATTTTGGATGTATTCTCCCATATATTATTAATCTCTTCATTATCTTCGCTTTCTATCTGATCATCATTACTAATGATAATTGATGGAGAAGTATTAGATTTTGATGAACTTTTTAATGAACATGAGGATTTTGAAGATTTTAATTTATTTTTACCTTTAACAGTTTTTTTTAAATTATTATTATTATTATTATTATTATTAGTAGTAGTAGTAATAGTATTATTAGTCTTATCCTTATCATCTATAATACTTTTATTAATTTTTTCCTTTAATAGAATACTTTTTTCGATTAGTATATTTGATCTGTTGATCAAAAAGGATTCATTAAAAGTTGATGAAGAATTACTACTATTTCGACTTCTTTCACTTTTATTAGTATCTTCATTTAATGATGATGATGATGATGATGCTAGAATAATTTCGTCATTTTCATCTTTATCGCTATTATTTTTATTAATATTAATAGGAATATTTATATTCTGAGTATTATCATCATAACTATTTTCATTATTAATGTTTTCTATCATCATTTCCTTATGATCATAATCATTTATATTATTTAGGATAGAAATATCATTTTTAGATTCGATATTTTCTGATGAATTTAAGGAGAGAATAGGACTATTAACTGCTTTAGTTGAATTAATACTTTTATGCTGAAAAGAATGAATTGATATACTGTTATTCAGGGATATATTTTCCTCACTTTTTATTAAACCTTTTAAATGATAAAAAAAAAAAAAAAAAAAAGACATAATTATTAATATATAAAATAAAAGAAAAACATAATTTAATATTTAAAATTATTTACTTTTCAAAAGTGAAGTTTCTTTATTTAATACGTTATTATTATTATTATTATTACTATCATCTTTTTTATTATCATCATCATCGACATTATCATAGGTTATTGGTTCAATAAAATTTTGATTTTCATTTGGTAATAAGCTATTATTACTTTCTGACGATTCACTATGTATATCAGCGTTTAATAATTTTTTTATTGGGTTTCCATCTTCATTATCAGGATATTTATAGTGAATAGCTTCAAGATTCTCTGATTCATCACTTTCTTTATCTGTTTTCCCTTCCTTTATAAATTCACTTTCAACAAAACTTTCATTTTTTATTTTTTCACTGTACAATTCATTTTCTGTAATGTTACTTTCTTGATCATCTATATTAAACTTTTCTGAAGAATAGTAATCCTGACTATAGGAATTATTATGATCACCTTCCAGTTCTGGTTCTGTTATGATTTCATGATTAGTTGATGTATCTATTATATGAACATTATTTTTTAATAAATTTTCATTATTTATATTATCCTCCTTTTTAATAATATCAATATTAATAACATCATCATCAATACATGCAATTTTAAATTTTTTATTGTTTTGTTTTGTTGTTGGCTAAAATAGTATATTTTAATATGTATAAAGTATTTTTAATACGATATTAAAAATACAATAACAATAACAATAATATATATATGTGTGTGTATTTTTCTTTTCGTAAAAAAAAAACTTACTTTTTTTAGCGTTTTTCTATTATTATTTGAAATTTTATTTTTGTTATTTTTTGAATTTGGTGGTGGTGATGGAGGATTTGTAACTTCAATATCATTATAATATTTAATTTTAACTTTTCTTGAACTTATCTATTGATATTAAAAAAATTTAATAAATAAGCAAATAAAAAAAAATAATTTATATGAATAATAATAACAACAACAACAATTATTATTATAATTAATATTTTTATGATTAATATAATTATTGTAGTAGTAGTAGTAGCTCTATTTAAAGTGCTATTAGATTTTTTAAAGTATTATTATCTATATATGAAAATTAAGTTACCTTTGATGATGGATTAGCGGATAGTGAAGATGATGATTTTATATTTTTTTTTTGAGTATTTTTTTTCTTTTTATGATCGGTGTTTAAACAAATGGGACCAAAAGTACTCCACTTTTTTTTAGATTTATCTAATAAAGGGTTAACCGATGGAAAGAATCTTGAACGTAATTTTTCACACAATGGATCACTATTAGATGTTATTTTTATTTCTTTGGTATGATAAGAAAATTTTAATGGATTATCACCATCCAACAATTTAAATTGTTTCTATGTGGAAAAAAAAGCCCATCCATAATAACAACAAAAAGAGTAATATGTATATAAATTATTATAATAAATGAAAATTAATAAATCATTAATTAAAATAAAATAAAAAAACAGAATGTATAGGATTAAGTAAATATATAGAAAATATATATTTTTTTTTTTTTTTTTTTTTTTTTTTAGAAAAAAAAGGTATATTTACAGTTTTTGACATATCTGAAGGATGATTCATTTCTTTTAACTCTTTATTAGTATTAACAAAATTTTCTATTTTAATCATTAATTCTTCATCTATGAATTTTAATAAATGAATAAAAAAAAAAATTAAAAATCATTTTAATATTATGATAAGCAGGAAAAAAAAATATGAAACAAGTGAAAGTACACTTAATTCAACATTTACCAATAGAATTGTTTCTCAAATCAAAAATGGTTAGAGTTTTATTTAATTTAATTAAATAATCAAGGTCTTTTAGTCCTTTATTTGTTATTGAATTAAATTGAACATCTAAAGCTGAAATAAGTAATAAACACACCCATATATATATATATATTTGTTTGTAAATAAAGAATGAATGTCATTACTTTTATCTTTATTTTATATTTTTAATAAAATTATAAACCTTCTAAACCCAAATCTTCGGTTATAATTTCAAATAAAGAATTCATTCCAATATCCCCGATCTCATTATTACAAATATTTAAGCGTTTTATAGAATTTATTTTTAAATTTAATGGAATACCAAATAATTCAGCATGACTATTTGTATTAGTTAAACTTGGTCTTAAAGAATTTGACCATTGTTCTGCTTCTCTTCTAAGACATTGATACTAGGAAATTATAAAAAAAAAATAAAAAAAAAATAATTAAAAAAAATTTATATACATACGTATATATTCATCTTCTTTTTCATAGTATGATAAAAATATATATAGGTATGTGTATAAAAATATTAAAAATTATTACTTTAATTAGTTCTGTTAAAATAATAGCACTTTCATGGGTCAGGTTACACCCGGCTAAATGGAGTTCCATAATTGAAAATGAATTTCTGAGACTATAGGCTAAGGCTATTTTTTTAAACAAATAAAATTTAATATTTTTATCAAAATAATCAAATAATAATTTATTATAATTTCTAATGGTACTTTTGAGTCCTTCATCCTTTATCGAAGTTCTAGATAGGGATAAAATTTTAATTGATTTACTATAGTGTAATCCCTTTTTTTTATTTTTATTTTTTTTTTATAAATAGAAAGAAAAGTGATATTGAACTTTTAATGAAATGATTAAAAAAAAAAAAAAGAGTTTTTCTAATTTTCTGTATATAATTTTTTCTTATTATTTAATAATGGAAGATAAAAAAATGAATGGTATTAATTACTTTTGCTAATAATTCAATATGTGTTAAACTTAATGGGAGACCACATAATTCCAAAATTGAAAGATGATGTTCATTAGTCATATAGTTTACGATAGAACTAAATAAAAATTTATTTAATTTTATTTTTTTTTTATTTTTATTATCATAAAATAAAATAAAATATTTTAATTTAAAAATATTTTGGTGTTATAGGCATAATAAAATTATACAATATACAAACGTTAATAATCTGGTATAAAATTGTTCATTTAATCCAGCAGCTTTTTTTTCATATTCACTTAATTTAAAAATACTATCTTTTTCATTTTTCATTCTAATAGATTCGGTTGAACCTTCTCCTTTTTTTTTTTTTTATCGATAATATTAATATTAATTATAGGCAATGAGAATAATAATCAACATTAATAATAATAATAATAATAATAATAATAATAATAAATATATGGAATCTAATGGAATCTAATGAATATAATATATATAAGATATATATCCAAGATTTAATGATTAAAAATTTTTGCTAACCTTTATCAGTAGTTAGGATAGCAATTGTTTTCAAATCATTTTCTTTATAGTTCAAAGATGAAATGATAATATCCCATTCTAAATCCGATTTTGGTTTCTCTATAGGTAATATTAATGCATGATATTTCTCAAGAAATTGGTTTAATATTATTCCACTTGGAAATAAACTTTTTTCTTTGCATCGGGTATAATAGAAATTACCAAATTTTGTTTTTCCTTTATTTTAGTTTTATTTTAAAAGAATATTTATTCAAATTCATTATGTTATTTAGTAAAAAAAAAAAAAAAAAAAAAAAAAGAAAAGTAAATTAATATTTCTTTTAATAAAGTTTATTATTGCGTAGTAATATTGTTTTCTTTTTTTTTTAAAAAAAATATATATATATAATTAATTTTATAAACCTTTTTTAGCTATAGAAGTGGGAACTCTTTTACCACATCGAACACTCATTTCATTTTTTTCTTAATTTTAATAATTTTGTATATAAAAAAAATAAATAATATAAATATAAAATAATATTTTTTATATATTATAGTAAAAAAAAAAAAAAAAAAAAAAAAAAAAAAAAAAAAAAACTTGTAAACTTGTTATTATTTATTTTAATTTTGCATAACTCCGAAGTTTAAAAATTATATTTTAATGTAATTTTTTTTTTTTTTTCATTTAAATTAAACACATTTTATAAATTAATTTAAATTATTAAATATTTTGGATACAAGATAATAAAATAAAATAAATTTTGAAATTATAAATGAAAATATCTTTAATATTTTTTATTATTACTTTTAAATAAATATATACAATGATATTTTATAGATATTTCAAATTTTTCTTTATAAAATACAAACTTTTTTCTTTTACTTGAATTCAAGTTTCATCTAAATAATTTGCAAATATTGAATATAATTATTTTTTTTTTATATTATATTGAATAAATAATTTATAAAACTATAATATTTCTTCTAATGATATTTTAATTTAAGAAATGAAATTTTCATGTTTCTTTTTTTTTTTTTAAATTTAATTATTAATTTTAATCTTTCCATCATATATTAAATCATAAGCACTCTTTAATGCTGTAGCCTTTGCTTCTTGATTAATAACACATGAAATATTAATTTCACTTCTTCCTTGAGAAATCATATGAATATTAATATTATTTTCGGCTAAAGAGGTAAAAAGTTTTCCAGCAAAACCAACTTGATTCTTTAATCTTCTTCCGACAACAGATAAAATAGCCATATGTGGACGAATGGAAACCTTTTTATTTTTTATTATATTAATTTTAAATTAATTAAAAAGGTATAGAAAAAAAAAACATTATAGTTTAGATGGAATTTTTATCTAAGATAAGCATTTTAATATTATTCTTCTTATTCTTATTCTTATTCTTATTCTTATTCTTATTCTTATTCTTATTCTTATTCTTATTCTTATTCTTATTCTTATTCTTATTCTTATTCTTATTCTTATTCTTATTCTTATTCTTATTCTTATTCTTATTCTTATTCTTATTCTTATTCTTATTCTTATTCTTATTCTTATTCTTATTCTTATTCTTATTCTTATTATTATTATTATTATTATTATTGTTATTATTATTATTATGTATTTACCTTTCCTATATGCTTTAATTCAGCAGTAACATAGTCTAATTTATCGTAATCACTACTTAACGCAATGGATAAATTCATTTGACTTGTGGCCACCAAGTCAAGTTGAATACCAAATTTATTAAATGTTTCGAAAACCTTTTTCATTGTACCATGAGCAACAGAACCCTTTCTACAATGAATATTATAAATAAGGACATCTTTTTTAATTAATACAACAGTTGATTTCATGTCTTTATATTCTTCACTATATGGACCAATTAAAGTACCAGGATGTTCTGGATTATCAATACTCTTAATTCTAATTTTTTGATTACGAGCAATATCCATACATAATGGATTAATAGTTTTTAAACCGTAAAATACTAATTCAGAAGCTTCTTCTGGTGTAATGTATGGTAAAACGTAAGCTTCTGGGACAATTAATGGATCAGCTGAATAAATACCTGAAATTTGTTTGTATATTTCAACTTCCTTAGCATTAACAGCTAAAGCAACAAGAGAAGCAGTAAAGTCTGAATAACCTCTACCAATAGTTTCAATAATACCTGATGGGAATGAACCAATGAAACCTATTAATATCAATCATAATAATATAAATATTGTTAATTAGTCAATATTAAATTTTAATAATAATTAATATAATTTTCTTTTTCTTTTTTTTTTTTTTTTTTTTATTAGTAATTTAAATGCTAATGAAAATATTTTAATCTTATTTATTATTTTTTTTTATTTGGTTTTCTTTTCTTTTAAAAAATTACCAGTAATTAATGGAATTTTTGCCTTGCAATTAGATAATGTTTCTGTAATTTTTGGAACAAGAGTTTTTATATAAAAGTTTGAATCAATAAGAGAATCGTCGCTGACATCAGTAACAAGTTTTTCAAAATCAATTAATTCAGTATCAAGTCCCTATTATATATTATTTATAGAAAATATTTTTAAAAACTGTATTATAAATTTTGATTTTATATTTCATAGTATGAATTATTAATGGAATAAACTATTAAAGATAACCATTAAAAAAAAAATAAGAAAAAGAAAAACCATAAAATATTTACTTCATTTTTCATGAATGCTGTGAAAATAATACCAGCTAATTTTTCACCAGTACTAAGAATAGTATCATTAGATTTTGGGGTAATTTCTTTTATAATCTACATTATATTATATTCATTATATCATAAATATATAAATATATTATATATAACCCATAGCATAGATATATAATTTAAAATAATAATAATAATAATAAATTTTTTTTAGTAATTTATAACTTTTTTTTTTTTGTTATAGATATGTGTAAGTGTTGGACTATAAAATTACTTCTAAAGCTTTTAAAAATTTTCTTAAAGCATCACATTCAGCCCTTATTTCCTTTTCTGTTTTTAATCTTAATTCTTCATTTTCAGTAATTAATTTATTTAAAATATTGATATGATTCTCTTCAATTTCATTTAAAATTTCGAATGAATGAGTTGCTTTTTTAACTAATAAGTCTCTAGTAGCTTGAATTAATCTTTAAAGATAAATGTTTATATATGAATGGTATTATTGAATTTTACAATTAAAATGAGGTTGAAAAAAAAAAGGGTAAGTTGAAGATATTATTCAAAATATGAAAAAAAAAATTATTGTATTATATTTACTTGCTGGTAGTTCCATGAATCTTCTTTTTTGGACTTATAGCTGACATGACAACAATGACATTATTTTGTTGACTTGAATTTCTAATTTGAATTGAATGAGTACAATTATAATTTTCATTTTTAAAAATTTTTGTAAATAATATTTAATGAAATGACAATATATATATAATAAAGAATAAATAAAAGTGTTAAAGAGTTAATAAATTTATTATATTTAAATTTCTTTTTTTTTTTAATTTCAATGAATATATTTATGAATTTGAAAATATATAAATATATTAATTTAATACTTTATTAATTGTAAAACTTTTCTCATTCTTTTGGCAGAACCAACGGTTACGCCACTAAATTTTTGTACAATAATATTTGAAGTTTCCATTTTATATGTGATTTTAGTATTAAATAAACAATATTTTGTATATTTTATATGTAGAAAGGCTGTTGTTTTTTTTTTAAAAAAAAAAAAAGAAAAGGAAAGGAAAACAAAGTCAAAAAAAAAAAGTTTTATTTTTGAAAATAAATAATTAATTTATTTAATTTTTAAAATTTTAATATTAAATTTTAAATTTTATTATTATTAAAAAAAAAGATCAAATTTAAAAAATAATTATTTTTAAAATTTTTATTAGTTCATGACCTATATTTAATAATAAAAAATTAATTTAAAAAAAAAAAGTGACTTTATTCAAATGAATGATGAAAACTAAATAAATTAATTATAATATAGGTAATTAAAGCATTATGACTATTAATAATTAATGATGTGATATTCATTTGAAATAATGAATTAAGAAACAATAAAACAGGTAGGATAAGAATAACAAGTTAAATTGATTAACCAAATAAAGAATTAAAACTATAATATTTATAATATATATGATAACAATAAATAAATATCAATAATAATTTGATTATAATGTAATACTATTTCCATAGAGAGATATCGAAAATTTTAAAAATGTACATATCAAAAAGTGTAAAAAAAAAAATCATCATAGATTAAAATTAATAAAAAAAGGAAATATTAGTATTTCACAATATATAATCATTGATAAAAGATAATAGAATAATAGATAATCAACATAAATAATGATGAGTAGATTAATACAACCTATAATGACAATAATAATAGCAATAACAATAGTTATAATCTTTATAAAGCATTATCAATATTATTATTATTATTATTATTATCAATATTATTATTATTATTATTATTATTATTATTATTATTATTATTATTATTATTATTATTATTATTATTATTATCAATATTATTATTATTATTATTATTATTATTATTATTATTATTATTATTATTATTATTATTATTATCAATATTATTATTATTATTATTATTATTATTATTATTATTATTATTATTATTATTATTATTATTATTATTATTATTATTATTATTATTATTATTATTATTATTATTATTATTATTATTATCAATATTATTATTATTATTATTATTATCAATATTATTATTATTATTATTATTATTATTATTATTATTATTATTATTATTATTATATTTATTATTATGTTTATTATTACTCTTAGTAGTAGTAGTACCTCTACTGTTATTACACTATTGTTGCATTTATTAGAATGATGCCATTACTTTATAGTTTAGGATGGATGATCAATTTTTTTTATATATTACATTTTAATTTAATCACATTAATGTATACATTTTACCTGATTAGGATTAATTTGTTTTTGTAACATTATTAATTAAAAAAACAATTTTGTAATTTTGTGTAATACATTCAGTATATTAAATAGATTAAATTTAAAATGGTTAATCTATTGTAATATATTAATTTTCTATATCTAGTAAAATATTTTTTTTTTAATTCTTCATATGATAAAAAAAATTTAAAGCAAAAAAGAAAAAAAGAAACTACTTTTCAAGGTCATAATAGTTGTGGATGAATAGGAATTGTAGTGTGGTATATGTGTGTATGTGTGTGGTATGCGTTGGTGTATTCTTTTATTATTTTGTTGTAATTAGACATAACGATTTTTAATATCTTGTAAAAAATAAAAATTAGTGTAAAGGATATGAAAAAAAAAAATAATATTACTATGAAATGAAAAATCTAACCTATACGTTAAAATAATGGATCTTTTTTCTTTTATATAATCATAATTCTTTCTCAAAAAGGAAGGTGGAAAAATACCTTTAAGGTTAAAAAAAAAAAGTTAAACTGCTGGATAAGGATAGTGATTTCTTATAAAATAGTTTTTTTCTTATTATTATCAATTCAAAAACAAGATGATAAAAAAAGAATTATAAAATAAAACTAGACTAATGAAAAGCGTATATAATTTATATATAAAAAAAAGTATAAATGCAATATAAAATAGTTTACATTCCTTATTTGAATATTAAAAATAATTAATGACAAAAAAAAAATAATAATAAAAAGCTGACTTTGTTATAAAACCTCTTTTATTATGAATAAAAATACTAAGATAATAATTCTTAAAAAAAATATTAATTATTATTTTATCTAGTGGTTAAATAAAAAAAAATATTATTATTAAATTATATGTAGAAAAAAAACAGAGTAATTAAAGAAAAAATTCTTATCTCTAATAAACTGTAATAATAATAATAATAATAATAATAATAATAATAATAATAATAATAATAATAATAATATATAACAACAACAACACAACAACAACAACAACACAAGCACAACAATAATGATAGTTGTAATAATTTTTATAAATTTTGATTAAAAGTTTCATTGGCAAGATTACTTATATTCTAATGTTTTTATAAATAATTAATTTATATGAATTAGGAAATAAATTTAGGATTTGATAGAATACTATACAATTATACCACTGTTTTTTTTTTTTTTTTCCCACTTTTTACATTCCTATTTTTTCTTTAGGATACATAATATTGATCTATTCTTTAGTACTAATGAAAAAGGATTGAAAAAAAAAGAGAATATTTTAATGATTCTTTTTTTCTTTTTTATATTTTTTAGCCATCATTCTATTTCACTTGGTTCATAGCCTTTTTTTTTTATTAATAAATAATACCAAAAGTCAAATTTTTATTGGCTATCCTTAATGCTTAAAACAATCCATTACAAAATATAGATACAAACCATAATAAATACAATTAAGCCATTACAAAAATTATTATAAATACAATAACGAATAAATAATACAATCATTCAATGAATAGTAATAATGCAAGAATTATAAATACTACAAGAATAGATGCATTTATAACATTTATACTACTACATTGATATCAATGTAGTATTATTATAAAAATACCACTCTGAATGATCGTCATTCATCCATCTAGGTTTTTTTTTAGTATTATTAAAAAAATAAATTGACTTTCAATTTATTATTAATTATAATTAATTATAAAATTTTATTTGTGGAAAAAATTTTTTATGAATAAATTAATTAATTTATATATATTATTGCGTATAATACAATATATTTGAATAGTCATATAATTGAATTGAAATTGAAATTTTATATTTAATTCAAATGTAATGATACTATTAATACTAAAAAAATTTATATATAAATTCAAAATAAATAATTTTTTTTTTTTTTTATTTATCATTTTTATTTTCTTACTTTAAAAAAATATAATTAATTTTATATATATTTATATAAAATAAAAAACTAAAACAAAAACAAACCAACAAAAAAAAAACAAACCAGAAATAAAGCTTTTTTTTTAAAAAAAAAAACTTAAAATAAAAGAAGTATTTATATTAAATTAAATATTAATAATAAACACAATGGAAAACTTAAACAGAACTGTTAGTGAAAAGTTAAATCTTACCAAGGTTAACGATATTGTTAACGAAAAGGTTAAATCCTTTAATGATGTTGCATCTGTTAAATTAGATGCTTTAAATGGAAAGATTAACGGTATGAATTTAAGTTTCAATGGTAAGGTTAATGAAGAAAAGGTAAAGTCTGTTACTGGAAAGACTGTTGACTACTTAAAGATTGGTCTTCAATACCTTCAAAACTTAATTCAAAAATTCAGTGCTTTTGTTTTATCTGCTCCAGTTTTTGGTATCTTAGCTGCTGTTTTCGCTATTCCATTATTTATTTGTTTAGTTATCTTCCTTGTTTTATCACCAATTCTTGTTCCATGGTTCTTAGTTGTTTTAAGTAACTATCTTAAAAATAATATATATAATTTTTATTATTATATATAAAGTAATTTTAGTATTATGAATTGACAAGGAATTAAAAAATAAGATTAATTCTCTTTTTTTTTTAAAAGTGAAAAAAAATAGTCAAATAAGAACAAATTAATAATTATTTTATTATTTTTTATTTTATAATTTATTAGCTATCGCTATCATTACTTTCTTAATTGCTGCTTCCTTCTTCTTATTAAAGGTCTTCCTTACTGTCACCATTATTACTATTGTTGTCAAGACTGTTATGAAGTTAACTGATTCTAAGAACAAGGCTAGAGGTTCTGAAAAGATTACTGTTGACAAGGTTATTTCTACTTTAACTGAATCTGCTAAGGAATACGTTGAATTATGTAAGACCTACTACGGTAAGACTGTTGAATACAGTAAGACTGGTTACACCAAGTCTGTTACCACTGTTAAGAGTTTAATTGAAAAGCGTAAGGGTGCTGCTGCCCCAGTTGAATCTAAGCCAGAAGAAACTCAACCATTAGTTGATGATAAGGCTGAAAATGATGCTGAAGAAAAGCAAGAAGAAGAAAAGAAGAACGAATAAATTTCTTTTATTAAATCACAAAAAAATAAATTATTATAAAAAGTATAAAAAAAAACAATAATATCAATATCAAAAAAAAAAAAAAAATCAATAATTTATTAAATCATTATAATTTGGCAAAGTATTAAGACGATGTTAATTTTGTATCAGGACTATCAAAACAAATACATTATTATACCTACTATTATGTCAATCTATATACTGAACAAAAAAAAAATTTTTGAAAAAAAAAAAGATAATTAATTTATATGGGATGTTATATAGATAATAGAAATTTATGTTTTATTTCAATTAATTAATTTGTCTTTTTTTTTTTTATTTTTCTTACAAAAAAAAAAAAAAAAAAAAAAAAAAAAAAAAACCAAATATGAATTTTCCTTTTTTTAGTATTTTGATTTTTTCTTTTTCTTTTTTTTTTTAAACTATCTGACGATTTTTTTTATTAAAAAAAAAAAGCAATAATAATAATAAAAATAAAAAAAAAAAAATTAAAACAAAAATTAGGTGTTTTTAATTATAAAAGTGACTTAAAGTATCATTAAGCGATTAAACCAAAAAAAAAAAAAAGTGTTTAGAGATTTCCTATAAAATATACATATATATAATATATTTTCACATGCCTTTATTTCTTAGTGATTGATGGTATTGTTCCCTCTTTTTTTTTTTTTTTTTTTTTTTCATCTATGGCATGGTGTGGTTAAACCACTTTTTTAATTAAAAATTTAAATTTATAAAATTATATATTGTAATATATATTACAGTATATTGTAGTATATTATAATAAATTTATTTTATTAATTTAAAAAAGTAAAAAATTAATAAATTTTTTTTAAAAAAAAAAATCATTTTTCTTACTTATAATACAAGCATGTCCATCATCAACAAACCATTGATATAGAACATATAAAGGATTTATCATCCCAATAAATATACAATTATTCATTATTCATTATTCATTATTCATTATTCATTATTCATTATTCATTATTCATTATTCATTATTCATTATTCATTATTCATTATTCATTATTCATTATTCATTATTCATTATTCATTATTCATTATTCATTATTCATTATTCATTATTCATTATTCATTATTCATTATTCATTATTCATTATTCATTATTCATTATTCATTATTCATTATTCATTATTCATTATTCATTATTCATTATTCATTATTCATTATTCATTATTCATTTTCACCTTAAAATAATATTTCATTCTCCCTAGTATTTATAATAATACATATAAATAATAAACTTTTTTTTTATTAATAATTAAAATTTAATAGATTCCTATTAATAACAAAAAAAAGCTTAACTTTTTAAAATAAATGAATAAAATTTATATATTATTTTTACATCCATTTTTAATATGTTTTTTTTAGTAATTATAAAATAAAAAGTTTATGGATACCTAATAGATCTTCATAACATGTATTATAATAGATTGAAAGGAATCAATGGTTCAATTATAAAATAGTTGAAAAAAAAATTTTTTTTTATAGAATAGAAAATAGTTTGTATGTAACAAGTTTAAAATATTTATATATAATATATATATTATAATATAATAGAAAAGTTATATAATATGAATAAAGAGATAATTATTATACCCTTCTCCCATTTATCTTAATAATCATTAAGTATTTTATAATAGATAAGAAGAAAATAGGTTAAAAGCACCTTTTTAACCGACCGATTCGATAATAAGCATTACATACATTTAATTTCTATTACATTATCTACATTACTTATCCAATTATGTACATAGAAATAAATAATGATTTCTAACCTATTCAATATTATTTAAAAAGGTGAACTTAAGAAAAAGGGAGGGTAGATTTAAAGAGGTAGTTTCAATAGAATGGATCAAGTTAAGCATCTTTTATGTCGTACTTTATTGTATTACACAAAAATCTATTATGAATGATCTATTCTGTAGATATAAATCATATGATAGTTAAATATGGATCAAGCATCATTTTTTATGTTCTCCTTTACATTAATTCATGGCCAAGCATACTTTTCTTTTTTTCGAAATGGATGTCTTGTATACATCTCCTACTAATCCATATACTTTTTTTTTTTTTAAATTTTATTATATATATATATTAATTTTAAAACATTTTAATAATATACA
Source organism: Piromyces finnis (assembly GCA_002104945.1). Lineage (NCBI taxonomy): Eukaryota > Fungi > Neocallimastigomycota > Neocallimastigomycetes > Neocallimastigales > Neocallimastigaceae > Piromyces > Piromyces finnis. The sequence goes on along the minus strand of MCFH01000009.1, from coordinate 371,607 downwards.
TTTATTAATGACAATTTAAGTCAACTCTTTGCTTCTATTCTAAATTCTGTTAACCTATGTATTTGAAATTATAAATAAACACTATAGACGTCCTATCCTGTTATTTAATCATAAAAGTATAAAGTGTAGTATAAGGGTACCAATAGGTAACTCTAGTAATGATATATATAATTATTATATTGATGAAATAAGTAGATATATATATACTTTTTATACATTTACTTTTTTTTGTGTGATAAAGAATTGTGTACTAATTTCAAGGGTATATATTAACAATAATTCTCTTTTCATTTTTAACCACCTTCCTCTTCCTTTTTATATGACTCCTTTACCTTGATGCTTGCACCGACCGACCGACCGCTCATTTTCTTTTTATTTTTAATTTATTTTCATTTTAGTTTTATCCAACAGATTTCGTTCATCTTTCACCTTTTTTAACGTAGATTACATTTTATATTAATGTATGAAAAATGTATTAATTTTTAATTTATATCATTTATATTTCCATCAATAGTAAGAATAAACGTTGTGAAAGATTCATTCATTTCATAATATATTAGAATCAATAGAATCAATATATTAATGAAATAATAGAATATAAAATAGAATATATTAATAAAAATTTAGAGTAAGAAATAATATTATTTAATAATAAATATTAAGCGTTCTCATACATTTTTAATAATTATTATGATTTAATAGAATTTAAAAAGTGAATTTTTGTTTATTCAACCATCTCACACCTAAAAATTTTGTTCTTTTTTTTCTTAATAAAAAAAAAAAAAAAGAAAATTCACTTTTTTTTAATACAAAAAAAAATTATTTTTATTTTATTTTTTTTTTATTTCTACTAAGAAAAACGAAATAATAAAAAAAAAGAAGAGAAGGAATTTAAAAAAAAAAAAAATATAAATTTGAAAAAAAAAAAAGATAAAAAAAAATATTATTTCTTTTTTATTTTATAAATTATAATTTAAAACATTAAATATTTAAAAAGGATTTTATATTTATTGTATTGTTTATAATTTATAATCTTTTTTTTTTTTTTTTTACATATATATAGTTTTATTTCCCCTCATCTTTGTATTTTTTTTTTGTTTAAATAATATTACATATATATATTGTTTATATATTCCATAGATAAAATTTATATGATTTAAAGTATAATAGACCTTTTTTTTATTTGAAATAAAAAAAAAATATTATTAACGAGTAAAAAAAAAAAAAAAAAAAAAAATTCAGAAATCAAATTTTTTTTAAAAAATATTATCATCAATCATAAAAATTCAATAAATAAATAAAAAAATATTCAACACAAATTAAAAAAAAATAAACAAATATAATACTCTTCATTCATATATACTAATATAAACAACAATGTTCCAACGTAAACTTTCAAATGGTTTTAAAAGGTTTGATGCCTATGCCAAACCTCTTGATGACTTCAAGGTTAAAACCTTTGCAGGGGGTGCTGGTATGTAAAAATAAAAATAGCACATATAGCATATATATATAATTAGTATATTTTATATATAAGTTGTGTTTACTTTAAAAAAGTAATTTATTCTTTACTAACTTTTTTTTTTTATATCCTACCAATATATATACTATATATATAATAATATAATAAAAATAAATATATTTGAAAAATTCTTTATTACAATTATTTTAGTCACCATTATCAGTTCTATCATTATTATTTTCTTATTTATAAGTGAATTTTTGGATTATAGAAAAGTTCATACTGAACCAATATTAACTGTCGATAAATCTAGAAAAGAAAGAATGTCAATTTTCATGAATATTACTTTCCCACATATGCCATGTTATTGTATGTCATTTTGAATAAAAAGTTTTAAATACTAAAGAATTATACTATTTTTGTAGAATAAAAAAAATATATATATATAATGATATTGGAAAAAGAAAACTAATATATATATTTTTTTATATGAAAAATTTTTATAATAAAAAAAATAGTATTAAGTGTTGATGTTATGGATGTTTCTGGAGAACAAGTGAGTATCATTATAATCAAATTTTTATATCTATTTTTCAAACCTTTATTAATACTAATATAATGTTATTTCCTCCTATTTTAATCTCCAAAAATATTTATATTAATGAATGGTTTAAAAGCAAAATGATATTGAACATGATGTTTACAAGACTAGATTAGATCCAAATGGAAATGTCATTGAATCTGAAGCTTCTTGTAACTATTTTAAAAAATCCTTTATTTGCTTTTTAATTTTAAAAAAAGTATATAATTCTAATTTTTTTTTTTATTACAATAGTCGTCGGTGAATCTGAAATTGAAGGTGATCAAGATGCTGAATTACCACCAAATTACTGTGGTTCTTGTTATGGTGCTCGTAGAGGTTGTTGTAATACTTGTGATGAAGTTAAAGAAGCTTATGCTGCTAAGGGTTGGTCATTCAATAATCCAGGAAAAGTTGAACAAGTAAATATTCCACCATAAATAGATGAAATTAATTTAATATATATATGCACTATTGTTTATATTTATATAATATAAACAATATAATATTTTTTTTAAAAAAAAAGGAAAAAAACTTATTAAATATATAATTAATTGTATAGTGTGTAAGAGAAGGTTATGGTGATAAGGTTGAAGAACAAAAGAACGAAGGATGTAATGTTCATGGTTTTGTCAAGGTCAACAAGGTTGCCGGAAATTTCCACTTTGCGTACGTTATTTATATAAACAATTATATTATTGTATATTGATATTATTAGAATTAAAATATTTTGTTCAATATTTTGATTAATCCTATTAATATTATTATCTTTAAATAATTTATATCTCTAGTCCAGGTAAGAGTTTCCAACAAAATGGTATGCATGTTCACGATCTCCAACAATTCTACAAATCTACCGATTTTGATTTCAGTCACATTATTCACAGCATTTCATTTGGAAAGCCACAAGAAAGAATATTTAACCCACTTGATGACACTCAAAAAGAAACTTCAATTTGTATGTTTTTTTTTCCCCTCCCCTTTCTTTAAAATTTAATATTATATCTTTTTTTTTTTTTATTTTTGTTTGTAAAAAAAAAAAGTGAAATCTTTTTTAATACCTTTTATAAATATATTTATTTATTTTTTTTAAAAAAAATGGTCAATAGCAAGATATCAATTCCAATATTTCCTCAAGATTGTTAGTACCAACACTGTTTACTTAGATGGTACTGAAGAACCAAGTAATCAATATTCTGTTACTGAACACGACCAAGACTTTTCTATTGGTTCAGGAGTTTATGGTTTACCAGGTATATACAAATTATTATATATTTAATGATGAATAATTGTGACTCATTCTTATATTTTTACTTTTTATTTTCAAAAAAAAAAAAAAAAAAAGGTGTATTCTTTAACTATGAAATTTCCCCAATGTTAGTTACTTATACTGAAACTAGAAAATCATTTACTAGTTTCTTAACTGGTGTTTGTGCTATTGTTGGTGGTGTATTTACTGTTGCTGGTATAATTGATTCATTTATTTACACTGCTGAAAAGAAATTAAAGAAGAAGATTGAATTAGGAAAAGCTAGTTAAGTTTAATGAAAAATTAATCAAATTTTTAAATTTTTATATATAGTAAAAGAAAGAAAAATAAAATAATTTTTTTATACACAAATATTTATTACAAATTATAAAAAAAAAAAAAAAAAAGTAGTTCATAAAGCATTAAAATATGTTCCATAAATTTATAGAAACTATATTATATATATATCCTTAAAGTAAATAAAATAAAAAACTTTTTTTTAAAAAAATAAAGAAATTTTTATATATCAATTATTATTATTATTTTTATGTTTAGTAAAAAGTTTTTTTTTTTTTTTTTATAAATGAATTACTTTAAAAAAAAAGACTTGAAAAAAAGAGGTTTATATATAGATTAAAACACATTCACTTTTATATTTTGCATAAACACTCATTAAATATATATATATATATTTATTTATTCAATTTTTATTTTTATATTTTATAAATGTATTTTTTTTTATGGAAAAAATAGTTTTGTATACGATTAGTTTTTTTTTTTTTTTTTTTTTTTTAAATTTTTAATTTTTTCTTTAAATATTTAAAGAATGTGGTCCAAAACTATCTGGTAATAATTCTTCAAGAACATTAATCTTATATTCTCCATTTTTCTTGGTGGAAATTACCTTTAATTTAGTACCAAATTCTACTAAAAATTGTCTACAAAAACCACAAGGTGGAATATAATCTTTAGAATTTCTAAAAGTTTAAAAAAGAATGTATTTAAAAGGATAAAAAAGAAAGAAGAAAAAAAAAAAAAGTTTAAATTAATTATATAATTGATAAAAAGAAAGTTTAAAGAAATAATAATAATAATAATTAATTAGGAGGATAAACTTACGAACTAATAGCAATAGCTTCAAATTCTTTTTCACCTTCACTCTATAATATAAAAGATTTAAATAAAGAATTGATAACCACCATGAATATATATATATTTAAAAAAAAAAAGTTTTTTAAAAATAAGTTTTAAAAATATGAATTCAACAAAATATATATATATATATATATATATATATATTTATATTCTCCTCAATATTAAAATTTTATTTACCACAGCTTTAACACATGCTGTTCTTTCAGCACAGATAGCACCACCTTTTTTTTTTTTTAAATAGTATCAATTTAAAATTATATATATATTTTAATATTTCAGTATAATTTATAAAAATGGAAGGTTTTTTATATTCTTTTTATTCTTTTTTTTCTTCTTTTATCTATTTACCATAGGAAGCATTTTCTACATTACAACCTTTTTTTTTTTTAAAAAAAATAGTTAATGAAATGATTAGAAATGATTTTTTTTTTTTTTCTTCAAGAAATTTATAGATTTTATATTTTTTTTGTATTAATCATTCTTGATATAACTCACCTGTATAAATTTTTCCACTCTTTTTTTTTTTACAATTTATATTTTTAAAATGTTTATAATATAAAATAAAATAAAAAAAAAAAAAAAGAAATATTATATATATATTTATTTTTTAAAATGAATAAATGAAATTTCAAATTTCTAATTTTAGGGTATTAAAAAGAAAATTAATTACTTTAGTTAAAAGAGCAGCACCAACAGCAAAATTACTATATGGGGAATAAGAAAAACTTTTTGCTTTTTTAGGAATAAAAGATATACAAAATAACGGGTGAAGAAAAATAAAATAAAAAAAAAAATTTCAAGAAATTATAATTTTAGATGGGAAATCCATTTCATTTATATATACTTTTTTAGAGTTTGACTCTTTTTTTTTTTTTTTAATTAAAAACTGTATATTTTTTAATATATTTTTTTTTTTTCATTATTACCTTTTTGAGATTCTTTTATTAATGTTTTAGTTAATTCTTCGGTTAATTCCATCTTTTTTTTTTTTTAATATATTTATAAAATAATTATTATTAAAAAATTAAAAAATTAAAAAAAAATTTTATCTTTATTTTTTTTTTAAAAAAAAAAAAGAAAAAACAACTTTAAAATCATGTGATACTTTGAAAATATAATAAATAAAAAAAAAAAAAAATTTGAATAATGTATTCTTGATAAAAATTATATTTTAAAAAAAATATATTTGAAATCTATATATAAAAAAAAGAATTTCTTTTTTTTTTTTTTAATGCATAGAACCTTCACCACCATTAAAATAATCTTCTTCCCCATAATATAAATCCTTAAAGTTTTTTTTTTTTTTTTTTTTTTCGTTTTATTTACTAATTTTATTCTATAAAAAAAAAGTTTTTTTTTGTTTTGTTTTTATAAAAATAATGAGTTGCGTAAAGAGTTACACCTTGACTAATTTGTATATCCACTTTTCAAATAAAGATATTGGCTTTTAATTTTTTTTTTTTTTTTTTTTATAATATATATTTTTTAAACTTTATTTATAAAGTTTTTAAAAAAATTCTTTTTAAAAAAAAGAAAAAAAAAATAAATAATACTATTATATTAAATAAAAATGTTGTTCTTCTTCTAATTATTAATATTTTTATATATATATTTTTTTAATTTTTTTTTTCTTTTTCTCGACAATACATAAAGAAAATGTGCATAGTTAAAAAAAAAAAATTAAATAGAATAAAGAATAATAATAAAAAAAAATGTGATGGTGTTATATAAATAATTTAATAATGATACTCTATAGACTACTTTTTTTTTTTTAAATTAAGAGAATAATTTGATATTGGTATCAGCACCACAAGTAAATATCCATGGTTGGATTGGATGGAATTCACAGTTTAAGACACCTAGTTTTGTTAATTATAAAATAATGAAATTATTAATCACTAAATATTTATTTTTTTCTTTATACATTATTTTTAATTCTATTCTATATATATAAAAAAAAAGGGTGAATGAATTCTTACCCAAATTTTCTGTAACTTCATGAGCCTTAATAATTTTAACTGGAACAATTAATGGATTTTGTAACATATCATTATAAACCATACCATGGAAAATATTAATATTTCCATCATCACTACATGAGGCAAATAATGGATACTTTTTGTGGTAACAAACATTACGAATAGCATATTTATGGTATCTTAATGTTTTGTATGGTTTAACAGAAAGATCTAAATCAAACCAACATAAACGCTTGTCATAACTACCAATAATTAAATTGTCACCTTTTTTTTTTTTATGAAAAAGTTATATATATGTAAAAAAGAAGGATTAGGTATATTATTAAAGGTTAGACAGGTTAATACTATAATTAGTTTTATTTTTCTTAAAACAAATAGAGATAATTTAATATTAAAAAAAAATCCTTTTTTTTTTTATCTCTAATATAATTATAAAATCTATTTTTTAAGGGATCAATAATAGGTTCTATTTACCTCCTGGGTGAATATCCATACTAGAAATCCATTTAACACCAGATTGTAATTTCTTTATAAGTTCTTGCTTAACCAAGTTGTAAATTCTAACATAGTTTTGAGTCTACATTTTATAAAAATAGAAGGAATTTATTGTTTTGATGTTTTTTTTTTTTGTTATTATTAATAAAAAGAAAAATTGTATTTATAATAAATGTATACTATATATGTTATATCATTCAAAAGAGATATTTTTATACATACAGCAACAAATAAGAATGGTTTCGATGGATGGAATTGAACTCTTTGTACTAAACCCTTTGATTTTTTGAATGGACTTTGTGTTTGACGTTTGGTAATTTGATGAACTAATACAGCTGAGCTGGCAGCTAATTAATAGAAAGAAAAAGATTTTTTTTTTTTAAAAATTATTATTATTATGTTGAAATTTTCAAAAATATATTATTTTTTATTTTTCTTTAAAAACTTCTTTTTTTTTCTTTTTTTTATTTTTATTACCATCTGGAGATACAGTAGCAAAGTAGTCACCTCTTCTATGCCATGTAAGATAAGTAACATTCTATTATTTTTAAAGTAAATAATATATATACATTAAATAATTGATGCTTCAAGATTTTTTTTATAAATTTGAAATAATAGATTTACCTTTTCAAATTTAATAACTTGTCTTATACCATTATTAAATTCAGGTGTAGATGGGTTAACCCATTCAACATGTTTACTTTCTGTTAAAATATAAATTAAAAAATAATAATAATTAAATTAAATATTTTATACTAATTTTTCCTTGTTCAAATTTTCGGTGATTGATTAAATGATTCTAATAATAATAATAATAATAATAATAATAATTACTTTCAATTTCGGAATGTGGCTTTAAGAATTCATCTGTATTATGTTGAACTTCAGAAGATGCAATTAATGGATTAATTAATTTTACAATATCACCACTTTTTTTTTATATTATTATTTATTAGTTGTAATTATTATTGTTGTTGTTGTAAAAATTATATTGTTATTAAATTTATGTAAAAATATAAATGTATGATTTTAATAAAGGAGGTCTTTAAAATTTATATTTAAATTTTTTAGTTCAAATAAACCGATTTTATTTACCAGACAACTGATATAATTGAGAACATCTTATTTGGATTCCATGAAACATTAGTAATTGGTTCTTCCATCTTCCAAATACGTAAGCAACGTCCAGTAACAACTTCCCATACTCTAAGAGTTTTGTCTTCAGAACCTGTTGAATTATATTTATATTATAAAAAAAAAATTTTTTTTTTGACAATATTATTATATTAATGGTTATATATTTAATTCTTTATATTTTTTTCTAATAAATATTAACTATTAATTTACCTGAAGCAAGCCATTGGCCAGTTGGATCAACTGAAATGGATCTAACTCTTCCAGTATGACCCTTATAAGTAATAGCAAGTGAAGATGGGAATGGTTGAAGATCCTTTGGATCTGGTAATTTTGGAATAAGTGATTCAGGATCAATTTGGAACTAATATTATTTAATTTTATTCATGATAGATTATTTAAAATTAGAAAAATAATTTTTTATTCATATATTAATTTCCTTTTCAATTATATTTCATTTATTTATTTATCATATTTATAAAGTAAATCATGACTTACTTTGTTCTTTCTAACTCTTGGGCAAAGATATAAATCAAGACATCTTTCAAATCTTTCTTGAATAAATTTATCATATGCTGGTACTGCTCTAAGTGAAGAATATTTCTTTGGAAGGTAATTCTTTGGTCTATCTTCTGGATCAAGTTTCTTCCATTCTTCAATTTCTTCTTCTGTTGGAAGATATTCAGCTGGTGGATTATATGACATATCATTTTCTGGTAATGGAAGTTTTGGGGCTGGAATATGATTTGGACGTTCTTCAACTTCATCATTATTATCCCATAATGCATAGAATCTTGGCTTTTCTTCCTTCTTCTTACCTGGAACAATCCATCCTTTTCTAATAGCACGTACAATTTTCATAATCTATTTATTATTATTTTAGGTGAATTTTATATTTTGAGTTTTTAACAAATTAGTTAAAGGTATTTTTTTTAACTAGATAATATTATTTTAATAGGCATAATAGAATCATGTTGCATACTCTCTTAGCTTCCCATTTTGATGGAATGAATCTACTCTTTGGTTCTGGAGCTGCACTAATTGGTGTTACCATGACATCGCTAGTGTACCAATCGACGTATGGCTATTTAATGTGATTATTTAAAATGTAAATTATATTTATTTATATATAAAGTTATATTGATTAAAATTTGAATTTTTGGATTTAAATTTAATGGAATTATATTTTATCTGTTGTTTGCGTCATTATAATTACTTCATATGGATCATAACCATCAGCATAATCTCCACCTTGAATTTTTCTAATCATATCGAGTTCTTGCTTTGATAATACAATTTTCTTTCCTGTTTTTTCATCTTCAACAGTTTTCCTGTTATAGTTTTTGCATTATTATATAAAAATATTATAATATCATAGAGATAAATAGTATAAATATCGAATTCCTTTACATAAAATATTGAAATATAAAAAGTATCATAATTATCATACCAATCATCTGGATCTTCCATCTTAGCTAAGAACTTATCTAATTCATCACCCTTAGCTGGTCTCATAATCTTCTTACCATTAATATCATAACCAATATGTGGGAAATCATCATACCATTCTAATGGTACATTACCAATTGTATTTTCGGTTTCCTTTTTAATTTAAAGTTTTGATAAAGAGTAAAATTGAAAAAAAAATTAATTATATCAATTTATTAATTGAAATGTGATTTCAAATTTAATTTTGAATTTTGAATTTTTAAACTTTAAATTATTATCGTTTTTATCAGTTTTCTTACTTCATCAGAAGTATCACTATCATAAATAGGGTTAATTTCAGGATGAACTTCTCTTGGTAATACACCTGGTATAGTTGGGTTTGTCATAATTCTTCCATCTGCTGTAACAAATGTTTCTTCTTCATTTGAATTATTATTTAAAGTATTATCGGTTTCTTCATCGGAGGAAGAAACGTAATTTTCATCTAATTCTTCTTCACTTTCGTCATCTGATAAACCTTCAATATTTTCTTCATCATCTTCATTTTCTTCATCATCATCTCCATCTTCATTATCGTCTTCATTTTCTTCATCATTCTTTATTATTATTAAATAAATTAAACATTGATATATATATATATTGTAATAATATAATTTGTTGAGAATAGAAAAATAAAATTTAAAATCCGGAATTAAAAAAAAATTATAATTTAGAAAAATTATGAGTATGTAAATTAAATTTTTTAAATATATTTTAAAATTACATTTTCTTCATCTTTTTTAATTTGAACTATTTCATATTCATTATCATTTTCACTTTCACTTTCATTATCATTTTCGTTGTCTTCTTCCTCTTCACTATCACTTTCTTCAATATTAATATTTTCTAAAGCTTTATCTTCTTCTTCACTATCGTATTTATTTTCTTCCTTTTCTTCTTTTTCAACTTTTTTACTGATTTGGTCTGCTTTTCTTTTCATTTTTAACTATTATTAATATCTAAAAAAAAAAAAAAAAAAGTATAATATTATTGTTTTTTGATATTTAATAATAATTTAATTTTTTATTATTATTTTTTTTTTTAAAAAATTTGTTTGTATTATTTTAAAATATAAAAACTTAATTGGTGATTGGTTATTTATTGTTTATCCAATAATATATTATTATTATTGATTTTAACATATTTTTCAAACTTCTAAATTAAAATTTTCTATATTTTAAAATTTTAAAATATATTAATTAAATAATATTTTTATTTTTAAAAAAAAAGAGTTGATATTGAGCCTTCATCTTCATATTAAAATGTGTTAAAATTAAAATATAAAATAAATAAATAGTAGTAATAAATTATTAATTATTAAATATGAAAGATTTCCCTTTAATTAGTCCTTGTGATTATACTCTAAAGCATTATGTAGGGTTTATTCAATTATTTATTAATAATGAAGAACATGAATATCCAATTGAAATAAAACTTGATGACCCATCAAATATAAAAACAGCAACAATATATTCAGAAAAATTATCGAATTTATTAGAAGACAATAAAAAAATTATATCACAGGTTTCTTGTTACGTTTTTATTATTATTATTATTATTAAATATTTTTTTTTTTTTTTTTGCAATTTATTATTATTATTATCTTTTAGTATATACCGTTAATTTAATTTTTCCTTTTTATTAATTTCAATATTTATTGGCATAATAAATTATATATATTATTTACTGTGTTTTGTAAATGTTATAATGAAGATGTTGCAAAATTCTTCTGATTTAAATACATTTTTAATTGATTTAAAAGATTTATTGGTAAAATAAAAATTTAAAATTGTTTAAATTATCATTCGTTTATTTTTTAAAATTCTTCACCTTTTTTTTTTATAAATAAATATAAATATATTCTTTATTTTAAAAATAATTTTTTGAATATAAAGGAAAAAAAAGAAATTTTATTGTCTAGTAAAAAATATCCTTTAAAATATATATCAAAAATGATTAAAGAATTTGATGAAATAGGATGGGATAAAATTTCCAATTTAAAATCTGATTTGCATTCTCTTACATTAAATATAAAGTAAAAAAAATTATTTATTTTTTATTTTTTTTTTTTTTTTTTTTTTTGGTTATAATGATATTTATTTCTTTATTTATTTCTTTTTTTAAAATATATATATTATTTTATATTATATTAGTGATTCATATAATAGAAATCACAAGTTAGACCTGATATTTCCATATAATTATAACACTGAAGTCATTCAAATTAAAGCTGATATACCTGAAAAAATTGATAATAAATATTTTATTAATGAATTATCAAAAATTGTGGATTTTTATAAAAATGTTAATATTTAATAAAATAAATTTATATTATATATAATTTTTAATTTTCAGTAATATTAATGATTAATATTTAAATATTAAAATTTTTGTTTTTATTATTATAATAGATTTTTGATAAATATAATAATTTTTGGTAAATAAAATTAAAATAAAATCTAATGATTATTAAATAATCAGTAAATAAGCAGTAGAATAATAATCAAACTTGTGTTATAATAATGATAGGAGTCAATTAGAAGAGATAGATAAAAAAACATGGGTTATTGAACCACTTAATCCACCAAGATCTTCTAATTATAGAAGAATTATTATAGGTAATAATAATTCAATAATAATTTAAAGAATTAATGAATAAGCATAGATTTTGTATTTGTAATAATAATTATATAAATTATTAAATAGAAAAAAAGTGCTCAATCAACATACAAGTTAACCCAAATAACCCCCGATCTTTCCCAATATATCAATTTATGGGATCCGACGATTTAGTTCAAAAATGGACTATGATTTTAATTAATAAACAACATCAATGGTATTTTAATATATAAAATATAAATGATTTAGTAAATTATCTTTATATTAACAATTATATTAAAAATATATATATATATAATTCGCATTATTATCATTATTATTATTATTTTTATTATTATTATTATTATTATTATTATTATTATTATTATTATTATTATTATTATTAAATATATATAGGAATATAAACATCTCAATATATGAAAATTTGAAAAAGATATTAAATATTGAATTTCCACAAAAAGAAAAAATGTCTTTGTCAGATATATCTGATGCATGTGGTATTTGCTATTCACATTATCTTACTATTGAAAAAGATGATAAATTAGAAAAACTCCTACCGGATAAGCAATGTAAGAATGTTAAATGTTCCCAGCCGTACCACTATAAGGTATTTATTTAAGCAATTATAAATAATAATTAGTAATCATTTATTTAAAGGCATTTATTTATATTTAATAGTGTATCTTCGAATGGTTGAGATCATTAACAACAACCAAGAAAAGTTTCAATTATTTATATGGAAAATGTCCTTATTGTGAAGAAGTAAGTATTTAGATATTTAATATTTAAAAATAATTTCATAAATAAATTAAGTTTCTAACTCTATTTTTATGCAATTCATTAAATTGCATTGCATTCTCTATAAAAGATGATAACACTACCAATTAATTAAAATAATATTACTTTAGATTATGGAATTTATTAATTTCCATAGTACTAAAATACTAATAAAATAAAATAAAATTTATTTGTAAAATTTCTATATATATATAAACTTAATAAATTGTAAAAAAAAATCATATAATGTGTATAAAATTTTAATTAATTTTTTAAGTTTTAAAGTTATTGCTGCTCAATAATAACAAACATAATTGGTTTTCATTTAAATAAACATTATAACTTTTTATTTTTAAAAAAAAAAGAAGAAATAATAACATAAAAATTATAGGAAATAAATAATATATGTTATAGAAAACCAACAACACATTATTCATTATTTTATATTATCTATTAGATTTGTTATAATAAAAATATTTTCCTTAATATAAAAAGATGAGGTAGGTTATTTAGTATAAAAAAAATAAATTATAAATTAACACATATCTTAAAACTATATTGTTTTTGAAAATAAATAAAAAATATATTAGTTCTGTAACAACTGAATTTTTACAAAAAAACGTTGCAGAAACAGGTTAAAATTTTTAAAGTAATAATAAATGTTTAATATACAATGATATATATTTTCTAAATGATAATATATATTCTTTCTCTATCTTCCTGTCTTTTCTTTTTTATTAAAAAAAAATAGAAAAGGTATTTAATGATTTAACAAAAACATTTAAAAACTATGTTCAAAAGCAAGAAAGTAAAATGGAATAAATTATAATACTATTAATTTTTTATAAATATATTTTTATTTTGTTACTCATTAAAATTTTATTAATATATTTTTTTAATTGAAAATAAAAAATAAAAATAATGATAATACTACCACTACTAATAATAATAATATAAAAAAGAGGTTAGAGAACAACTATTTAAATTAATTAAAGTATTAAAAAATTGTAGTACCCAGGTTCCATCATCAAGTAAAAAATATATAGAAGCATTATCAAATGCTTTAACTTTAATTGAATACTATACAAAAATAACAGATGATAGAATTAATCAACGAATTTGTAAAAATTTGGATTTTTTTTCATCGGTAAATATATCCGTTTTGGTGATAATATACGATTTTTTATATATTAGAAATAGAGAAAAATGACTTAATTTTAAATATTTATATACCATATATTTTGTCCTTCCATTATCATTAAATAGGATAATTGTAAAGTAGTAAAGGTTGGTTTGATTTTTATATACAAATTTTTAATTTTCTATTAATTATTTTTAATAATATTTATTTATTTATATATATATAAATATTTTTTTTTTTAAAAAAAAAAAGGATATTATTCAAGAAAGCAAAGAAGCAACTAAAAATGATATAAAATCTCAATCATCATTAAATAAAGCGGTTATTAAAGATCCCACAAACTCAAAAAAAATAGTAATAATTAATCTTTTTTTTTTTTTTTTTTTTTTTTATAGAAAAATACACATTTTATTTAGATTTTACAGAGTATTAAATCTTTATAATTTAAAATAAATTTTAATGTTTTAGGCTAATTTACAATATGACTTGAATCATAGAATTAACAGTGTACTCTTATTATTTTATTTTACTACCTTTATTTTTCTATAAATTATTTTACTTACGTTTCTTTAATTATTTTAGTCAAATAAAACAAATGAAAACATTACCAACACAATTGAAATCTTCAACAGATCTAAACTTAAAATACTACGAAATACCATGGACGAATTTTTATATGGAGAAATAATATATCATGCAAAGTACTTAAATATATAACACTATATCATTTATAAATCACATTATTCCGTTAAAGTACTAAATTTTTTTAAATATACAATTATCTTCATTTATTATTTTTTATCCTTTTATAGAGCCTTAGAATCATTAACATTCGCACATGAAACATTAAATAATTCAAACATAAATAAGGACGTCAAAGTACTTTACTTTACATATATAATTTTTAATTATCAATTAACTTACATATCTAAATTAACTTTAATCTTATAATAGGAAATACTATTTAATTTAAAACGCGACTTAATAAAAAAAAGTGAATTTACTCCAAACATGTCCGATTTTCACATAAAATAATTATATTTAATACTGTTTAATTATTTTTATTTAAAAAATTAATAAAAAATATTAAACAAAAATTTTATTGATTTATTTTTTTTACTTTTTGAATTTTTTATTTTTATTATTATTTGCTTATAAGTTAATTTACATAGTAAGTTCCTAAAATAATGGGTTTAAATAAAATATTAAATAAAATTTATAAATTAATTAAATAGTCCATTTTAAAAATTTTATTATAGATAGAATTTTATTATTAATTTACCATAATAGCGTTAACAATATCGTTGTTGTTGTTCTTTAAAGCCTTAACAGCCTTGCTACGAGTAACATTGGCTTGTTGCATAACTAATTCAATGTCCTTAGCTTCAAGACCAGTTTCGTCAACAGCTTCGTTGTCATCTTCTTCGGTAGTAGTAGCAGCTTCTGGAACTTCTTCTTCACTCTTCTTAGCGGCAGCTTCAGCAGCTTCTTGGGCTCTACGTTGTTGAGCAGCAATAGCAGCAGCCTTAGCGTTAATATCTTCGATCTTAGCTTCACCAAAGACAATGTAAGTATCAGCAGCAGAACTCTTGTAAACATCTGGTTGAGAAACAACGAATAAGATCTATACAATTATTGATTACAAATAATTCATTTAAAAATATTTTCCAAATTTTTTATTTTTTTCAATTTAATCTCAACTATTGAATTTCATATTTTTAATCATTGTCATTTAAAACATACGTTTTGGGAACGTCTAAGAACAACACGGTTAATACCGTTAATTGGAATTAAACCCATCTTAGCCATAGCCTTACGAGCCTTCTTTTCAGAACGACTTTGGTTGGTTCTGGTACCAGCCATAGTGTTTTCGACTTCGACTTCTCCGACTTCTTGGTTTTTAACTTCTTCGGTCATGTTGCTAATTATTTTTTTATTATTATTTTTTTTTTAATTTAAATAATTTAAATTACAATTTATATATAAATTAAATTAGTTTTTGTTAATTTTACTGATTTTCAATATTTTGTTATTCCTCCAAATATCCATATTTTCACTTAACATAGAAACTATATTTTTATATTTACATCTTTCAATAATATTAATTAAAATAAATAAATATATATATATATAAAAAAAAAAACAATATTATTATACATACATCAATTATTAAACGTAAAGAGGGATTGATAATGAAGCAAAAAAGCAACAAAACCAAATCGTAGTGAAAGCTGTAAAATCATCCAGCCACAGAATATTATCCAATCAAATGTATAATAATGGTTACATTTAAAAAAAATTTTTTATTATAAATAAATAAAATTTTTTTTTTTCGTTTAATAAAATTAAAATCTACATATTAAATTTTTAATATTTTATTTTTTAACGAATTAGATTTTAAAGAATATAATATTATAATTTTTTAATAACACTCTAATTTTCTGATATAGTTACGTTACATAAAATAAATACGAAATATACATTATGTAGATTATATGTAATTGTTAATGTATTTAAGTTTTAAAACAAATACAAAATTTAAATTAAATTACAAAATTTTAGATTAAATAATTAAAACAATTTTAAAATATGTATTACATGTGTAAAATACATAAATTTTTTGATTATTATTATTTACTGTTTGATTCTATTAATTCTTTGCATCTTATTAAAAGGTTCTGCTTGATCTTTCGAATTAGTGTAATTAAAAGCACGCTTTTTCGGTTTTATTGAATATTCTTTGGTATTATTTATAGGAACTTTTTTGTTTTCTTTAAATGATATTATGCTGTCTTCATTTTCTGATTCTATATTTGATATTACTGAATTTTCTTTTAAAATATTTAATTTATTATTTTCATTTTCTATTGTTGTATCGGTTTCTTGTTTGCTTATTGTATCATCTCCTTTCTGCCTTTCTTTATATTCATTTATTATTAATTCTTATATAAAAATGATAGGTTAGTATATTTTATAATCAAAAAAATATGGATTATTAATTAAAAATAATATTCATATACCATGCGGTTTTGTTAATTCCCAAGTTTTTGGATATGAATATATCTTCTTCTTTGGTGTATCCATTGTGGGTATATATTTCTAATATTGTTTTATATTTGATTATTTTAATATATGATGTTCTTTTTTTTTTTTAAAGAAAAATAAACATTTAAGTATTTTAATTACCTTAACTTGAGAATATGTTTTGTTCAAATTTTCATTTGTTACAATTATATTAGAGTTCAATATATTACAAAAATCTTTACTATATTTTTCATTATTATTAATCTAAATAATAATAATAATAAAAATAATAATAATAATAATAATAATAATTTTAGTTTAATGTTATCTTAATGTATTTATATAATAATAATAACAATAATAATTAAATACTAACAATACTTATTAATTCATCGACATTTTTTTCATTTTTATTAACTTTTTTACTAATAAACTGTATACTATCTTTTTTATTACTATCAATCATTTCTCCAATTTTTTGCTCTTCTTTTCCTAATGTTAACTTGAAGTTTTCAGAATATTCCTGTACTTTCTTATATTCTTTTTCTTGATTAAGATTGGATTCATTTAATACATCATTTGTTTTCTTGAAGTCTTCTTCGATAAAATGTTTAATATTTTCCATATTTTCTTTGTTAATACTAATATTCTCTTTTGGAACCTTTAATTTATAATTTTAAAGAATTAGTATTAAGGTTTATTTATTTTTAATATATCTATACTTAAAGTTACTTTTTCAATATCTTTAATTGCTATATATAATTCATTATAATTTGAATCAATCAATTTTTTATCTTCTATTAATTTATTATTGACTGAATTTATATTAGATTCCATAAATGATGAAAAGCTTCCGAGATGTAATAATTTGTTAAGGTTAATTATTTATATAATTATAATTTATATTTAATTATATATATTTTTAAATTTAAATAAAAGGATATCATTTCTATAAGTTTTGTTGGAAGTATTGACTATATTAATAATATTATTTATTGATAAGATGTTTTCAGAAGTAAAACTTTCAATCATTTTATTTACATTATTTAATAAGATTTTCTTTCTATTCTCTATTTCATTTAAATAATTCTCTTGGTATTGTTTAAGCTCATTATTTTGAGAAATAAGTAATTGATTCTTAAATTAATATTAAATAATAATTTTTAGTAATTTAGTATAAAATTTAATATTCCTTATCTATTTAGCTAGAAAATTATACTTAATTGCAACTTACATTTTCGTTCATAAAATCATTAACTTTTGATTTAAATATATCCATAGTTTCATTTTGATTTGTAATTACTTTGGTCATTATTTTTTGGAATTCAACAAATTTATTTATGTAATTGGATATACTTTCATCCCACTTGTATTTTGAAAATTATGTAAAAAAAATTTTTTTTAGATTTATATATAATACTTTTCAATTTTATAATATTTAATCTAATTTTAATATTTATATAAATATATAAATTTACTTTTAAAATTTGACTTTCCAATTTTTCTGATATACTTTTACATAATTCATTTATTTTATTTTCTGAATCAACTTTCTTTTGATCTATAAAGCTAACAAGATTTGAACGAATTGCTTCAATTTTCGTTAATATAGAATCATTAAAAAGTTGGTAATTCAATGATATTGATTTAGTTGATTTATAATGGTCAAGAAATGCTACTATTTGTTTATCGAAATACTCATAAGTAGATTTTATATTCTTTTTGTTTTAATTTTTTATAATAAATTAATTAAAATTTAAAATATTTTTTTTTTAGTATATAATATTTATAATATCAAAATTTAATAAATTTTTAAAATATAGTGTGCTCTTACGTTATTATTATTTATTAAATAATCCTTAATTGTTTTATTAATATTTTGAGAAAATTCAGATTGTTTATTATGATAGTTTTTAATATTAACATCAAGTTCTTTAAATTTACTATTAAGAGATTCTTTTAATGATTCAAATAATTCATCATTCTGATTTGATATAATTTCTTTATTTTCTAAAAGTGTTTATTTATTTAATAATAATAATACGATTAAAAACTCATTAAACTTCTTTTGTATATGTTTTTATATATTCTGTTATCCAATATATACCTATTTTATTTTGTAATTTATTAATATCATTTAAGTTATTTTCCATTAAATCTTTTAGAGTATTTGCTATCGAATTTAATGTTAATTCTGTTGTTTTATGTGCTTCAGTAAGTATAATTTGTTCATCCAATTTTTTCTTTGCTATTTCGCATTCTTCTTCACTTCTTGAAAGTTCTTCTTTTGTTAATTCTAATTTTTTCTTTTAAGAATTTATTTTTTTTTATTATTATAATTAAAAAAATTATATATAAAATCATAAGTAAATATGATTTTCATATTATTTAAGATATTTAATTTTTACTTACATTTGTTTCTTCTAATTTTCTTGATAAAAATGTTATTTGATTTTGTTGAGAGGCAAATTTTCCTGTAAGTTCATTCATGGCTTCGTCTTTTGCAAGAACTTCTTTTTCCATTTCCGTTACAAGCTCTTTATTAACTCTATTTTCTTCCACAATGTTAGAATATATATCTAATGGTAAATAAACACCATTTTTTTCTCTTGAATACTAATAATATATTATATTAATTAACATAAAAATGAAGAAAATAGATATAATAACATAATAACACTTAATTTCATTAATGCTTACTAATAATTCCAATTTTAAGCGTTCAATTTCATCGGTATAATCCTTTATTAATGCACGCTTTGTCATTCTTTGGTTAACTTCTGGTCTATTTCTAATATTTTTTGCTCTATGAGCATATTCTAAAGTACTTATGGATTCTTCTATATTACTTTTTGCTGGAGATACTGTTGCTATTAAACATGTTTTTGTTCTTCCTATAATTTTTAATTAGTTTATTTATAAAAATGATATAACTTATACCTATAAATATTTATATTTTTACCTCCTAAAGAATCTTGTAATAACCTAGTTAATTTTGATTCTCTTTATATATATAAATTATTAACAATAATTCTTTTTAATTTTCATTTTTTATAATGAATTTACCTATAAGGAATATGCGGTGATCTTTCAACTAAAGAATTGATTACTCTTCCTAAAGTCAATAAAGATTGATTTATTGATCCTCTTATATAAACAGAATTTTTTATTATTAAATTAATTTTATTTTATTTTTAATTCATATATTATTAGTATTTAATTATATATATTACGCTTCTCTAGCTCTTTTGTTTTCAGCACCTGATCTTCCAATATTTTCTGAACCTGCAAGATCTACTAAATTTAGTTTTCCAACCTTACAAATAATTATATTTATTAATATTAGTTATATAAAGACTTGTTTAAAAGTAATATTAATAAGTTTTATATATATTACTTTCAGCATTTCTTCTCCTTCGGGTGTTGTTTCTTTGATATGTACTGTAATTGAAAATACACAATGAGAACGACTTATTTATTTTAAAAAAATTATAAATGTTTAGTACTTTTCAACTTGTTAATTATATTAATAATAAATTACCTCGATTTTAAATTGTAATTAGTTGATGCAATTTGTCTTTTTTGGGCACCTTTAAAAAAAATAAATTAGCATATAATAAGCATTAATATTTTCTTTTATATGATTCTAAAATATATACCTCTTTGCAAAATTTGAATAACATCCTTAGCACTTTTCACTAATACTTCTTCTAAATTGGAAATTACAACACCGCCTTTCTTATTTACATCTTCATAAATTCTTAATTTTCTATCGTCAATAGATAATAAATCTTTTAGCTGTTCATTGTACAATTCTATATATGATACTCTTACTGAAAACTTTATATTAAAAATATATTTTAATAAGTTATTTTGTATCCAAATGTAAATTTATTGAAATTTTAGATTTTAAAATTTAAAATTTACTTCATCCTTTTCTCTTTCTAGTATTTCAAATAAATTCATTAATGTTCTTGGTATTATTCCACAGTAAATTCCTATTGTCATTGAAGTATCGCCGATATTTACTAGGTCACCCTCCATAGTGTATCTATAAAACAAAAATTAATATATTTTGAAAATTATATTTTCATTAAATTTTTTAAAATTTACGTTTTCCCGGTTCCCTTTTAAAATTAATATAAAAAGAATTAATTATTTTATTTTAGTATTATATAAGTTAATAATAGGAAAGGAAAATTTAAAAAAAAGAAGAAAAGTAATTATACGAAATTTCAATTTATATATAATATTATTTTAATTAAATTTACCGTTTGTCCATAAGCAAATATTGTACAATTATAGCCCTTTAATACCTATTTTAATTTGAAAATCCATTTTTTTTTTTTTTTTTGTAATAAATTTATAATTAATTTTAAATTCAAATTATACTATATTTAAACATTATATAAAAAAAATAAATATACATACTTCTCTCAGTATAGGTGATACAATTTCATTATATACTAGGAATTGAGAAGCTTATTTAATTTAAAAATAAAAAAGATATATTAACATAAATTTTATATCAATTGCCTTAAATAATTCAATATAATAGTATCAACCTTCTGGTCCAAAAACTCTATCAAAAGTATATGTTTTTGAAGTTGATTCATATGAATTAGTTTTTAAATGAATTTCTTTTCCTTTAATCCCATTAGTTGTAATACAAATTGAAGAATTTTCTGTTATTTCTTTTGTACTTCTTGGTCTTAAACGAACAACAACTTGAATATTTGTTTCTTTTAATTCTTTTTCTCCTTTTATCATTTTTTTAATTGTAATCTAAAATAGTATAATTAAATTTTACATAGATTACAAATATATGAACATTTGAATTTTTGATAAAAAATATAATAAATTTTATCTACCTATAAAAAATAATATTAATGAGGATTAACCATTTTTTTTTTTTTTTAAAAAAAAAAATTGGCCCATACAGTACCATTTATTTAAAAAATTAAGGAGTTAAATTTTAATATTTTAAAAATAAAATAAAAATAAATTTTTATTACAGCAACAACAACAACAAAAAAAAAAAAAAAAAAAAAAAAAAAAACATAATAATAGTTACATTGAATAAATATTTAAACATATATATTTATTTCTATTTTTTATAATAGTATATTATTTTTTTTTATTTTCTTTTTTATTTTTATTTATTATATAAAATATATGCATTAAAAACTATATATAAATATTATTATAATATGGAAATATACTATGATATTATATATATATAAAATTTATTAATTTATTAATATTTAAAATTTATATTTTAACAGATTTTATTAAATTTTTATTTTTTTATTTTTTCTATGATGTATTTATAATATTATACTATTAATTTGATAAATAAATGCATTGGTATTGCTATTATATAATTATTATAATAACATTGAATAGTATATTATTTTTTTTTATTATAATTGCATATGAATATTTTTAATAATTTATTTTTTTTCTTATTATAATCAAATTATTTACGTTATAAGTAATAAAAGAATTATTGTTATTAATTATTGTTATTACTGTTTATGCTTATTTATTTAACAATTCTTGTAGATTTTCAATTATTATTTGTTTCTTTTCTAATTCAATATTTAAATCATTATTTTTCTCTACAAGATCACAATATTTCTTCATAATTAAATCATCATTATCATTATTTTCATTTTCATTATTATCTATTGTTTTTCCTATCTGAGCTGAAACAATCATTTTTTTAATATCCTGATTTGCTGATTTTTGGTATTCTAATTTTTGATTTACTATACGATAGGTTTGTTCAAGTGTATTGTATTTATCAAATAAAGAATTAAGAATTAATTTTATTTTTTTGGAATTATTTGAAGCATCAGCATCTTCATTATTTTCATTAATAATTGAATTGATTTGATTTTTTAAGTTTGGATCTAAGGAAATCATTGAATTATTGAAAGTTTGAGATAAATTCAATTTATTAATTCCAGTACCAGAAGATGATGTTTTTAAATCGGTATTTGATTCATTTTCATTATTTTTTGAATTGCTAAACTTTGATATTGAGTCTATTAATGAATTTTTTGTATCGTTATTAACAGGCTTTATTATATAATCAATTTTTTCTTGCTCTTTTTTTATTTTTTCTCTATTCATTATTTCTAATAAATTATTATTTTCTTCATTTACACTTTCGATTTTTTCATGCTGTAAATCTATAATCTTATGGGCTTCTTCTAATGAAGATCTTAATTTATCTTGTTCATAAATTATACTTTTTACACCCATTTCTATTACATTAAATATTGATATATCAATTGAATCAAGATTTTGTTCAGCTTCATTTTCACTAGAGATTTTGTTTTTACTTTTATAATCATCTATTAGTTTTTTTATTTGGTATTCATTATCTTCAGTTTCATTATTTTTCTCGTAGATTTCTTCAAGAATATTACTTTCTAAATTACTTATAATATTATTATATTTACTTTGATAGTCATTTAAAAGTTTATTCTTTACTGTTAATTCTTTTTGTATCTCTTCAATTTTTTTAATGTTTTCATTTTCATTTTCAGATGTCTTTTTACATACAACATCATCCTTATTTTCTTCTTCAACATTATCATTGGTTTTTTCTTCATTTTCAATGATTTGATTATTATTTTCAATCTGGACATCTTTAAATTCATTTTGACCAGATGTCATATTATCATCTGTATTTTTATCTTCTTTATTAGAAAATGATTCCTTAATTATAGGTGTATCTTCAATTTCAATATTATTTTCAATTATCATATTATTTTCATCAATATTATATTTTTTTATTAATTCATCGTATTTATCACTTTTTATTTTTAAATTATCATAATTTTTTTTCATCATTTCATAATCCTTTGAATATAAAAATGAAACATTATATGAAGTTGGAGCTGAGTTTTTCATTTCTTCTATTTTTTCTTTTAATTGTAAAATAACAGATTGATACTTATTTTCAAGAACAGAAAACTCAACAGGTGATGCATATGTTGGTGAACTACTTGAACTGATTGCTTCTGGATTAGCATTTTGATATATTTTTGGATTTGATGATAACAAAATTGATGGAAGAGATAATCCTTCTCTTGCTTTTGCTAGTTCATCTCTAAGTTGACTAATAACAGCCTCCCACCTGTTTCTTTCAGTCACAGAATTTAATTTTAATTTTCTTAATTCTTCTTTAACTTTCTCTAATTCTTGTGATTTTGATTTATCTGGTGATGTAGAATTTGATAATGATATAGAATCACTATCTTTTACTACTATTTTATCTTCTAATTCTTTAATTCTAATATCTCTACTTTCTAAATCCTTTTGGAATTGTTTTAAATTATCATCGTTTTCTTTTAATTTGATTTTCATTTCTTCAATTTGATTTTCCTTTGTTTTTAATTGACCTTTAATATCATCAATATTTTTTTCATTTTCAGTTAATTTCTTTTCATTAATTTCTATTTTAATCTTTGCTTCTTCAAGTTTTTTATTTTTTTCATTAATATCATTTAATAAACTTTCTTCTTTTTTTAATAATTCATCATATATTTCACTTTTTTCTTTATAATTTTTTTTATAATTATTAAGCTCTTGATTTTTTTGTTCACATTCTTCTGATAATTCATTATATTTATTATTTTTTTGTTCATATTCTTCTATTAATTCCTTATATTTATTATTTATTTGTTCAAATTCTTCAATTGTATTTTTAATTTTTTCATTTTTTTGCTTAATTTCGTCTTGATAATTAATGTTTTCTTCCTTTGATTCATTTAATTGACTTTTTAAATTTTCATTTTCTTCTTTATACTTTTCTTGTAATTCTTTAATTTCCTCTGTTTTATTATTTAAATTCTCAATAATATTACATTTTTCATTTAAATTGTTTAAAGTATCACTATTTTTAACTTTAAGTATATCAATTTCATTTTCTAATTCTAATAATTTTTCTTGCAAGGATGTGTTTAATTTTTCTTTATTCTGAACTTCATCCTTTAAATTGTTAATTACATTATCTTTATCGTTAATTTCCTTATTAATGTCATCTCTGCTTACAGATTTTTTTGACAATTCATTGTATTCTTTTTCAGACTGATCAAGCATTTTAATTTTATCAAATAATTCTTTTTGAATAATTTCTATTTGCTCCTGTTTATTTTTTAAATCTTTTGCCATAATTTCGGATTTATTCTTTAACTCATTTTCACTGGTAGTTAAATTTGAAATTGTTTTCTTATTATTTTCATTTTCTTTTTGAATTGAATTATATTGACTTGTGATTGTTTTAAGTTCTTTTTCTGTTTTTTCTAAAAGTTTTATTTTTTCAAAAAGCTCTTGTTGAATGATAGCTTCTTTATTGGTTATATTATTCAATTTTGTTTCTAATATTGTAATATTATTATTTTTAATTTCCAGTTCCTTAATTGTTTGCTCGTATTTTGTAGTTACTTCAAGAAGTTTTTTGTTTTTATCTTCTAAATCATAGAATTTCTCGTTAATTTCTTTTTCTTTGGTTTCATATTGCTTAATTTGGTCTTCATATTGATTACATTTCTCAGTCAATTCTTTTTCTTTAGTTTCATATTGATTACATTTTTCAGTTAATTCTTTTTCTTTAGTTTCATATTGATTACATTTTTCAGTTAATTCCTTTTCTTTAGTTTCATCTTTATCGTATTTTTCAGTCAATTCCTTTTCTTTGGTTTCATATTGACTATATTTTTCATTTAATTCTTTTTCTTTAGTTTCATATTGACTATATTTTTCATTTAACTCTTTTTCTTTGGTTTCATATTGACTATACTTTTCGTTTAATTCTTTTTCTTTATTTTCATATTGAATGTACTTCTCAGTTAATTCTTTTTCTTTAACTTCAAATTGACTAACCTTATCGTTTAATTCTTTTTCTTTGTTTTCATATTGACTACACATTTCAGTTAATTCTTTTTCTTTAACTTCATATTGACTATACTTTTCATTTAATTCTTTTTCTTTGTTTTCATATTGACTACACATTTCAGTTAATTCTTTTTCTTTAACTTCATATTGACTATACTTTTCATTTAATTCTTGCTCTTTTGTTTTATAATGATTAAGTTTTTCAATTGATTCTTTTTCCTTATTTTCATATTGATTAAATTTTTCAACTGATTCCTTTTCTTTAATTTCATATTGATTACATTTTTCAGTTAATTCTTTTTCTTTAATTTCATATTGATTACACTTTTCAGTTAATTCTTTTTCTTTAGTTTCATATTGATTACATTTTTCAGTTAATTCTTTTTCTTTAGTTTCATATTGATTACATTTTTCAGTTAATTCTTTTTCTTTAATTTCATATTGATTACATTTTTCAGTTAATTCTTTATCTTTAATTTCATATTGATTACACTTTTTAGTCAATTCTTTTTCTTTTTCTTCTAATTCCTTACACTTTTCATTTAACTCAACTTCTCTTGTTTCATATTGTTTACATTTTTCCTTTAATTCATTATGATTATTTAAATTATTGTCTTCTTGATAATTTTCGTATTTATTTATTAATTCTTTTTCATTTAATTCATATTGCTTACATTTATCATTTAATTCTTTATTTATTTGTTCACATTTCTCGATTGTATTATTTAATTCTTTTATCTTTTCTTCAAACTTTTTTATATTATCCATTAATTCTTTTTCTTTTAGTTCATAAAATGAGATTTTTTCCATTAATTCTTTCTTATTTTGTTCATATTCATTTAATTCACTTAATAATTTCTTTTCACTCTCTTCAAACTTTAAAAACTTTTCGTTTATTTTCTTATCATCTAGTGTATCGTTATTAGAAATAGTCTCTTCGTAGTTTTTACACTTTTCTTTAAGTTCAATAATATTTTGCTCATATTGCTTATATTTTTCAAATAATTCTGAATATTCATTAGTATTATTATTATTTGATACACTTTCCTCTGATACTTGACTGATTTTATCTTTTAATTCTTTTGTTTCTACTTCATATTCTTTACATTTTTTTATTAATTTTTTCTCATTTTCTTCATATTCCAAGCATTTTTTGGTTAATTCATTTATGGTATTAATATTATCCAAATTCGACTGATCATCTAAATCACTATCTATATCATTTTTTACTATAAAAATTAAATAAATATACATGCATAATATAAGAATAAATAATAAATAGAATAGTTAATTTTGTTATTCTTTTTAGGTTTAAATTTAAAGAAATATTATAAATTTATCCATACTTTCTTTTTTTAATGATTCGATTTCTTTCTTTTGTTGGAGCTTTAATTTTATATTTTTTAATTGATTTTGATATGTTTCAATTTCTTCCACTAATTGAATAACTTTTGCGTTACTTTTTTCTTGGAATTGATACAAATTATTAGAATAATTATCTTCAATTTTTTGATTTCTATCAATTTCAGTTTCTAATTGTTTTTTCAAATCAAGTATTTGTTGTTTTAAAGTATTGGCTTGTTCAATTTCTAAATTCTTTTCACGTAATTCTAAATTTACAACAGCCAAATCATGTCTTAAAGTACTTAATTCCATAGTTGAACTATCTAACAAGTCTTTATCGATTTCGCTTATGACATAGCTTTTATTTTGTGATGCTTCATAAGTTTTATTTAGGCTTGAGTTAGATGTTTTTAATGATTCTTGAGACTGAGTAAGATTTGCATTTTCAACAAGATTTGCATTTTCATCCAATAAACAATTAATTACATTATTGTTTTTATCAAGATTTATTTTATATAATGTTAATTCTTTTTCTAATTTTGAAAGGCGACTCTCTAATTCTTCATTAACCGAAAGTAGATTATTTATTTTTCTTTCATATTTATTAACCATTTCTTTAAATTCTGTGCTTTCTACAATAATATCTACTTGTTTTTCAGATTCTGTGACTGTATTTCCTAATTTCTCTTCTATATCATTTTCACTTCTATTATCACAATTACTTATTTGTGTTATATTTTCATTTTGCTTATGTATATTTTGTTCTTTTTCCACTTTATTTTCTTCTATTTCAATTTTATTGTTTACTACTACTACTTCAGAATTTACTATATTATTTGAAGTTTGTTTATTGTCTATTGCTTGTTCATTGTTTGAAATATTTATATTATTATTGTTGTTGTTGTTGTCATTACTACTATTATTATTATTAGTTAAATAGATGTCTTTATTTTCAATATCCTTTAATAAAATAAAAAAATATGCATATGATAAAATCAATAAAAACATAATACATTAAAATTGGAAAATAAATTTTAAATAAAAGTTAATAATATTAATTAGTATATATATCATTATACTAATTATATGTTATTTCATTGTGAAATTTACCTTATCTAAAGAAAATGACTGTTCTATTGTTGGAGATTTAATCTTATTTTTAATTTTATTTTTTTCCTTTTCTATTAATTTATTGTTAGCATTAGAGCTTGTACTTTTTTTATTGTTTCTAAACTTTTGAAACTATTAATTAAATAAAATATAATAAGTACATTTTTTTCTCATTTTTTTTAATGTTATTATATATCTGATAATTTTATTTTTTTTCTTACTGTTTTTTTTCCAGCAATTAATAATTGCTTTCTTTCGTAATCATCCATTATAAAATTTAGATTTTATTCATTTATATTTATTATTATTACTTTTTATTTTATTTATAATAGTCAAAGATTAAAAATTTAAAAAAAAAAATAAAGTTAAAAAATTAAATTTTATAATAATCATGTATCACAAAATTTAAATTATTTAATTATATTTAAATATATTGAAATTTTCCTATCACATAAAAAAAAAAAAGGTTTAACTACTTCTATCATAATGGATAATATATACATATAAACAGGTGAAATATAAAATATATAATTAATTAGTAAAAAAAAAGTTTATTTTGAAATTAATAATATTATTATAATAAATGAAATAAACAACATAACTAATACTTTAATTATTTATATGAACTTATTGGTATCTAACCACTTTTTTAAACATATACAAGTTATTTATATATATACTTATGATTTAAGTTGTATTTCAAGTATTATAAATTTACAAAGATATATTTGTTTTATAAAACAAATTTTTGAAAATGGAACCTTTTATTTAAAAGAATATGAAATCTTTATATGATTCTTTTTAAATGTATAAATAGACATATTAATTTTCATTATGACCATTATATTTGTTTAAACATTTCCTTTTATTCTTTAAAAAAGAAAAGAAGAAAGTATATAGCAAATATTTTATTGAACATTTCAAGAATTTATTTATATATAATAAAATAATTATTAATAATGTTACAAATATATTTATTTTATTATCTATTCATACCATACTAACATTATATATATATATAAAAAAGTATAGTTTGAACCAAACTATCTTAATTAAAAAAAAGATCTTATATAAAAATTTAAAAATTTTTAAAAAAGGTTAAAATATTTATTAAATATATTTAAATTTTTTGATTAATATAAACTTTAAATAATATGTTACAGTAAAAATAATATTTACCATTATTAAATTACCAAAAATTAAATATATAGGGAGGGGAAAATATATATATATATAATATTCTTTAATTTCAAATTACTTTTAATAATTTTGTAAATGATTTGTGAAAAGAAGAAATAGAAATAGATTTCTTGATTTATTAATTAGAATTAAGATAAATAATGAGTCCTAAAAATTATGTAACTTATCAAATAAAATTTGAACCACATTTAGAAGTTAATTCACAAAATATACCAAAAGAAACTCGAAAAAATATATTATCAATTAAGCTTTCAGAAAAAAATGAAGATTGGATGTCTGTCCTACATTATTCATTACAAGTAGCTGATTTATTTTACAATACAGATGATTATCAACGATCTGCATATTTTTATGAGAAAGCTATTAAAGCTTCAAAAATATTAAATAATTATACCCAATTGTCATAGTAAATTTCTCTTTTATTATTTTTTATATAATTTAGTAAATTATATAAAAATCATTCTTGCAAATTTATAATTAATATATATAATATATATTTTATGTTTTCAATATTTATATTTATACATACTTTTACATTAAATTTTGACTATTAACAAATTTGTTTAAAATATATATATTTTTTATTTAATAATATGTTATTTAATAAATTTTAATTTTTTATAATTTTTTTTTTTATATTTATTTAAAAATATAAAGTTCATATTCAAAATGCGCTTCAGCATTGCATAGGTATATATAATAAATATTTAATATTTATATATACATTTTATAAAATTTCTTATTTAATATTATGTAATTAAAAAAAAAAAACAAATGTTAATTTAATATATATTTTTTTAATATTTAATAATTATTATTTCTTAATTTTTAATATATATATATTTTTAAAGTTCACAAAGTGAGGATAAAGTCAAAGATTTATATACAGCATTAGATTATCATAAATTATCATTAGATATTCAAATTAAATATAAAATTAGAAAGGATAAGGCAAATTTAGTGTTTTATATATTTTTTAATTACAATATTTAAATAATAATATCTTTTTATTTTTGATATTCTACTTTTCAAAATTTAGCTTGATATACCAAGGGAATATTTTGCAATTGGTTTAGTTTATTTAGAATTAGGGTACAATGATAATGAATTTAATAATGAATAGTATAATACTTCTCTTTTTATTATCAAATGCAACTTTAAAATTAACAGTATCATAATATTTATAATATTTGTAGGGAATTTGAAAGTGATAAAAGTTATTATCAACATTCGATAGAGAATTTCTTGAATTGCAAAGCAGCATTGGAAAAATTAAAAGATACAGGAAAAGCTACTAAAAAATTATATGCTGAAACTTTATTAAATTTAGGTATAATATGGAATATACACCTTGAAGACCATAAAAAAGCTGGAAAGGCTTTTGAAGCATCACATAAAATCTCAGTTGAAATTGGTAATTAATAATTTCTTTAATGATATAGAATAATATTTAGTACAATGTTTTTTAATTATTTTCTATTTGCATAATATATATTTAAAGGGGATAAAGAAAATCTAAGATTAATTTGTGAAAATTTTGGATTTTATTATTTTAATAACAAAGATTACAAGAATGCTTTAAAGGTTATAAATACATAATAATAATAATAATAATAATAATAATAATAATAATAATAATAACAATAATAATAATAATAATAATAATAATAATAATAATAATAATAATAATAATAATAATAATAATAATAATAATAATAATAATAATAATAATAATAATAATAATAATAATAAATTTTACAGTGCTATAAAGATAATTTAAAAATGTGTCAAGAAATGAAATTACATTTAGAAAAAGCTCAATGTTATTGTGATATAGGTAAACATAATAATATAATATTATAAAGAAATATAAATTTATAAAAAATAATAAAATAATTTATAATATATATTTTATATAAAATTTTTAAAAAAGGTCTTTGCTATAAATCCTTACATATGTATAATGAAGCGCTATCGAATTTTAATGAATATTATAGTAAATGAATATTCCAATATATTATATACGATTTATTTTTGAAATCTAATCATATTCTTTAATATTATATATAGTGCATGTAAAGGATTTAAACCTTAGTGATCATATAGAGAAATCAAAAGTTAGTAAAAAAGAATTTTTTTTATTGATAATTGAAGTAATTATAATTATATTTAATAATTATATTTTCAATAGATATTAATAGAAGAAACAAACCAAGCTATTGAAGAAAATAAATTAAAAAATGATCTTGAAAATCAATTAAAAGTTGTAATTCAAAATAAAGATTTTATAAATGAATTTAAGATATTAAAAAAGCTAAATAAATCATTGATGTAAGAATATAATATTATATATATAATAATTTTAAAAATGCATATTAATAAAATTAAACATATGTTTATATACTTAAAGTTTTTTAAGATATAGAAGTTCAGTAGCAAAAAATTATAAAAGGATGTTATATTTATGTGAAAATACTCCAGAATTGAAAAGTGAATTAAGTGAATTATTATTATTATGTGGTAAAATATAAAATAATATTTAAATATAATAATAATAATAATAATAATAATAATAATAATAATAATAATAATAATAATAATAATAATAATAATAATAATAATAATAATAATAATAATAATAATAATAATAATAATAATAATAATAATAATAATAATAATAATAATAATAATAATAATAATAATAATAATAATAATAATAATAATAATAATAATAATAATAATAATAATAATAATAATAATAATAATAATAATAATAATAATAATAATAATAATAATAATAATAATAATAATAATAATAATAATAATAGGAACGTTTTATAATGAGAATAAAATATATGATAAAGGATATAAGTTTCTTCGATATTTAGAAAAAAAATTTAATGGGCCATTAGCAATGAAAGCAGAATTTTATAAACAATTAGCAATATCACTTGAAAATTTAAAAAAAGTAATAAATATAAAAATTGATTTTTGTTAATATGTTATTAAATATTAATTATATAATTGTTAATTTTTTAACTTGTATAGAGTCATGATGAAATCGAAAGAGCATTAGAAAATGAGATAACTATTAGAAAGTCAACTCAAGACAATGAGGGAATGTATAACGCTTTAATTAATTTAATTAGAATACATAAACTTTATAATTTACCAGCTAAAGCTCAAGAAGCACAAGAACAATTAAATATGATAGCTCTTCCGAATACTGAAGTAATAAATCAATAAATAAAAATTAATTTTTTTTGCTAAATAATTGACTTTCAAAATCTAAATTTAATATATGTAATATATGTAATATAGTCATCTTTTAATGATCCATCATTTTATAGCTCAGAAAGAGAAGATGAAATTAGTTTAATAAAAGACCAAGAGCCATCAACTGATATAATAATTAATGATAGAATAACTGATAATGCGTTAAGTGATTTATATAACACCTCAAAAAGGAAAAAAGAAAAAATAAAAATAGAAAAGGAAACGAAGGAAGATGAAGAAAATATAGACAATTTCTATCAAAATAAATATCATAAACGAAAAAAAAAGCGAAGTTATATATATTCATCATCTGAAGAAGAAAGTGATTATCGTGATCATAATCCAAATTTTAAAGAATTTAATAAGGAGTTGGAGAAGCTAAAAAAAAGGAAAATTCGTCAAGAAAAGTAGATATTAATTATATATATAATATATTGTTTAGTATAATGTATAACTCATTAAATAATTATTATTTTTTTTTTTTTCATACAAGATACTATCAAAAAACTCCAAAAGAATCTGAAAATCTTATTAGTGACACAGAAAGTATTGATAGCAAGTATGAAAATAAAAGCTATTATATTTTAAGTTTCCTATTATTTTCTAATTGTTTAATATTAATATAATTAAAAAATTATAAAAATAATATAATAGCGATAGTATTGCTGATCTTCCAAAACCATTAGATTTTGTTAATTTAGGTAATATAAAATATATTATTAATAAACTTAAAAATTATATATATAAAAATGTTTAATAACTGGATTACTAATGATCTCATAGATAATACAATTGATACCAAAAAATTTAATTCACCTACAGAATTTCATGGTTATATACCCTCACTGGTAAGTTATAATTTATATGATAAAATATAAATTAAATTTAGTTAATTACAATAAACCTAAACTAATATTTAACAATTTAAATAAATTAATAATAGACTACTAAAAAAATTAGAGTTTGTGTAAATTTTGGAAAAGATAAATTACTTATACCATGCCCTGCCAGTGAAACTATAGAATGGTTGATGAGAGAAGCAGAAAAAAGATATTATGAAATTAATAATGAAAAAGTTTATATTCGTTATTTCAAAGTTGACAACGATCAAATTTTGTATGATAAAGATTTAATTAATGACATATTAATAGAAAATCAAGTTGTAGAAGCTATAATTAAAATATAAAGTTATAAATAGTTTACTTGAGTTTTTATTTTTTATTTTCTTTCTTTCTTTTCTTTTTTTTTTATTATTTTTTTTATTATTAAAATAAAAAATATAGTTTTCATATCTATTTATTTATTATTTATTTATTTATTTAATTTATATTAATTGAAAAAAGATAATTATTTTAAATATTTATACCGAAAAAAAAAAAAAAATTAATTCTTATTAATAAATAAGAAAATGAAAAAAGTTTAATAGAAATTATTGATAAAATGCTATTTGTTTTATTATTATGTTATTTAGTTGCTTTATTATTTTATTTATCATAAAAATATTATAATATTTTAGAAAATCTATAAATTATATTAACTGATGGTAGTATTAAATTTCTTATTATCACTGTTATATGATTAATAAGACTGAAAGTATTAGTTATATTTATTAATTAATAATTCTTGATATTATATTACAGTATTAAAATTTAATCATTTAATCGAACTCCACGATTACGTTTTGCTAATGGAATTCTACAACAGCAATATACACAAAATGGAATTATCAACATAAAAATTATTATAAAAAATAGAACAGGAGGTAAACCTAAAATATTTTTATTCTCTTTTTCATGCAATTTTCCCACTTCTTTCTCATTAACACATAGACCTGAAATATTATCACACAAATTAGTAAAACAATCTGAATTATATTCACACTCTTCTTGTTTTGCATATTTACACATTATGCTATATACGGTTTCGTAATTTATACTATAATTATCAATTGGTGATACCAATGAACAAATATGTGCTTTTTTTTCTTTAAAGGTTTCACAATTCCCTAAATAACAATGATTTGAGAAACAATCGCTATGCTTGAAACAGAATTCTGTCATGCATTTGTTATTTTTAATATTATTTCTATCACATGTAGTAAGTATAAGTTGTTCTTTTATTTTATTAGTTACATTATAAAATGGGTAATTATAAT
This sequence comes from Piromyces finnis, assembly GCA_002104945.1. NCBI lineage: Eukaryota > Fungi > Neocallimastigomycota > Neocallimastigomycetes > Neocallimastigales > Neocallimastigaceae > Piromyces > Piromyces finnis. Next base: position 336,509 of record MCFH01000009.1, on the reverse strand, counting down.
CAACTTTGTTTGAAACATTTAAACCATATTCTTCATTTTCTTCGATATCATTCTTATTCAATACATAACAGTTGCTTTCGTCATCATGACAAATATAATATACATTACAAAAACCATTTTTTCTATTTTCAGGTAATGCCGGAATATAACAACCATTACTATAACTTGGACAATCAGAATTTTTAGTACATTCAACTCTGAAGAATTTAAAATTTAAATTTTAATAATTTATTTTTATTTTAGTTATAGAATATAGTATTAAGGAATTAGAATTTCTATTAATATTAATAAATAATATATATTAAAAAAAGATTATACATTACACTTTTAATTCTAATATTTGATTCATATTATATTCAGTTTTATATAAATATTGACAAGAAATGGTATTTATCAGAAACAATATTGTCGATAGAAAATAAATTTTCTTTGCCATTTTTGTTTTCAATGCTTGAATATTTATTTATAATTATTGATATTGATATTTCTATTTTTCAATATTTTCTAATAGATATTTTTTTTTTTTTATTTTTTATTACTGTTGCATTAAAGAAGATAATAAAAGTATTTTATATATTTTTATTTGAAATCTTCTAATTATTTTATATTATTATTATTATTATTATTATTATTAAAGAAAATACACATTCTATCATTATTAGAATTTACTTTTTTTTTTTTTTTCCCCGGAATATTCCAATAATGAAATCCTAATCAATAATTAATTTATATTTTAAAATTTTGATTTAAAAAAAAAATTGTTTTAAAAAAAAATTTTATGTCAAGATTTAATATTCATTCCTAGAATATTTTAATAGTAGTAGTATAATAATAATTACTATGGTTTTATCATTTATTATTTAATTTAAATGATATAACAAAATTAGTTATATAATTTAAAAATAATAAAAAATATTCCACAAGAAATACAAACTGCGCTTTTTTTATATAGAAAAAAAAGTTGACAAATTAATAAAAAAATTATTTAAATATACATTTTATTTTGTTCAAGTTAAAAAACTTTATTCTTTATTTTAAATGATTAAACACTAAACAATTATTACTTTTCGAAATTCGTATAAAAAGATAGATTATATAAACATAAATAATTTATTAATTTTTTATATATAAAATTTAAAAATGGTAAAAAATAATAAAGAAAATAATAGAAAAAAAGCAAATTCAAGGCAAGAATCAGGTAAATTGAATCCTTACAATATTTAAATAATTATAAAAATATTAATTTTTTTTTTTATATATATATATATATATAAAAAAAATTTAATAGTAATCAAAACCAATACTTTTATTTTCCCCGATGGTTCAACATATGGTAATTATATTTTGAATATTGTTGTTTTAATTTCGAAAAAATATTTGACTAAATAAAAAAAAAAAAAATATTATCATCTATATAAAGAAGGAGATTATAAAGAATCAGAAAATGGAAAAATTGTAAGATCAGGTCATGGAAAATTTGTATCATTAAGTAATCAATCCACATATGAAGGTGAATGGGTTAATGATGAAATAAATGGAAAAGGTATAATATTTGATTTATTATAATATATTTAGTAAAGTAACATAAAATAATTCCTATCCAATTATCCAATATAAAATAAATGTTGATATTCATTTGTATTTGATTTATAAAATAGGAAAAATTGAATATGCAAATGGAAATTCATATGAAGGAGACTGGTTAAATAATAAGTATAATGGGACAGGAACTTATCGATGGTCTGACGGATCTTATTATATTGGAGAATGGCTTGAAAATAAGTAAACTTTATATTTCGATTTTTTTTTTTTTTTTTTTTTTTTTATTTTTTATACCTTTTATATATATATCAATGATTTACTAAAGATATTATCAATAACGTAATTTTCCTTTTCCTTTTTTTTTTTCTTCTATTTTCTACTATTATTAATGCAATATATAATCAGAATGAATGGTCCAGGAAAATATTATGACAAAAATAAAGAAGTTTGGATTGGTTTATTTATCAATGGAAAAAGTGATTCTTTAGTCAATGAAATTTAACATATATATATATTTAAAAATAAAAAAATTGTAATTATAAAAATCTATCAAATTTTAACATTAATCTCAACTATTATAATATAAAATATTTACGATTTAAAAAAACATACACAAAACTGAATTATAACAATAATAAGATATAAAATATTTTTTCATTCAAATTTTATTTATTTATTTTTATTTCTACAGCATTTTATATTTTATTTGATATTATTTATGTTTCAACAAAATATTAATAATAAAAAAGAAAATTTTATAATAGATATTTATAGTATTATTATTATTATTATTTAATATTGTTTTTGTAATTAAATAAAATTAAGAAAAAAAAAAAAAAAAACACTTTTTTTTTGTGTTTTCAATTATTAAAATATATATCAATTTTTTTTATTATTAGATACTTAATATTTTACTTTTGTTTTTATTATTCTTTAATTCTCCACTGTATTAATTATAAATAGTTATAAGGATAAATAGGTTAATACATTCATTTACTTCTATTCATAAATAATATGTACAATATTTATTAACTTACTTGGAAAATAGAACCATCCATACCACCAGTTGAAATAACATATTTATTACCAAGGAATGTAACATTAGTAACATGGGATGAATGTCCAGAATATCTCTTACATGGTTGCTAAATTAATTAGGAAATGAAAAAAAAAAAAAAAAAAATTAATAATTAAAGTAAAAATAATATTTAATATTTAGTAATGGTATTACTTTATCAAGAGCAACTGGATAGGAAAATAATCTAACTTGACTATTATCATCAGCAGTAACTAATAATTTTTCTCTCTTATCTCTAGCAACAGCATTAATCTAAAATAATAATAATAATAATAATAATTTTTTATTTAGAAAATATAATAAGAAATAGAAATAAAAAAATAAATAATAAAAAAATAAAATTAATATTATTATTACAGTTGAGTTACTCCATCCACTTTCCCAAATACTTTGGACTGGCCAACCAAGAATTAATGACCAAGAGTTCCAGCGAACAGGTTTAATTTCATCCATCTTTGTAACTTGAGCCATATCATCAATATTCCCTATTGAAATTTATAATACTTAGTTAATGCATTTGAAAATAATGAAAATCAATTAAATGTTTTATAAATAAATATTATTTACAATAAAGAATTTCACAATCAGATGAATCTGATTGAAGATATTTTGAATCAACAGACCAATCCATATGAACTATAGTACTTGAATGACCCTACACATAATTATTATTTAATTAAATAAAAATTGTTATTTTCTATATATTATTAATATTATATAATTATAAAAACTTACGATTAAAGTGTTAATTCTATTATAGTTTTTAGTACTATAGACGTTAATTACACAATCGCGATTACCTGAAGCAATTTTTGTGCCGTCTGGTGAACACTTTATTACAGTAATATCATGTTCATTTGATTTAATAAATGATCTTTGCTCATATGGAATTGTTTTAATTATAGAGAGATCATTAGCATCTAAAACATATATCTATTTATATTTAACAAAAAGAAAAATGATTAAATTTTAATATTGAGAAATTGTTTGCTCTAGAAATAATATTATATATTACACTCTATTATAATATTTAATACTAACATTTCCTGAAACACAACCAACAAATAATTTTTTACCATCTGGAGAGAATGAAATTGAACGAAGTTTTTCATTTTTTAAATTAGTATAGCATTTCTGTTATAATATGACATTGAATTATAATGTTAATTACAACAACCTCAAAAAAAAAAAAAAAAAAAAAAAGAATCTTAATTATTTAAATTTACTTGTTTATATTGTTCAGTATCCCAAATATTAACTAAACCATCATCTGAACATGTAGCAAATTCATTTTCATTTGATGGATTACCATCAAGACCCCATAATTCTTCCATCTTAGCGGCACTATGACTCTAATATATAAATAAATTATCAATAATTTTTTTTTAAAGATATTTATATTTGAAATTTTATATTTATTAATTTTATTTAATATTTATATAATAATTATAAGAAGAATTAACTTACTTGGAACAATAATTCAATATCAGTTTGTGGATCTTTTTTTTGGAAATTCTTAATCATAAAAATAGCACTTTCAGAAGTACCGACAATTAAATGACCATCTGGATTAAAGTCTAATGATTTAACGGAAAAACCAATATTAACTTCTGTAATCTTTTTCAATTTTCCATTAGTTTCATTAACATCAAATAAAGTAATAAAACCATCACGATGACCACATGCTAAACCAAATTCTGGATTATAAGCAAAACTATAAATGGAATTATGACCAGTACTTATAGTACCCATAATATCACAGGTCTTGGTATTCCAAATATAAATATCACCATCATATGTACCAGTGAGTAAAATATCACCATTACCAATGTATAATGGGCATAAAATTGTCTTTTATAAATAATATTAAACATATTAAATTAAAACCAATTAAAATATTAGTATTTTTTATAATATTTAATAATATATATAAATTTGAATTTTCATTATTCATAATAAAAAGTATTGTTTTTATTTTTAATTTAATAATAAATAGTAAATGAATATTCTTGTTGCTCTTACTTGAGTTTTATTTTTTCCAAATAAACCCTTTTTAGTGGTAAAACGTTTAGATGCGCTATCATATTTCCAAAACTTTATATGCTTAACACCAACTGTAACAAAGGAATTTGGATCCTTTGGATGATTGTCAATATCCAAGATTTTATCAGAATGTCCCTTTTCGGTACATAATAAAGTTTTGGCTTTCCAATCATAAATACGAACAGAATGATAGTTATCACTAGTAACAACTATTAAGTATTTTCCATCACTAGAGAACCCCATAGTAGAAACACCACGCATAATTCTTCCTTCTTCAATTTTAAAAACAACTAATGGAGCAGCTTCTGGTGCTGTAGCATCCCATATAGCAACAATTGGACCTTCACCATTTAAGCTAACAATATCACCAGTTGCGATATATTTATTATTTGGGTGACGGGTAAGACAAAGAATATCATCAACATGTGAGCCATTAAAGAAGCGTTGTTTTCTAGTTTTAATATTATGTACAATACCAACTGCTGCTGCATGATATACTATAGTATTTGAATCAAGAGCAAATAAATTATCACGAGTATCACGAGTACGATAACCTTTTTTTAATATTTATATTCAAATAATTTTTTATATTAACACAATAAAAATAGAAATATTAACATTACACAGAATTATTATAAGTATATCATATTTTTATAATTTATAAGTACCATAAACATGTTCAAGAACTAAAGATTGAATTGGTAATTTATTGGTAACTGATGGTGCATTATCTGGTTTGACAATTGCGCCTGCCCATGCTCTATTAACCTGATTGTCAGCATCCTAATAAAATAAATAGATTAAATATAAATAATTAATATATTATAATAACTATATCTTCCAAAAAAAAAAAAAAAAAAAAAAAAAAAAAAAAAAAAAAGAAAGAAAGAAAGAAAGAAAAAAAAGTAAAAAAAGTATTGAAAAACTATATATTTTTATTTAAGATTTTCAAAAATTCTTATTAATATTACTATATATATAATATATAATTAAATATATTACATATTATTTATTTTCCCCAATTATTCAAATATTCCACATCCATTATTATTTTATATTATTTATAAAATAATTCGTCAATTTGATAAAATTGGTTTTTAAAATTTGTTTTGGTTTATTTGTTTTAATCAACAATAAATTCCAGTATTAATATCAATCATCATATCATCATTTTTATTAATACAAAAGATTAATAGGAAAAAAATTATATTATGATATATATATTTATTAATAATATAAATTTGTGAATAAAAAAAAAAGACAATATGAAATTTAATATAAAAGTTATTATTTATTACTTTTATTTTACCGTTGAATTTTTTGGTTATAACTTTACCTGAAAATGTTTATCTTTCTTTCCAGCTTTACTTTTTGCTACACCTGGATAATCATATTGTCTTAAGCTAACGGCAACTTCAATTTCACCCTTTTTTTTTAAAAAAAAAAGAATATTTATTTTTTTTAATTAAATATTTATTATATAATTTATATCAATTTCGTCTTAAATATATATATATACTTCTCCATCAACAATAGATGCCCATTGTTTACTATAGTCATTTAACTTTACATCGTTAAAAGTAAATTCAGCTCGACCAATTAATAAATCCGAAACGCAAAATTCTTTATCATGAATAATTACTTCAACTTTAACCTTTTATATTTAATTTTTATTGTTTTATTATTGTATTAATGACATTAACGAATAGATTTTTAATAATTTTATTTTATATTATATAGGTTTGGTTAAGTATTGTATTAAGTATATATAATTAATTACATTTGTTGGATTTTTGCATTCAAAGAAAAAACTTTCACGCCAAACTGGAGAATTTGTATCATAAATGATTTTTGAATTTTCGGAGTAACTATCATAATTAATTATTGCGTATGGATCAACGGAAAGATCTTTTCCTGTTTAAATGAATTTTTTTGATTTTTTTATTAATAATTTAAAAATTCATTATATTTATATTAATAAATAATTCCTATTGAATACTTATGATATCACTTTTTTTTTTTTTCCTTTAAAATTTAATCTTTATTTCTATATATTTAGTATATTATATAAACTGACCATTTTTAGATTCAGCTCCAATAGGTAATAAATTTTTTGCTTGTATTAAACAAACTTCGATATAACTCATGTTTATTATATTTATTATTTAGTAATGTTATTTGAGTATTATTGTTTATTTGTTTATATTTTATTTTATTATAATGTATTATTAATAATAGTTGTCGTTATTTCTCCACAATCTATTATTGTTTAATATTATTTAAATATAATGAGTTTTTTATTCTTATTATTATATATATATTCAATTACTACTGTTTATTTTTAACTTTTTTTTTTTTAAAGAAAAGAAAAAAGAAAAATTTTGACAGATTCTATCTATACATTAATATAATACTAATAAAAAAATAAATTAAAGATTTTTTCTAATTATTATAATATTTAATTTTTAATATATTAAATAAAATTTTCCAATAATGAATGAAACAACAAGAAATACTAAATGAAATTTCTTAATAATTTAACTTTTAAATACTTTAATTTATAAGGTTTTAATTATGAATAATTCAAAAACTATATAAATATAATGAAAATCAACGAAAATGATTTATAATCTTTAGAAATATTTATAATAATCACATCTTTTTTATATGCCTCTTTTTTATTTCATAACTTTAATATTTATAATAACTAGATAATAAAGTATAATATTTAACAATAATACAAACAAACTAAAATGAGTAAAAAAAACTTTTTAAAATAATAATTTTTAACCTACATAATATTATTAAAATAAAATACCAGTAGTAAATAATTTACCAAAAAAGTTTTTTTTTCTTATCTTTCTTTTTTTCCTTCATATATATATATATAATAAGACATAGATACAATTGTAAAATAAAAAAAAAAGGAAATATTTACAAAACGATATTTTTAAAAACGAAAATTTTTATAACAATATCAATATAAAATTATTTATCATTTATTTTATATTCTATATATTTTAATTTTTTTAATTCCATTTGAAATTATATTGACTTGTGCTTTTCTTTTTTCTAGTAAATTCAATATCTAAAAATAGATCTAGCTTTAATTCTTGTTATTAGGCTTGACTTTGTATTAATTCTGTGTATTCCAAGACATATGAATGACCTTTAATTTTATAATGGTGATATACATTCAATTAATTCTATTACATAGATTGTAAATGCATAAAAACTAGTGTAAATATTTATACATATCATGCATTTAATACTCAATATATATTTTATTATTATTATCCTTGCATACATTACATTCATACTATATTTCATGAATGATTTTTATATTTTATATATTATTATATAAAGTGAATTATTAAAGGCTATTTAATGATCTATATAGCAATATTTATTAAAGTATTAATGTTATTAAAATAGTAATATACTCAATTGAAAAAAATATCTATAAATAAAAAAGTTACTCAAATCCAATACCATAATATAAATAATAATATTATAAATAATGAAGATAGAGAGAAAAATAATAAAAAAAAACTTATAAAAATAAAAATTTAAAATATTAATTAATTAAATTTATATTAAATAAAGTTTTGATTAAAAGATTTTAACATTTGAATTGTAATTTATTTAATATATGTAACTAATTATATTAATAATATAATAGTTTATTAATTAAATTATTTAATATTATAAACTTCGAAACATAAATCTTAAAACTTAAATCATCTAATATTATCTTTATTATTTTCCCATCTCTTTACTAAAAGTGAAAATATGAATAATACTGCTAATTATTAATATAAAATTATTATTCAAAATACATCCATAATAATCATAAAATTATAATCTATAAATAGTAAAACTCAATAATATATTATATTTTTTTTGACAGGTTCATATATTAAAATATACATATTAAATCAAAACATATTAAATTTAATTAAATTAAATTACACAGAAAATATAAAAAAGATTTTTTTCCTTTTTTTTAAAATAATAATTAATTTATTTTTTATATATTTATCTGTCAATTATTACTTTTCTAATTTATTTTTTTGAGCTTTTTATTCTATATATATTATATATATTATATTTGTATGCATATAATAAAATAAAATGGTAAATAAAAAAACTATATATTAATATATAAATATAAAATAGTAATATAATAATTTATTTACCTTTCTTTCTAAGAATTTTTTATAATGACTTTTATCTTCATCTTCTTCATCACTTAAAAAACTAATTTCTACTTTTCTTTTACACTTTGGATCCAATAATTTTTTACTATCTTCATTATCACTAAATTCTAATATAATTTCTTTTTCTTTTTTCGATTCACAAGGTGGTTTCTGTATATTTAATTTATTATTAATAGGTTTTTTCAATGGCGCTCTTATTCCCATTTTTAACAATGCTTCTGGTGGATGGATACTTAATAAATTTTCCTCTCTTTTTTTATCTTAAAAATTTTATAGGAAGGTTATTTTAATTATAATTATTAATTGTTGATGATGTTATCAAATATTTTTTTTTTATTTTTTATTTAATATTTACCTAAATTTTTATTTTCGTTTTTAAGTTTTGAATATATTCCTGTATTTTTTAATAAATGAACACCATAACTATTATTTTGTCTTAATTTTTCTCTATAATTAATAAAATATAATAATTATAATAATTATATCATTATTATACTTTATTTTATATTTATTTTTTAAATTAAATATATTATATATATATATATATATATATATTTTTTACTTACAAATATTTATTATCTTCTTCTGAAATTTGAGGCTTTACATTATATTGGTTTAATTTTAGTTTTCCATTGAAAGTACTTATTGTATTATCTTTAAATTTATATGTTCCGTTAGTACTTTTTTGGAAAAGGTTTTGATTATTTTGTTCTAAAGAAAATCGGAAATTTCTTTTATTTTATTACATACATTATAATAACATATTATAATAAATTAATATAAAAAAATAAATAAAAAATTAAAATTTCAAAATAATAATTTATTTCATATACCCATTTGCAAATTCCTGTCTTTTATTTCTAAATTCTTTATATTTTGATATAGTATGGTATTCACAAACACTAGCTATTCTCCTGTTATAATATTGATTAGATTTTAATTTTATTATATTAATTATTAAAATATTTTTCTTTTTTCTTTTTTCTTTTTTTTTTTTTTTTTATTATTATTATTAAAAAAATAGACCTACCTATCTAACGGAATATTACATGGGTTTCCATCTTTTTTCTTTTCCTTACAAAAACATAAATCTATTGATTTTCCAAGTGTATATATTAATGACTCACTATCAATATTTAAAGCAATACTTGAATTTTTCTATATTAAGAAAAAAAAATTTGATAAATTTATAATTAGTCTTTTAAGTTATAACATAAAAAAAAAAAAAAAAAAAAAAAAAAAAAAACACTACTTCTGTCGGTATCATAGTTTTTGCATGACATATTGCTAGAACTTGACCAATCCTTTTATCTTTTAATTTCTTTAAATTATTTCCAAATATAAATATATTTGTAATTGTGTTATTTAAATTTCCCAATTGAATCATTGCATAGTTATCACCTTTAGTGGTTTGTTTTATACTTGATTTACCGACCATTACACCCAGTGTGTACCATTTTCCAGGGTCATCTTTTCTTTTTATTTCTTTTAATGGTATATATTTTATTGATGATAATTTATGACATGTTTCCTTATAAACATTAGGTATTGTTCTTTATTTATATATATAATTGTCACCATTATTTAAAATGTATAAATTAATTTTATCTTTTTTTTTAAAAAAAAAAAAAAAAAAAAAAAAACATAAATATAATATGCAATATGCCTCATATATATTATAATAATACCTTATTCTAAATTTTGAATTATCTTCTATTATTATTTCAGTGTTTTTATCATCTTCATCTTTAACATAATTATCTTTATAAAAGAATTGGTAATTTATATTAATATATATAATTTTTTAAAATCATTATTGTAAAAATAAAAAGTATTATGAATTATAAAAAGCAAATATTATACAAATTATATTATTTAAAATAAAAATAATAATAAAAAATTAATCTATTCTTTACCATTTGACCTTGATAAATGATTAACTTTAGGGGTATATGATGATAAAGAATTTTGAATAAATTGTTCCGCTAGTGATACTTTTTTTTTCTCAACAACAATATTTGTCAAATTCATTGAATTATTTATTTTTTTTATATTTGTATCTTGAATATTTCTTTTTTTTTGTTCAAAATTTTCCATACTTTGTTCAAGACTATGATTGCTTATTGGCATAGTAGATATATCAAATTTAGATTCCTTAGTGACTGATTTTATAGGATCTTCTTTTCTGGAATTAAATAAATCACCTACAACAATTCCAAGTAAAGATTGTCCAACATCATCTGCCTTACAATATATATGACTTGGTGTATAAGTTCCACTTAATTTATTCACTTCAATTCTTAAATCTATTTCAAGTTTTTCATTGTTTCTATATTGAGTATTCATTTTATATGATTTTTTTTTTTTTTATGTGTGTGTGTATTTTCGTGGGTAAATGTATATACTATTTTATGTTAAAATGTTGTTGTTGTTATTGTTATTAAAAAGAAATATATATATATAAGTACTTAAATTCTTCTTTACAATATTATTTTTTATTATTGCTTTCAGAGAAAAATATTGTATAAAAAAATTTAAAATAAAATTTTCCATCAATATAAAATTCATAACACTAATGAAATGTATATTAATTATATTAGATCTTAAAATATATATATATAAATTTTAATTCTTATTAAAAATACACATATATTAACTTTTACAATAAAAATTTTAAAACAGAACTTTTATTTATGTTAAAAAAAAAAAAAATAAATAGTTTTACAGTTATTTCTTAATTATTTGTTTTATATCAATAATGATAATACCTTATTTTATTTATAAATAATATTTAATATAAAAAGTAGTGTTTTGTTCGAAATTCAATAAATATTTATATAAAAAGTAGTAAATAACTTGGAATTAAATATAATCTCATTTATTTAATATCGTTTTTAAAAAAATTTAACATTTAGTTATTCATTAAAGTAAATATTTACAATAAAATAAATAAAACATTGATAATTAAAATATATAAAAATAGTGTATCTTTATAATATTACAAAAATAAAGAGTAATAAAATAAAAATAATAATATAAGATTAAGATATATTATATCACTTTAATTACTTGGATTTATATATTTTTCTTATTGAATTTATTGAATATTAAATATTAATATATTTAAAATCAATAAATATTTATAATATTGCTGATGTTTTTTTTTTCTTGATAATTAGTATTATTCATTCCTTTGGTGACGATAATACACTGTATTGACCATTTTTGCTGGAATCATTATTACTTGACATAGAAGAATTTGACATTGTTGATATAATTGAATTTGGCTTTAATCGATTACCAACACTTTTTACTCCTTTTGAAACTTTCTTGAATAATCCTTGAGATTCCTGTAATAAACGACTACCTGAAAAACTATTATGGGGTGATCTTTTACTTGGAATAATTGTTCCAGGTAAAGGCTCGACTGCCTTTAGATTTATATCATATTCATCATTATTATCATTATCATTATCTTCATTTTTATTATCTTCTGAATTATTAACTTTTTTATTATTAATATGTATAAGGGGAATTGGCAAGTTATCTTTGGATTTTTTTATCACTTCTTCCTTTAACGTTAGAGTTACTTGTCTAGGTTCGATTGCTGAATCACCTAATGCTAAAAAACTTATACGATTATCATCATAACCATATTGCTGCTGCTGTTGTTGTTGTTGTAAATCATATTCTATAACATTTGGATTAATATAATTATTACTCATATTATTATAATCCATTTCAGTTGATTGACCTTGTTTCAACATTTTACTTGGAGAAATGGTAGGTAGTGGTTTATTACAATCATATGTCCTTTTTTCTTCAACAGGGTTTTGATCATTACTGCGATTTTTAAGCCGTATTAAACTTAAAGAAAATAACGCAAATATTATAACACCTAAAATTATGATCATTAAATTTAAGGGGCTATCTCCATTACTTTTCATATTATTCTCATTACTATCTGTACTATTTCGATATCCTTCCATAGAATCATTTACAACGGTATCTGTTTCCTCGGGGTCTATTATTACATATTAAAAATTTACAATTAATTTCGAAAATTTTAAAATTTAAATATTATAATATATTTTAAAAAATAATATATACTAACAATAATCATCTATAACTGTAGTTGTTGGTATATTGTTTGAATTAAATTGGCTTATTTGATTATAATTATTATTATTGTTATTATTATTATTGTTGTTGTTGTTGTTGTTTGTACTCATAAGATTATTGTCAACATTGATGTTGTTTGTACTTCCATAGTTATTATTTACATTGTCTTGATTTACATCTCGATTTATTCCATTAAATTTATTACCATTATGCAATCCATTGTTTGTATTTCTGTGAAAATTTGCATTACCATTGCCTTTATTTGAATTTGATGTTTGATAACTTTTAAAAAAAGTTGTCGTTGTAGGATTTATTACATAATACAATGAATGATTATATACCATTAATATTTTATATAATTCTTAAAAAAAAATCTTTAAAGTTATTCTTTCTTGTTATTATAACCATTAATATCAGGTTATTAATAAATATATTTTTATGTTTCTTTTTTTTTTAATAATTTTCTTTATACTTTAATATTTATATAAAATATGTTAATGTTACAACTGATTAAACTTCATTGACTTTAGTTTATATAAAATATAGAAATTGATATATGTATAGCTATTTTTAAAAAATAGTTTTGTTTTCTTTTTATATTTTTCAAAAAATATGCTAAATAAAAATGCGATTTTTAAAACTTTCTTTTTATTATAAATGGCATATTAAATTTTATTTCAAATAGATATATTAGATATACTGAATGAATAGACACTTTTTCTATTTTTTATTTAATTTATATTTCCTCTATTTGCATTTATTTATTTTTATTTGATTATTTAATGTAATTAATTTAAAGATTTTACAAAAAAAAAAAAAATAAAATAAATTATATTTTAAACATTGATATATTTTTATTTATTTACTTTATATATATATATTTATTGGCATAATATAAAAAAAATATAAAATAAAAAAAAAAATTAAAATTTAACTTTATTTTTTGTGTTTCTTTTTGACAGAATATGTTAATAATATTCTAACCTTTTATGGATTTTTTTAGGTTAATACAGTTTATTACTAAATTTATATCTATATTTATATTAATTAACTATTATAAATATATAGTATAATATATTAAATATTATTAAAATTCTTATTAAATAACCAATACTAAATTTATTATTATTAAATTAATAAAATATTATATTATTTTCTAAATACAACAACTATATATTATAGTATATTATAATATATTACATTTAAATTAAAATATTTTAATATATTTAAATTTGGAAAAATTCTACAATATATTATTTCGGTATATATTAGTATATTAAATATATATAAATGATATATTAAAATAAATTAAAAAAGTATTAAAAAAGTTAATCTAACAAAAATTATATATGACTTTTTAATTATGAAGTTTATAAAGTTTTTATTATTAATCTTTTGAGGTACTAGTATTATTATTATTATTATTATTATTATTATTATTATTATTATTATTATTATTATTATTATTATTATTATTATTTTATTATTATTATTATTATTATTATTATTATTATTATTATTATTATTATTATTATTATTATTATTATTATTATTATTATTATTATTATTATTATTATTATTATTATTATTATTATTATTTTATTATTATTATTATTATTATTATTATTATTATTATTATTATTATTATTATTATTATTATTATTATTATTATTATTATTATTATGTTTATTATTATTATTATTATGTTTATTATTATTATTATTATGTTTATTATTATTATTATTATGTTTATTATTATTATTATTATGTTTATTATTATTATTATTATTATTATTATTATTATTATGTTTATTATGTTTATTATTATTATTATTATTATTATTATTATTATTATTATTATTATTATTATTTTATTATTATTATTATTATTATTATTATTATTATTTTATTATTATTATTATTATTATTATTATGTTTATTATTATTATTATTATTATTATTATTTTATTATTATTATTATTATTATTATTATTATTATTATTATTATTATTATTATTATTATTATTATTATTATTATTATTATTATTATTATTATTATTATTATTATTATTATTATTATTGTAATAATGAAAAATGAAAAATAAAAAATAAATCCTTTTAACATAATAATTTATAATAATATGGCATATTATTGTATTAAAAAATATTTGCTTTAAGTTTGTAAACTATGTAAAATAATCTTGTTTAATTTTTGTTTCACTTTTTTAAAAGAAAAAAAGAAAATGACATAAAATTTTTATTACCTATTTGTATCCAAAATTAATTTTCATTTATTAAATTTGTATAAGAAAAAAACAAATTTATTATAATAAGATTAACCTTTTTTATTATACTAAAAATGTTAAAGTCATGCTTAAAATAAAGATATAAAAAATAATTATAATTATTGATATTAATTTTTAAAAAAAGAAAAAGAAAATATCACTTTAAAAAACAAAAAAAAAAAAGCAATATCAATCTATCAAATAAGCCGTTAAAAATGTTTACAAAATTTTGAAAAAATGTTTTTATCCAATAAATTTAAAAGATTTACTTTATAAAAGATTATAATTTTAACTTTTTAATATTTAAAATTAAATGAAAAATGATTTATTAAAAAAGATATAATATTATTAATATTGTTGAAGATTCTTCTCTTAATCATCCTCCTTTAATGACCATATAATTGCTAAGGATTCCAAGTGTAAATTATTTTATAACATTATCTATTTAATTAAATAAAATACCAATGTTGTATATATATATATATTATATATCATAAAATCATAGGTAGTATTATTTAGAGAATCAGCAAAACAAAATTAAAATAAATGAGGAAAATTCAAATGATTTAAATAATAAAAAAAAAAATGGAAATTAAATAACCATTTTTATTATTATTCTTCTTATATTCTTTTATAAATGCATTTCTTATATTTTTTTTCTCAACTCATCGAAACAATTATAAATCTAATGATAAATATTTTCCAATTGATTTTTTTTTTTAAAATATATAAATTGCTTTTTTTTCATTGATTGAATTTCAAAGATTATAAATTATTATAAAAAATGTTGTGACTACAATGTAACAATATTGATAAAATAGCTATTTTCTAAAAAGTTTTTTTTTTTATTACATTAAATTTTTAACCAAGTTTGATTTATTTATTGATTCACTTATTTAGAAAAGATTTATATGGTCCACATAATGCCTACAATTAAAAGTAATATAACTATTATCTTAATATCCAACTACTTTAAATAATTCTTGTAATTCCAGTTATTTTAAACTAATTATAAAGTAAAAAATAATTATTATGTAAACTTTTTAATTATAAATACATATATTATTCTTAATTTTTTATTATTTTCTATAATTAATAAAATTAATGTAATGTACCTAACTATGTTCCAAAGAATTATATTACTATCAAATATAACAAAAAAAAATAGTTATAATATCAGAATGTCAAATTGAAAAATGATTACCATTGTTTTTAAGTAAATGGGTTAATATTAATATTAGAGTAATATTTATGGTAGTAATAACATTGTATTATTTATAATATCATTAGAAATATAAAAGAACTTATATATTTAAAATATTTAAAAATATAAATAAATTAAAAAAAAATTTTTTACAAATGTTTCAATATAATAAAGTATATAAATTTCAATATCAAAAAATATTATAAAGTATAAAATATAAAAATTAAAATATATATTTCTTTACATTTTAAGTAATAATCTTTTTTTTAAATTTAAAGATATAAAAATATAAAAAATGCCTATAAAAATAATTACAAAATTAAATGAAGATATAAAAAATAATAAAGAAAATATTTTAAAATTTTCTGAAAATAACATATTATTGAATATATCTCCAAATTTCCAATGCTTAGAATTATTAAATAATAAAGAAAATGGAGCTTTATTCGTTACAACTGAGTAATATAAAATACTTTTTTATTTTCATATATTTATTTTAAATTATCAATTAATTTTAAATTTATTATACTTATTCTTTTTATACGATAAATTTTATATATTATTATTATTTTTCATTATTAATATTATTATTCATTATTAATATTTTATTATAATACCACAATTAAGAGAAGTTATTTATTGGTATGAAGAAATACAAAAAGGAATTTCAATAGATTACAATACTATTTCAATCCACGCAAAAATAAATGATAAAAAATGTATATATATGCAATTAAATAACGATAAAAGTACAATTTTTAATGAAAATAATGACGTTCTTCCAATGGATATAATAAATCCAGAAAAAGATAATAATGAAGATGATGATATGGATGATGATGATTATGTTATAGAATTAAATTTCATGTTTGAAAACGATATAAAATGTTAGTTATTGAATATAATAATATCAATTTTTTTTATTATTATTTTATTTATTTATTTATTATGTATATTATATATTACTAATTGTTGATTAATTTTATATTATATACAAATATGGATATTCCATAAATTGTTTTTTTATATATATAATTTCCATATAATAAGCTACATTAGCTTACGAACAAATAACTCAATGTTCTGAGTTGCATCCTGATCCAGATGATTCTATGGATGAATCAGAAATGTTTGATAGTAATTATTATAATAATTATACTTTACAAATGTTTTTATTTTAAAAATAAATATTAACTAATATTTATCATATATATCTAAATAGTTAATTACTTTAATCAAATGGATGCAGAATCAGAATTCCCTGAACATGAACCACCAGAACCAGAAGAAAAGGGCGATATTAAACGTCAAAAAATATAAAAAAAAATAATAACATTTTAAAGATTGAAGAAAAAAAAAAATCGATAATAATAATAATAATAATAATAAAAGATAGCAAATTAAAAAATTGTTTAAAAATTAAAAATGTTTTTATAAATGATTTTATTAAATTATGTCTAATTAATATTGGAAAGTTTTTATATATTATAACTGTTTAGCTTTTAATCAATTATTAAGAATGGTTTTCATTTTTCCTTTATATATATATATATATCTATATGATTTCTGTTTTAAGCACTCTATTTGATTTCTTTTTTGGAACTGGAGCTATATTTTTTAATTGTATATATATATAAATAATAAAAATATAAATATATATATATATTTATATATTTTAAATACGCATATAAATATTTTCTTTTACCATTTTTATTCTCTCTAATATAGAATTTTCTTAACATCATAATTGCTTCTTCTCTAAGATAACCACATTCAATTTCATATGACCTATTTTCTCCATAATCCCTAAATTTATTATTATAATTTTAATATATAAAAGAAATTAATAAATAAATAAATAAAAAAGATACAATATTAAACTTACTCATTATGCAAATGATATATGGAACCACATCCACCAAATCTCTCATTATGACAACCAAAATATACTTTTTTAACTTGCATTAATCTTAAAGCAGCTGCACACATAATGCATGGTTCAACTGTAACATAAAGTGTACATTCTTTTAATACTTCAGGAGAATATTTTTTAAGAATCATGTCAATTGCTTCCAATTCAGCATGACGAGTACCCTTTATTATTTTTTATTTAATTTGAAGAATAAATTCATAATTTATATAATTGTTGATATATGAATTTTCATATTTTTCATTAGTAATTAATTTTATATACATTTAAAAAAAAAATAGCTGTATTATTACATTTTTAGTTTCATTCGTTCTATTTCTCCCTTTTCCAATTATTTCATTATTTAATACAAAAACACAACCAACAGGAACTTCACAGGCATCATATGCATCTTGAGCCTTTTTACAAAAGATTATTCATACAATTTTAAATTTAGTTATTAATTTCAAAATATTTATAAAAAAAAATAAGACATTGAATTTACTTTCATATATTTTATTAGAATTTTAAAACTTTTTAATTATAATTTTATTGACATTTACTTGGATTAAAGCCTCTCTCATAAATTTCTCTATTGTTTCATTACTTTCCTCTTCATTACTGTTATTATTTGAACTGCTTATATCATTTTTTTCTGTTATATTTATTGCTTTGTTCTCTATTTTATTTTCCATTTTTTTATAATATTTTCCAAATAATTTGAAAAAAAAAAAAAAAAGAATAAAAATTATACTTTTTTTAAAAAAAATTTTTTTTAAGTTTCTCGTGTAACTAAAATAATTCTAATTGATAATTTTTTCAATATATTTTTTTTTTACAATTTTTATAATTTTAACAAAAAGTTTATCTCTTTTTTTTTTAATACATTTATAAAAAATAAAAAATGGATATTAAACATAATATAACGCTGTTCTGTGAAGATGATATAAAAGAAATGAAAGAGGATATTAAAAAATATGAAATAAATGATTCATGCATAATAGTAGGAAATAAAAAGACGTAACTTTTTTTTTTATTGTTAATTATATAAAGATATTGAAGCATTATTTTTAAAAATAAATATTTATATGTTATCCTTTTATAAATTCATGTTAATTTATTTATATATATGTATATATTAAAATAAAGAAAACTTCTTTCATTTATATTTAATTATATATATAACTTAAATAAAAATTCACATTCCCAACCAAAAGTCTGGTTTCTTACTTCCAAAAATTCAATTGAAATTCAAAATTATATACCAGAATATTTTATTAATAATTCCAAAAATCAATCTTTGTATGATTCTGTGGAGATAAAGTACTATTTTTCATATTTATACATATTACATTATATATTTCTTTTGAAAATTTACGAAATAGAGATTTGATTCTTTTTTTTTTTAAATTTTTAAAAATTCCAAATTTTAAAATAAGTTGAAATTTCAATTTGAAATTTGTTTTAAGAAAGTTTCAAAATTAATATTTTCTTTCAATATAAATACTTTAAACAATAATTAATTATACTATAATATTTTGTTAACATTTATTTTTACTTTGTAAAAACTTTTTAGGTATATTCATTCACTGGAAGAACTTAAAGCTTTTTTCGTCGCATGTCCATTGTTAAAACATTCTTTATTTCAAACTAAATATCCCTCTTGTATTATTATAGATGATTTTATTTCATACTTTGATGAAAATACTAAAAGGTAATAAACAATTAAGCAATAATGTTGTTGTGTTTGTAAATATATTATTATAATTATATATTAAAGAATATATAATTTTTAAATTTTATTAGTATATATAACATATCAAAAATGGTAGCACTTATACAAAATACAATATTACATATTAATAAAAGCATTAAAAAGTAAGTTAAAAAAAAGTTGATGCTTTTTTTTTTTTAGAATCTTATAATTTATTATATTCAGTAAAAAAATCAAACTATGAATATGTTTAATTAAATAATGGTTTTTATTTATTTATTTATTTATTTATTTATTTATTTATTTATTTATTTATTTATTTATTTATTTATTTATTTATTTATTTATTTATTTATTTATTTATTTATTTATTTATTTATTTATTTATTTATTATTTTTATTTTTTATCTTTAGTCAAAATTTATATTGTCAATTATTTTTATCCTATGAAACAACTACTGAATCTATTCATAATGAAGAATATAGTGAAAGTAAATATGTTATAGATATTAATAATAAAAAATCAATACCTTATTCTTATAATCCTATAGATATCATTAATTATTGGATACCTTTTAGAATAATTATTCAAGGTTAATATCATATAAATAAATAATAATATTATTTTTTTAAAAAAAAAAAAATAAAGGCCTAAACTAATATAAAAAAAATAAAAAAAAAATTAATAATTAAAAATAGGAAATATTAAAGAGAACTACGAAATAACATTTAGTTTATCAAAAAATAGTATAAATCCATCAATAAAAAAAACTTTTATAAACCCAAAAAAAATTGAATATAATACTATCTCAAAAAAATACCATTTGATGGTTTAAAACAATAAAAAATAATAATAATAGCAAAATGAAATAAAATAATCTAGTATACATTATAATAATTTTATACAATAATTATTATTCTTATTTATACCACAATTAGGTCTATATATATTATATTATTACATATTATTTATATTATTTATTTATTATATATTTGCAAATAATGAAGAAAATATATATATATATTTATAACAATTTTTTTTAACTATTAAAAAATTAAATGATATAAAAAAAAGTAATTTAAAGAGAAAAATATTGTAAATACTATTTTTATGTTCTTTTGGTTTGATTGTTTTTTGTTTTTTGTTTTTTTTTTTACTTTTAATAATATATGCTAAAATAAATTAATAAAAAAAAAAAAGTAAAACATAATAAAGAATTAAATATATATAAAATAAAATGGTACATACATTTTAAAATATGTATTATAATAAAGAAAAAAAAATTTTTTTGTTAACGATGGTATTGATACTTAATGAAAGTGAAAAAAAAAAAAAAAAAAGAGAAAAAATAATGCTATTTTTCTTTTATTGTTTCATTCCTTTTTAAATTTTAGTGTTATATGATATTAATTAAAATATATTCTTTTATCAACAAATTATTTATTCTTCGTCCATTTTGTCTTCATTTTCTTCTTCTTCTTCTTCTTCTTCTTCCTCACTATCATCATCTTCACCTTCAAGTACAGTAAATTTAACAGGATATTCTTGATCATCACCCATATAGGCATCACATAAAAGATAAAGGGTATAATTATATTTACCAGGTTCTTCTGGAGCAATAAATTCTAACTTAAATGAAGAATGATATTGGAGAGTTGTTCTCTTAATTGCAACAAGTTGTTTAGTCTTTGGATCACCAACAACAATCCACCAACCTTCATCCTTTTTACCAGGATAATATGGAGCAATAACTGGACCAATATCTGGCTTAACCTTTGGTTGTTTTGATTTCTTTCCATCAACATCCATGTTATCATCATCACTTTCTTCTTCACTTTCCTCTTCATCATCATCTCTTTCTAATAAGATCTTAAGAGTAACTGGCTCACCTGCAATAATTTCATCCTTATCCATAATTTCAAAAGATAAATCAACATTTGGATATCTATTTACATATTTAGCAACCTCAGCTAATTGTTTATTATTCATTTGTAAGCACTTGTTTCTAACATCATCTTCCATTTCCATAATATCAAAGACACTTTCACCAGCACCTGCATCTTCACATCTCTTAATAACTTCTTTTGTAAAGTATGGGATTTGTTTTAATGGTGAATCATGGTTCCAAACAGCTTGAACACACATTTGGCAAAGTTCCATACAATTAAGGGCTGTAGTCAACCATCCATTACTACTAATAACATCTACAGCAGCTTGAATTAATGGAATAATCTTATTAAGAATGAGTTTTTGATCAAATTCTAAATCTGGTGGAAGTTGAAGTCTTGAGAAGTGAGCTTGTAACAATATGTTAGTCTTAGTATGTGAATCATGGAAGCTAGCATTAGAGAATTTAACTGGACAATGTTCATAGATACGACGAATAACAGTATCTTCTCTATGACGAATTGGTATATTTTCGAATTCAGCAGCAGCACTTAAAATCTCCATTAATCCCTTGAATCTAGTATTTTCAGATAAACTCATACTAAACATTTCAATAGTAACATAATTAATATAATAATAGGCTGCAACCATACCCAAGTTGAGTGGGCTAATATCCATTTCATCTTCAATTGTAATACATTTACTCTTTTGTAAATCAAAGAGTGTGTTTTCTACTAATTCAGAAAGATAATCACTAATATGACGGTGAGTTACACCTTGAAGACCATAATAATTTGGATTTAACGACATACGACGATATAAGAAAGTCCATGTTAAATAATCAACAGCATCTTGTTTGTTTTCAATAGTCTTAGTAACAATTTCAGCATTAAAGTGATCATGAAGGAAATGATTTAAGTGACTTTCAACTGGAAGAGCTTCATAAAGGAATTTCTTATAAAAGTCTTTTTTGACACTTTGACACATTAAATAACAACGTCCACTTTCACTATTTGATGGTTTACAAGCACGACCCATCATTTGTAAAACATCAATAACTGGATAGTCAACATAACGATGTTCTTTACCTGCAAAATACTGAGTTCCCATAATAACTACTAAACTACTACGAATATCAATTTCCCATGAAGTTTCACGACTAGCAACTACTACTTGAATAGCACCAGCCTTAAACAAATGTTCAACAGTTTGTTTATCAGACTTTGAAAGAGCTTCATGGTAGAAACCAATACCTCTAGAAATTGTTTCCTTTAATGTTTTATCAGAAATTTTTTCAATAAATGGTTCAATTTCTTCTGGCTTACAATGTAAGAATTTTGATTCATCACCATCAGCAGTACAGAGTGTTAATAAATCAACAGCAGTCAAACAACATTGTTTACGACTTGGAACAAAGATTAAAGCTGATTGGTCTTCCCCTGCTGTAATGGCAAGATATGTTGGTTTTGTCATAGCAATCATTAAACTAGCAAAATGAGGAATAGAATAACCTTGAATATAGATTTCTAATGGAACTGGTCTAATATTTGGTTGGAAATTGTAAATAGAGTGACTATTTGCACCAATCCACTCACCAAGATCTCTAGCATTAGCTAATGATGCACCTAAAGTAACAATACGTATTTTATTACCAGTTTGAACACTAATGTAACGCATTCTTGAAACAATAACTTCAATTACTGGACCAATGTCACTACCAATGAAATGAATTTCATCCATAATGAATAATCCAATTGTTTGGATATTACGACGTTGCTTCCATCTTCTTGACAACATATCCCATTTTTGTGGAGTAGAGAATATAATATCACCTTTTTCTAAAAGCTTCAAATCTGCTGCAGTTTCACCTGTTAATACAACAATATTCTTTCCTCCAAGTAAATTTCCCATTTTTTCTTTCCATTCACGAGCTTTTTGCTCAACAATCTCTTCATATGGTGCAACATAAACACATCTAGCTTTTGGGTTTACAGCCCAAAGTCTTAATAAAGCAAATTCAGCACAAATGGTTTTTCCACTACCAGCAGAAGCACCAATAAATGTATTATCATCAGTATTATATAAAGTTTTAAATACTTGAGTTTGGATTGGGTTAAAGTATTTCAAATCCTTATTATAAATTGCTTCATATTCAGGGTTCTTTAATGATGAAACAGGTAATGGTTGAAGATCTAATAAATCAGTGTGAGGTGGGTACTTTTCTGGAAGAATAAGATGTCTAAATGAAACTGGTAGTCTAGTTTCAGAATGAAGCCAACGATCACTAATAACACTAATAAAGTAATTTGGTGGAAGTGGGTCAAATAATGGAACAGTAAATGTAATTGTATGATCTTCTTCAGCATATTGTTCCTTCAATATAAATACATCTTGGAAAAGAATATGTTCACTATCAACGTCTTCTACAAGAACCCAGAATGGTTCTGCAGAACCTTCATGAACCTTTGAATCAAATTGGAAATCAGGTGTAATAGTTAATTCAACTCTTAATAATGAACGAGTAATTGGTTGAACATGAGCTTCTAATTCTAATTTTGGGAATTGATGGACATACTTATAAATTAATTTTCCTGCTTTTGGAAGATGTGCTAATTCACCAAGTTCTTGTGGATTTAAATCATAATATCTGTCCCATGAAAATTCTTTCTTTTCTAATCTTTTAATAATATCATGTGGAATATCCTTAAATTGTCTCAAAGGATTCATAGATAACCATATACGATGACTAACCATTTTACAAAGTTCCAATGCCTTTCTTGATAATTGAGCCCATTCACGCTTAAGGCAAATTTCAAATATAGCTCTTAAAATTCTTCCAGCACTTTGAGTAATATAAACCATATCAGCCATTAAAGCAAAACCTTCCAATTTTAATTGTGAAATATAAGCTTGAAGAAGAACATTTGTTTTGGCGGTTGGTTCTTCAACACTCTCCTTTACTGGAATTGGAACTCTTTCCAATAATTTTTGTAATTCCAATTTTTCTTCTTCTCTTACTGGAATATACTTAAATTCATCTGATAATGCAAATACTCTGAATAAATCGACAATGCTCATCATTGGCTTTAAATGTTGATTATAAATAGACATAGAATTATGTGAAATATAGTAATGACTTGCAATACGACCAAGTTCAGTAACTTGTATTTTACCAAGTTTTCTGTCATATTTAATTAAATTACATTTATCTAATATTATGGCAGCACTGTGAATCAAGTCAATTCTCTTTTGTTCCAAAAATGGATCTTCTTCTAATTCTTCTTGTGAAATACCATATAATGCTGGATTTCTTAACATTCTAACATATAAATAAGTGTAACCGAGCCATTGAACTGCATCATTACAATTTCTAATAGTACCTAAAACAACTTCTGCATTTAAGTTATCAGCTAAACGCTTCATGAATTGAGATTCAATTGGTAATTGTTGATTAAGTAATGAAAGGTAGTATTGTAATTCAGTTTGAGATGTAATAATAATACCTTCACCATTTACATCATATTGAGGACGACCAGCACGACCTAACATTTGAAGAATATCTTGTGGTGAAAGTTCAACCCAACTACCCTTTTCTGGAGAATAAACTTGAGTACCTTTAATAATAACAGTGTGAGCTGGTAAATTAACACCCCAAGCTAATGTTGCTGTTGAAACAAGAACCTTAACATAACCATCAGTGAAAAGATCTTCTACTAAAGTACGATCAGCACGGCTCATACCAGCATGGTGAATAGCAAAACCATATGGAAGTACATCCTTCAAATCCTCATTCTTTACAGTAGCTGATTCACTTTGTAAAATTTCTTGACTAGCAGAATCATTTTTTAAAATTTGGCCTATTGTATCTTTTTCAATAGCCATATCACGAATGATCTTTGCTGTACGTGCTGTTTCTTTACGAGAATGTGTGAAAATTAAAATTTGTTCCTTACCTACAGATTCCATAACTTTTTCGTAAGTAATTTCATTCATTAAATGATAACGCTTAATTGCTTTCTTTTCTGATATACCAATATATTGTTGATTTAATGGACATGGACGATAGCTATTATCAAAATAAAATAAACCTGTTTTAAGATCAACTCTCAAAAATGTAGCAACATCAACATAATTTGGTAATGTTGCACTAAGACCAACAAGACGAACATATTCTTGTGTTTGTTCAATTTGTCTTAATGTTCTACTAACAATACTTTCTAATACTGGACCTCTATCATCATGTAATAAATGAATTTCATCAATAATTAATAAACGTACTAAATTTGTATATGATTTATCTGAGCCTTTACGAGTAATAATATCCCATTTTTCTGGAGTAGTAACAATAATTTGAGTTTCAGTAATTTGTTGTTTAGTTAATTGACGATCACCTGTCAATTCAGCAACTTTAATATTAAAATGTTTTAATCTAGTAGAAAAGTTTCCTACCATTTCTTGAACTAATGCCTTCATTGGAGCAACATATACAATCTTAAATGCATCCATATTAATTTCACCTGTCTTTGGATTACGATTCTTATTAATTTCTCTAAGAATAGTTAACATAGCAACATTTGTCTTACCTGCACCTGTAGGAGCACAAAGTAAAAGATTTTCATCACTTTCAAAAGCAGTTGGATATACACGACTTTGAACTCTATTTAATGATTTAGCATTTGGGAAACCTTGTCTTGCCCATTCAGGTAATTCAGTAATTGGAATAAGTTTTTCATCATCTTCAAATTTTTTTGGCTTAGGAGCAGGAATATGTATTTCTTCATAATTACCTTTTGAACGTTTAAATGATCCATTTGGAAGTTTACACTTTTTATTTGACATTAAATGATTACCTTGGGTAAATATAAGTGAATCAATATCAATATTTTGTTTTGGTGTTAAAGTTTTACTTTTAGATTTAACACCTGATGATACAGTTGCTGAAGCAGATGGTGGTAATGGCTTATTTGGTTTATCGTCTAATTCCATTGCATCTTCAACTACACCCTTACGGTGTTTGCCTTCAGCTTTTTGTGTTGGAGCATCACTTAATTGTTTCAGTATATATTCTTTTCCATTATCAGTCATTTCTTTTTCTATACCAATACGTTCTACAGGTGTAGCACGTGCAAGTTTTGTACACCAAACAACAACATCTCTATTTCTTGTTAATAATTTTACTAATTCAAAATTATTATAATCATAAAGATTCATTAATTCATTTTCACAATCACGTGGATCTGCTGCTGAAGATAAAATATCAAAAGTTGCTGAAGTTTTTTCTTGAGCAGTATGAGCGTCATGATAATATTGAGATATTTTTCTTTGAAGCCAGAAAGCATCAACATCGTGTGGTTGTACAGCTTCTGGTTCATTATTTCCTGCATTACTAAAACTCATTTTTGAATCAGTATGAATTACTGTAGTAAAATCATCCTCTTCTGAATCACCCTCTTGTTCTAATTCATCTTTATTTGTTGCTGATTTTAAAAACATATCAGTTGTAGTTTCTTGACCTTCCTCTGAATCGTCAGAGTCATCATCTCTAATTTCATCTTCATCGTCTTGTAAATCTTCATCATCATCAAATACAACAGCAACACCATATTCTTCATCAATAGCAGTATCTCTTGCCATTCCATCTTCATCATTAACATTCTCATTTTGATCTTGATTATAATCTGTAATTTGCTTACCTAAATTAACTAATCTTGCAAATTGATCTGATGATAATTCACCAATAATTTCTTCAACTGATTTTTTCTTATCAAAATCTTTTAAATTTGAATCTTTTAATATTGTAATTACTTCATCTGTTGCATCTCTCAAAACATCTTGTTGAATATCTCCAAGATTTTTTTGAATAAATGATAATAAAAATTCGTAAGATTGTTGTGTTTCTTTAGTTTTTGGTTGATATGACAAACCTTCGAAATTATCTGTTGCAGATAAAATATCTTCATGACCCATAAATAGACTTCATAATAAATTTTCCATATATGTAAAAGCAAATAATAATATGAATTTAGATTTAATAATTTAAAAAATATTAATACATTATTAAAATAAATTTTAATGATTTCTTAAAATAAAAAAAAATAATTCATTTTATTAATATATTATTCAATAGATAATATATAAATTAAAAATATGTTTAATTTTAAAATAGAAAAAAGAAAAGTATGATCACTTCAATTAAATTATCTATTAGCTACTATATATAAAAAAAATGGTAATTTTTTTTTTACTTCATAAATTGCATTAATTTAACTATACCTCTCCTTCTTCTTCTTTCTTGGTCTTTCTAATGAATTATATCCCTTTTGTTTTCTCTTTTCATCTCTTTCCTTCTTTCTTTTTTCTCTTTTTTCTTTTTCTTCGTTAAAAGTTCTTTGAGCTCTATCACCAAAATCTTTTGGATTAATTTTACCCCATAATGTTTCTGGTTCACCACTTGGTTCTTGATTACGACGTGGTAAAGAAGAACGATCAGCTTGTAAAACAAGATTACTATTAGCTGTATATTGATACTGTGTTTGTTTTTGTATATTTTCGGCCATATTAATTTATTAACAATTCATAAAGAAAATATTATATTAAATTTTTAAACAATTAAATGATTGGGAAATATAATTCAAAATTTAAAAAAACAAAAAAATGAAATGAAAATAGAAAATATTAAATAAAATAAAACAATATTATTAAAACTTGGAATATATATAATTTATTATTGTAAAATTGGTTGGATATTTTCTCTTTTTTGATACACTTCTTCAATTAAATTTAATTTTATTTTATTTTATTATTTTACAATATTTTCTATTTTATCATTACTTTTTAATAAAGAAAAAAAAATAAAAAAATTTTAAAAGATACAATTTACAACAAAAAATTAATTTATTGTAATATATTAGTCAATAGAAAATAATATATAAATCAAAATAAATTTAATTATTTTTTTTTTTTATTGGTTAGAATAAATATATTTCATTTTATTATTTTTTAAAAATGTAATCTACATAACTAAAAAAAAATTAATAATGCCTTAAAGACATTATTAGTATGTTTTAAAAGGTTAGATTAAATAAGAAAGAAAAATTTAAAAAATAAAATAATTTATATTTATATTTCTTTTTTAGTATTTATTATGTTCCTTAAATACATGTAATTTTATTTTTAATATTATTATATTTATCTATATTTTTACTTTAATTCTTTCCTAATTTCTTTTTAATTAAAAATTCAATACTACACAAATATGTACTTCGTTAAGCATTATTATTGTTATTAGAAATATTTCCAATATTATTTTATAAATTAACTACTTTTAATATATTTAAAAAAAAAAAGAAATTGTGGTTTATATTTAGTAAAAATAATAAATGTAAGCAAATACTTTAAATAAAAATGAAACTAATACTATAATTCAATTAATGTGACTTTTGATTTTTTTCTTTTTTTTCCCCTTCTTATATTTTTATTAAATATTGTTTTAATTTCAATACTTTAAATATAATAAAGTTATAATATAAATATTATTAATTGTCAAATCATTTTAGTTTTCTAATATAAATATATTTAATTTTTATTTTGGTATATACATTATATACATTACCGTTAATTTCAATTGTGTTAATACCAAAAATAAAAACTTAAAATACTTAATTTATAATAATTTGAACTTTCTTTTTTATATAAATTTACCATAATTATATAAATATCAGTTCATTTAATTATTTTTTATTATAATTTTCTTTCAATTATACTGTTAAAAAGAAATATTTTCTTTTATTAATATATATATCAAAAGAAAAATCACTACTAATTTTTTTTTTTTTTTATAAATATTTAATCATTTCATAAATATTATTTAATTTTCATTCATATTGAAACAAAACATTTTCTATATTATTATATTATAAAATTGGCTAAAACATAATACATAGCAATAGTAATATTAATATTATAAAATCTTAAAATGCCAACAAATCCTTCGATATTAAAAAGGTTATCTGAAAATACTTTCAAAAATGAAAAAACAAATTTAAAAAATAATAAAGCTATACTTTCACCTTCAAATAAACCAAAATCTGTTAAAACTTTCATAGTAGCAAAAAAAGAAGCAAATAATGAGTTGTGCTATTGCCCAAAACTTCTTAATGAACATAATGACAGTAATGCTAATATTTCACTTAAAAAGTCAGTTATTGATAATAAAATTGTCAATAAATCATTAGATTCATTATCATGTATGCAAGCTAATGAAGTAACAAAAGAGGATCTCGAAACAGTTTTAAATAAATTGAGAGGTGAAGCAAAAGATTATATTATTGTTCGTAGTTCTTTATTTAATTTATTGGAAGATGTAATATCAGATATACCAACAAAACAACATTTAAAAGACATGCAACAAAATATTATTGAAATGAACAATAATTTAATTAAATTAAATAATTTAAATAATGCTAAAGACAAGAAAATTGCATCATTAGAAAAGGAATTAAATATAAAAAGTAATAACATCTCTGATTTAAAGAATGAAATTGGACAATGGAAAAATAATATTGAACAATTAAAAGGTCAAATTAAAATGTTGACAAACTATATGGATGAATTAGAGGAAAGAGAAGATAAAAATAATGAAATTATTAAACAAAATAATAAACAAATTAATGAATACAAGAACTTATTGGAAGGTAGTAAAAAAGAAATAAGTGATTTAATGAAAAAACATGATAATGAGTTATTAAAAATAAGATTTAGTTTAGAAGAATGTAAAAAAATACTTGCAGATCGTGATAATATAATTGATAATTTAATGAATAAAATTAAAGAACTAAAACAAAAAAATAAAGAAATTTCAGATAAACGAAAGAAAGAAGAAAATAGTAAGAATGAATTAATGGAAGAAAACAGAAATATTCAAAAAATGATGCATGATCTTAAAAAAAATAAGGATGATATATGTAATAGATTTAAAAAAGATCATATGAGATACAAAGATAAAATAAACGAGTTAAACAATGAATGTATGAATTATGAAAAAAAATTAAATGATTGTCAAAAACTATTAAAAGAAAAGGATATTAAATTAGATGTTAATAAATTACAATTTGAAAAAATGAATGGACAAATTAATGATATTGAAAACCAATTAAAGAAGAGAAATCGTGAATATGATCATTTGGTTAATAATATCAATGAAGCTGAAAAAAGAATTAAATGTAATGATAAAAAATGGAGTAAGATTATTAGATTAACAAATAATTTATATAACACAGTCCATGACAAGGTCCAACAATAAAAAAATCAAGTTAAACTATTGGTACTTATCAAAAATAAAAAGTTAAAGCAAAATGATGTATAACTTTATTTTATAATTATATATTTTTGATTTTTTAAAGATTATTTTATTAATTTTTAACATTTAGTAATAATAGAATTAATATATAAAGTATAAAAATTATTTATTTGATAAAGAAAAAATAAAATAGTAATTTTTTTATAGAATATAATTTCAATAAAATAGATTTAATTATTTTATTTTATTGTTTTTTATATATTGATATTAATTGTAGTGAAATAAATTTTTATTTAATATAATAAAGTAAAAATTTATAAAAATAATAAATTCAAAAATGGAGTAATAATGCGATTTTTAAAATATCATGAACTAAATATTTACTTTTTAGATATACTATTCTTTATATGTTTATGTGACTTTTTAGTGGGTATAGGGTATTTTTCTTTTTCAACTGAATTAAATGTATTTGAATTAAAATCATTAATTCTAGAAGTATCCAATATTGTTAAAGAATTCCTTTTGTTTTCGTTGTGGAAGAAGCTAGGAGTAAAGAAATTTGAATGACTATTATTTCTTTCACTTTGTAATGTATCTATTGAAATATGAGAAAGTCTTTTGGTAGAATTATTTTTTTTACTAGAGAAAATCCTAGAAATTCTATGAGATAATTTATATATATTTTTTGTGTCTTCTTTTTCTTTTTGCTTATTCTTAGATTTAGAAGTTTCTTTAATTGAATGATTAAAGTTTGAATTATTGAAGTTTTCTTTATTATTATTATAGGGATTAAAGTTATTAATCACTGGTTGTTCATTAGTATCATGCATTGTTGAATGATATATACCGTTATTTATTTGACTATCAGTATTGTTATTATAATCTTTACTTAATTTTTGTGAATTATTTTGTAATTTACCATATGTTAATTGATTAAGATTTATTAGATTTTCATTGGTTTTATTATTATTATTATTATTATTATTATTATTATTTTTTTCTAGTGGAATCTTTCTCTTTTTAATAACATCTTTCTGTTTCTTTTCATGAATATTATTATTTTTAATATTTGTTGATGAATAATTTATACTTTTATTATTAGGGTTATTCAAAGTACTATAATTAGATGTATTATTATTAATATATGTTAACGAATTTAAGTGATGATTATAATTATTATGTTGTTGAGAATAGTTCATATTATAATTATAAATACTATTATTATTGTTTATATTATTATTATTATTATTATTATTATTATTATTATTATTATTATTATTATTATTATTATTATTATTATTATTATTATTATTATTATTATTATTATTGTTATTGTTATAATTTTTTAAAATATTAGAATCATATTTATTTATATTATTTATTACATAGCTTTGATTAACACTCGTATTGCTATAATTATATTTTGGATTATTTATATAATTTTCATGAGTATTGTTCTTGATACTATTTTCATTAGTTAAATTATTATTAGACTTGTAATTATAATTAGAAATATAATAATTATTATCTTGTCTAGGACTTTTAATGGTATTATGTGTTGAATTAATATAATTTGATTTTTTCTCATGGCTTTTCTTTGAATTAGCTATACTTTTTCTACTGTCTGAAGAATATGTAAGGTCATATTGATTCATATTATATATTTCATGTTGTTCATTATATAAAAATTTACTTGAATTAGCTTGTTTAATAATATAGGATGGATATTCCCTTTTTTCATCTTTTTCCTCGTTATTACTTTCATAAAATTCATCCCGATCCTCTTCCAAATATGGCTCATTATCACTTACATTAGAATAAGTTGTCGAAATTGTTTCATCAGATGTAATTCCATTATCATCATCATCACTTGAAAAAGAACTAGTTGAGGTTGTAATCATTTCTTGAGAATTACACATTTCTAATTCATTAAGAACTTCTTTGTTAAGTATTATGCTATTATTACTATTTTTATAATTTTGACATTCTTTGACTGTTGTTGCCACTGTATTACTATTTATATTATAATTGATACTAGTATTTGAATTATTATTATATTCATTTACAGAAACTGATGATTCCGATTTATTATTAACTTCTTCAATTTCATCAGAATAATCTCTACTATAATTATCATCATTATAATAATCAATGCTATAATTACTATAGTAATTGTAATTTATATAATTTTCATATGTGTTGTAATTACAATTAATAGAATTATTGCTTTTAACATTATTTATTTTATTAGTATCATTAAATTTCAAATCATCCATACTAACATTTCTGTGAGATACACCATGTTCAATATCATTAATTAGTTTTTCTTCTTTAGTAGTATTAGAACCATTCCTTTCATTTTCATCATTATAATTTTTATCACATACTAAACTTTGATAAGGCTCACTCCTAATTGAAGTATTAAAAGATTGGTTTTCATATACTTTTGGATCATCTGGCTTTAATCTTCTAATTTTACTATTAGAAGAAATATTTAGACTTTTTGTTTTATCACCAGTATTAGTTGTAGTTTTAGTTGGATTACGTGATTTTGATGATGAAGAAACAACAGAGAGGTTTTCAAATGTATATGATGAAGGTGAAGAACACGCTTGATAGGAATTTTTTATAGAATGATGATGTGCTTTTTTTTCTTGTAATATATATTTTAATGGAACTAATTTCTCAATTTCTTCATTTCTAATTGTAATTCTGCTTCTGTCATATTCAACTACCATTTGTGGTACTTTAATATATGTATCTCTTTTGTCATTATTTGATAGATGGGTATCGTTATTGCTACTATATTCATTTATTAATTTTTCATCATCATCATAAGTATTAGTTTCATTTTTTTTAATTGTAGCATTATCTTCTTTTTTAAATTCTTTAATATTTTCATAGTTGGTAAAACTACAACTTTTATTCTTGTGTAATAAATTTAAGTTTTGTTTATTGCTATATTTATTTGATTTTATATTAAAGCAATCAATACTATTGGCTCTTCTATGTTCTTTATCAAAATTGCGTTTTCTAGGAACATCTAGACACAATGAGGATGGCTTTTCTGTAATTTGTTGTTTCATTTTTTTATTTTCAATATTATTAAACAAATTATCTAGGCCATCACAAATGTATAAAGTATTTCTATTATTATGCTTATTATATTTTGGCTTATCTATGTTAGTATTATAATATGCCTCATTTTCATCATACATGCTACTAGAAAATTTATCCGTTTTAAAGTTATTGTCGTATGTATAATTATTGTAATTTTCATCATTGCTGTTTTCATGTACTTTATTAGATTTAGAACCTTTTTTAGATTTATATTTTTTAAGATTTTGGAATACATTTTCGGTGAGATAGAGCGGTTCAGATTCTTCTGAAGTAATACTTGATGCTGATGTCGATGGTGAGTAAGCTGAGATTGAAGGTGGTGATGGTGGTATGAAAGATGAAAATTCAGATAAATAAAAAGATGTATTTTGATTTGCAATATTATTAATATCATTATTTTCATTAGCATTTGTAATTGATAGATTTTTATTAGAATCTAAATTCTTATTATTATTGTTTAGCTTTTCTTCTTCTTTCTTATTTAAATTATTTGAAAGAAGTAAAGTTTGGGCTTTCATTAAAGAAAACTCTAAATCCGATATTCTACTCATATTATTATCTCGTTCACATGTTACATCATGTAAAGTTTTCTCTAATTCTCTTATACGATTGATTTGAATTGTATATATATCATCCTCAATCGAATTACTCGTAAGTTTTTGAGTATTTTCTGTTATAATTTCATCTCTTTCCTTTTCAGTTGACATTGAAGCATTTTCTAATTTTTTTACCTTGTCCTTTAATAAGCAATTTTCTTTTTCTTTTTCTTTTAATATTTCATTAAGTCTATTTATTTCATACGAAATCGGATTGTCATTTATAATTTGAGATTGCTCAATAATGTCACTATTTTTGTTATTAGAAATTGATTCTATATTGTTATCTTCTGCTTTTGAATCTGTGATGTTAATTGATTTTAAGTTTTGAGTAATATCATCAATTTTAATTTTTAAATTTGTTATGTAATATTCGATGATATCTTTATTACATTCATATTCATTTGACTTAAAACTTTTTATTAATTCAATATTTTCTAATAATTCAATATAACGAATTTCATTATTTTTATAAAATTGTATTTCTTTTTTTAATAAATCTAAATCTTCATTTTTTGATTTAATTATTTCATCTAATCGTGAATTTTCTTCTAATAAAATATCTCCTGTTATATCATCTTTTTTCATTTTTGTGTATTTTTCTTCCTCTTTTTCATTATTTTTTTGTTGACTTTCCTGTTTTTCTAATAATTGATACTCCTTTTCATTAACTATTTGGTTTAATTCATCGATTTTTTCTTTGTACATTTTCATATTATTGTTCATTTCAATAAATTTTTTGCGGAGAAAAGAGTCACTTATAGAATAACTATTTAACATTTTCTTACAGTTTTCTAATTCATTTTCAATTTTTTCAATATAGTTTGTTTTAGAAATATCTTTATCTAAATATTCCTTAATTTGTTTTTGATAAATATTAATTAAAGCATCAATTTGTTCTGGTGTTTTATTTTTTATATAGGATTTTTTATTATTATTTATAGAATTTGTAATGTTATTAGAATTATTTAATGTTTCAATATTGCTATTATTATTGCTGCTATCATCATTATTACTAGTTTTTGCATTATCATCGTTACTTTTATTTTTATTTGAATTATCAGGTATTTTTAAATCTTGACTTTTATTATTATTTTTCGGATCTGAAAGGATATTTAATGAAAGAAATAAATCATTTAATTCTGTGTCTAATGATTCAGCTGATTCATGAGAAAATAATACTATCAAATTTTGACTATCATTAGTATATAAAAATGAATATATAAATATTATATAATATTAACCTACAATTCATATATTATTATTAGTTTAATTAAATGGATTTAATAGCTCATACCAATTTCTAGGACTATACTGAATTTGAGACCAATATGGTGGGTTTAAATAAGGTGTATAAAATAAATTATTTTTTAATCCCGTAATTATGTTTAAAATAGTTTTTACATCTGTACTACATCCATCTTTATGTTTCTTAATATAATTAAACATATATATATTTTATATTATTATATAAATGTTTAGCTCATATGTTATTACTCATTATATTTTAAATTATTAAATTATTATTTTCTTTTCTTTTTTAATTACCATGTTAGTTTGTATAGTAGTAAAATCAATAATATTTAAAACAGTTAATGGCTCATATTTTCTTACTAGAGTTTTTTCAATTGGTTTATATGCTGTTTTAACAATCAAAGAAAAAATCAATTTTGGAATATTAATTGATTTATCTTTAATACTCTTGATTAATTTTGAAGTTTGAAAATGCTGATAACCTTTATAAAACGCACTATAATTAAAATATAAAAGTATAAATAATAGTTATTAATATTTATAATATAAAAGTAAAATTATTATTAAATTATCTTAAAAATATTTAATAATATATTTTCCTACTTTAGTATATCAGAAAGATTCATAACATCCAAATTAGTAATTTTATCATTCCATTTTCTTTCATAAATTTCACTAGTACTAGTAAATGATTCATTTATATCTTTTTCTTTTTTTCTTATATTTATAATTCGATAGTTTTCGTCTAAATTGTCATTTAATAAATCCATCACTTCATTTTCTGATATAAGGGTGTAATATTTAATTGATAATGATATATTTTTTTTATTTTCATTTTCAAGTTTTGAAGCTAAATCATTAATGCTTTTATAAATTTTTGTAATAATACTGGTAACAGTCTGTATATGGAAACATTCATTTATATCTAAAATAATTGAATAAATCGAATTAATTTAATATATAATTTAGTTATTACATTATTACTTTATAAATAATTAATTACCTGTAGTAAAGTCTTCTTTTCTTTCACCATATAGTACAATGTTTGTATTATTTCTTTATAAAAGTATCAAAAAATTTTTGTTAATTTTTGTATGATACAATTAATGCATTTTTATTAATATCTTGTTTTTATATATTTAATATATACCCCTCAATTGAATTATTCAAAAAATTATTCATATATTCCTTATTTACTAATAGTGGCGGTGAATTATCTTCTTGTCTTAATTTGTCATTGCATTCAATAAAATATTTACATGTCTTAATCCATTCATTATTTTGAATTTTTGATTTATTTTGTGAATTTTCATTTTTTCGATACTCATATTTTGGAATGAAAAAAGCAATTCTTGAACCTGTAGGACAATTTCCCAACATTTTATATTATTATTTTATTATTCTTTTTTTTTTTTTTTTTTTTTTTTTTTTATAATTAAAAATATAAAAATATTAGCTTCTCCAATTTTTTCAAAAGTAATTTATTTTTTTTTCTCTTTAGCTATAAAATATACTTGCTTCTTTATATTTTTTAATTTTTATTATATAGTATTATTATTATTATTTTATTCAAAATGAATAATAATAAAAAAAAAAGAATTTAATTTTCATTTGTTTTACCTTTTAAGTATGCTTATAGAAGTGGGGGTTAAAGAAAAAACTTAATAGTGATAAAAGTTCATATTCCTTTTTTTTTTTTTTTTCTAATTTTTATTTTACGTTTTATAAACTACAATTTAATAAGTATATTTACTTTCTTTTTAAAAGATAATAAAAGTTCAGAATTCCAAGTTGTATAAAATAAAAAAGAATATGAATAGTTATTAATTAAATATAATATATAATATTACAT
Source organism: Piromyces finnis (assembly GCA_002104945.1). Classification (NCBI taxonomy): domain Eukaryota; kingdom Fungi; phylum Neocallimastigomycota; class Neocallimastigomycetes; order Neocallimastigales; family Neocallimastigaceae; genus Piromyces; species Piromyces finnis. Next base: position 298,384 of record MCFH01000009.1, on the reverse strand, counting down.
ATTTCATTAAGTTTTTAATTTATATTGTTAATATTTTCTATTATTAACTATATCTCAAATTACATATATATATATATGAAGTATATTATAGTTTATGTTGTTTCAAGTAAAGATAATTTACCAAAAAAGAATAAAGTTAATTAAAAATTTTAATTAATAAATTTATTGAACAAAATTTTAAAATAAGTTATTTTTAATTTTATATAGAAATAGTTATATTTCGAAGAAAAAAAAAAGTATATTATTTAAATCTTCTTGAAATAATTAATAACAATATAAGTATTATATATATATTATTATAATTATTTATATTTATAAAAAATTGATTAAAAAAAAAAAGTTGCTTAATATATTTATGTCTTACTATAATATAGAAATTAATAATTAATAATTATTAATTAAAAACAATCTTATTAATTATTTTAATTATTTTCTTCAAGTTAATACTGTAAAAAGTATATATAAAATGTATTAATTATTTTTATTAATTATACCAAATAAAGAAAATTTTATGGAATATAATATAGAACAGATAATGATAGTCTTATTTTATTATAAAATAAAATGTAACATTTTTATTAAAAGATACCTAAATTAAAAATATTAATAAATTAAAAATTTCTTTTTTGATTAAACTTTAATTTTTTGAAAGATTACATAGAAAGAAATTAAAAAATATAAATTAAATTTAACATATTCCATATAAATTAATTAAAAATCTTATAGAGTTTACAAAAAACTATCAAATAATAAAAATAAATAAATAAAAAATGATAAGACTACATTAAACTAACTAAATAAAAAAGCTAGGATAATTATTATATTTTTTTTATAACAGTTGTTTTTTATTATAAAATTACCAATTATTTTTTTTTTCTACAAAATTTATTGTTAGTTTTTATAATGGTTAATAAATAATTTGTAAAAGTATTATAAAAATTTATTTTATTATTATAAAGTTATTTATCTTTAAAAAAATTATTTTTTATATCAATTTCTATATTTTTTATCCATATTTATATAATATGAATTATTACTATGAATTAAAAGTATCCTTGTTTGTTTTGTATATTTAATAATTATGGTGCTTGATTATGAATACAAGGGAATCGAATTAATTCACGATTTTTGTTTATCGGATCACCAGATAAGTATTTTTCCCATACATCCCACATTTTTTTATGAAATTGTTCTTTGATTAATTCTTCTTTAGTAATAACCCTATTTTCTTTCTTTTCATTTGATGCTAGGTTTTCAGATATTTTATCAATATTACTATCTTTTTTTGTTTTTATTTCATTATTATCTACATTACTTTCTTTAGTATCCTTTAATATATTATCAGTTTTTGATTTCTCCTTTTCAAAGTCTTCATTAATATCTAAAGATTGGGAAATTATCATAAAAGACTTTTCTAGTTGACTTGTTGAAATATATGGAGGTGATTGGAATTGATTTTCTATATCTAAATTCATCATTGGTGGAATAATTTCATCATTTGAATTTTCATGATAAATCATAGAAATATTGTTTCTTTTATATTCATCATCATCATCATCATTATTATTATAATCATCGCTATTATTATCTTTACCTTTAGTTTTGTTAATAATATAAGTATCATTATTAATATTACTATTATTATTGTTATCATTGTTACTATTTAAAGATTCATCAACATATATATTTAATCTTTCTTTCATAATCTCTTCAAAGCTTTCATCAGCAAGGCTACTAGATATGCTTTCTATATGATCATCGATTTGACTACTTAGATCTGATTTATCATCTATTAGGATATTTACTGAAGTTTCATTAATACCTTGTTCTGAAGAGTCAGCGTTAGTAATACTGGAAATATGATCATCTATCTGCTTTTCAATTAATATAGAAATATTTTTCTTTTTTTCATTTTTGACTATGCCATCTTCTTTATTACCATTTTCACTATCGCTGTAAATATCATAATATTTATCAAGATTGATATTTTCTTGTGTACTATTTTGATTTATATTACTGATATAGTAACTATCAAAATTAAAGCTTTCATCGTTAATTGTTAAGCTTGGTTCATCTTCGTCCTGTAATATTCTTTGATTAATATTAGTATCATTGGTTTTTAAATTTTTATCCTTACTATTATTGTTGTTGGTATCATAATTGCTATTATTTAATGAATTATTATTTTCATTGTTGTTAAAAGCTTTAATGCTATTTGAATCAATTTGAATGTTTTTACCTGAATCTAAATTTACTTTTCCTTCATCTATATTTGCTAATTTTTTTAAAAATAGATCTTCAGCTAAATTTGATGAATTACCGCTTTTTTTATCATAAACAAAACTGTTATATTTAAGTATTTTAGAAGGATCTCTATTTGGTTTATGTGCGAAAAGCGATGAATTTCTTGATGTTTTTTGTGGAGGTTTTGTTTTTAATAAATTTACTCTTGGGAAACCAGTATTTAAATTACTAGAATTTTTAGTATTTTTATTATTAATCTTAATGTTGTCATAAAAGTTTACGAAATTAGCGTCTGTATCATCATCAAAATCGTGATCAAAATCATTGAGATAGTACGCTAAAGGACTAACAACAGAAGAAGGACTATTCTTTGATGATTTAATTAGTTTGTCTTCAATACTCATTTTATTTTTAAGTCCATGACTTCTTACTTCGTTTATTGGACTTAATGGTGTAGTAATTTCAGGTTTATAGCTCCAAAATTGTGAAAGACAATGAGGACAAATATTAAAACAAAGATAGGAATATATAGAATGACTATATTTAAGGAGAATATGAATCATTTTATTTGAAGGCATAATATCTCTATATGCTTCAGTTTTAGAAACAGAATCGAGTAGTAAAAGAATAGAAAGATATAAATAACCATTTGCTACAACTGAAGGGGTATAAATTTTATCAGGAACTGAAACAAAAACCTTTTTTCCATTAAAATGACTATAAAGAGATGAATTTTTTATATAATTTTCTGCTTCATCTTCATCCTTAGCTTCATTTGGTGATTTTTCACCTTTATAACCAACATTTTTATTAATAATCTCTTCTATCTCTTGATAAGTATTAACTACTAAACCAAACTTTTTTTCAAAAACTCTTTTTTTATTATCTTCTTGATATATCTTTTCCTGAATACTTGCTACATCAATAAAATCATCATTACCTAATGGATCAATATTTTGGCAAAAGTACATATCTCCATGTAAACTTAATAAATTTTTACAATGTTCAGTGAAACATTTCTCTAGAAATTGGTTATCAAAATATTTAATTTTCCATTGCCAAATATTATTCGTTGAAATTAAATTATTATAGTTTTCTGCATTCATAAACTTAAGCTTATCATTACCACGTCTTACCAAGGAATGATTGATATCATGAATATTAACTAGAATATCATCACAACCGGCTAAAAGAATCATTTGTTGACGGATCCAATAGTTTGATTCTGAGTGCCAATCGTTACTTGATTCTTTGGATGAAGATGGTTTTATAGCTCCTGAATAAATTAACCATGCAATTCTTGCTAAATGGGTAGTGGAAATTAGTTGAAATACTTTAAGCAATGATTTATTAAACATCAATGATGCTTTATCCATATTTAAATTTAAATCAAATCCTATATTATTAATTTGAAGTTGTTGTATTCTATTCTGGTGATCTTTAAATTCTATTGGATTATTTGGATCAATACCACTAGTGCTACTGTTATTACATGTGTTATTTATATTAGGATTAGTATCATTATTTCTGGAAGAATTTTTTTGATCTTGAGAAAAGTAATTATCCATTTGACAACTAATATTTTCAATACAAAGTTTTAAAAAATTTGGAAATACATCATAACCTTCTTTATTAATATCTAATAAATCTTTAATACGTTTTTCATCCAACGACTGCACTTTTTTTTTATCTTTTTTAATATGAAATAACTCAATAAATGATGTTTGACTTAAGTTATATAGTATAAGTGGCATGATAACATCTGGAAATACTTTTGTTTTATTTAATAGAGGTTTTATATTATATAACTTTCCATAATACTTATATGCCTCTTTATAATTATTAATCAAAGTATTTATACTAGCTGTATATAAATAATTAAAAAATAATTTATAATGATAAGTACAAATAAATATTAATAAATGTTATTAATTTGAATACATAGCAAAGATTTTATTTTATATATTTTAAGTTACCGAAATTAGTTGCAAAAAATACTTTTGAAATCCAATCATTCTTATCTAGAGCATTAACATTTTCATTTATAAGAGAAATACCTTTATTTATGTATATTTTTGATTCTTCAGTAGATGTAATTTTTACATAATTCTTTGGTAGTTCATTTCTATTATCCATGTGATTATTTTGTAATTCATTATCTTGCCACCAGGAACCTTGAATGAATAATTTACCACAATTAATCCAGGTAGAACCAATATTTATATTTAATTTTCGTGAGGCTAATTTATCATTTTCCCAATCAAAAATATTTAAAGCTAAATAGAAATGACTCAATGCTTTATTCATATTAGATTGAAGGTAATAATTATTTCCAAGATTTGCAATTACTGAAGCATAATGAAGATTAACTGGTGAAGCAATATTATGACAATTCATTTGAAGATTAATAACTGTTTCACGTTTATTTTTTATTTCCATATCTGGTGCATATTTTAACAAATTTTTAGATATTGAAAGAGCATCCTGATGATAATTTTTTGCCTTTTTAATATCATATATTGCATCATAACATAAACCTAAATGTGTTAGAGCCCTTGATTTTGCAATAATACATGAACGATGGATATAAGTATATTTATTATTTTGTTTAATTTTTATGTCCGAGATTGAATGTTCCATAAATCCTTTTTTAAGTTGATTAAAAATTAGTAGTGAATGTAAAAAATAATTTGTTATAAATTATTAATTAATTTTGATAATAGAATTAAAAATTTAAAATTCAATAATATAAATATATAAATATATGTGATTATATGTAATAATAAAAAAGAGAAGAAATAAAATATGAATTATTTGAATTAGAAAAAAAAATATTATAATTCTCAATAATTACCTCCCGATGAAAAATCATTGTTATTAATGGATGATATTGAGTTTTCTGAAGTTGATTTATTTATAAACATTTTTTTCCAATTTTTATTGCTTCCATTATTAGCTGTGGTTGGATTTAAAAATTTTGGATCTGTCATAACTACATTTGAAGATGTTGCAGAAGAATTTGATTTAATTAAAAATTGATTTTGTTGTTGTTGTAATTGAAGCTGTTGCTGTTGCTGTTGAAGATAGGCATTATTTGTGGTTGTGGAAAAATTATTTATATTATTATCTGTAAAAGAAGGAGGTTGAGTTATTGATTGTTGTGTTGATTGAGAGGTAGTCAAATTAGTTTGAGATTGAATAAAAAAATCTTGTGTTGAACCATTTTGACTATCAGGATTGGATATAGAAAGAGGATATTTCTTAAGAATACGCTCTACAATACTTAATGAAGCATTATAATATTTTACTGCTTCTTCAAAATTCCCAAGAGTATAATATGTATTTCCGATATTTGAAAGAAGATCCATAACCCAAACAGCTGTAGAAGGTGTTGAAATTGTATTTGGTGTTGAAATACCGGATTTAATTGATTTATATTTTTTAAATTTGGCATAATTTAAGCTGGAAGAATTTCTGGAAATATTATTACCTTGGCTGTTATCCGAATAGGATGGAAAAGAATGAACTTCATGAATTACATCTTGAATGATATTTACCCAGAAATTACTAGGTGCCTTTTTTTTCTTTATAGAACCCAATTTTGGTTCCTTTTTATAATCTTCTATTAATTTTTGTGTGAGTCTCCATGCTGACCATTGATGTTCTAATGCGCTTTTTAAATTTCCTAAAAGTCGATAGGCACAACCTAAATTTGAAAGAGCTTTTGCTTCTTTCAATAAATCATTTTCACTATATGCTTGTGAACATGCTTGCATCCATTTATTAATAGCTCTTAGATAATTATTAATTGGAGGTGAAAAAAAAACAAAACCTTTCAAATTATCAATAAATAAGGATATATGAATTTAATATGAAAGTATTATAAAAGTAATCTAAATAATGATTAATTCAAAATATAAAAATTTCATTTTAAATTATAAATAACAAATTAAATTTTCAAAAAATTATATATATTGTACATTGAAAATAAATAATTGTTTGTATAGATTAATAAAGTCAATAAATGATACAGATGACTTTGTCAATTTATATTATACTCTAATACTAATTTTTTTTTTTTAAATATCCATACGATTTATAATTTCTATTCTTTATTCACACTTAATTACCTTGTTCCAATAATTCATCAATTGTATATTTTGGAAGAGATGTTTCTCTTTTAGGAATCTCTGGTGATACAGATAATTTTGATTCATTCATATTGTTATTTATTCATATAAAGTATTATTTTTTTTTAATATAAACAATATAAAATATTATTCAAAGTTATAAGTTTGAGAGAGATAACATTTAATGTTTATTTTTTTTTATTATATTTTTATAATAGAAAAGCCCATTAATGAAGGAATAGAAATAAATGTAATAGATTTTTTTTAGAATTTAATATACATGTTCGAGGATAGAGTTTTAATTAATTAAGAGGAAAACTTTTGTATAAATTATATATTGGTGTAAATATACACAATTATTTTATTAAAAAAATGATATTATTTATATATAGCCTTTATATAATATTGTATTTTTTTTTTTTTTTTTTTTATATTAATTAAAATAATGTGTTTACTGTTAAAATTTATTTTATTATATATTTTTTTAAAAATAAAAAAAAAATAAAAGTTATAATAATAATATTTTTGAGAATTTTAACTACTCTTGTCAATTAATTATGCTCTTTAACATATGTTTTGTTGATATAGCAATTAAAAGAATTCTATGATTTTTTTTTTTTTTATTTTTTTTCTCTATTATTTTATTTATATAATCTATTTCTTCTTGTTATATAAAATTTTATCGGGTTTTCTTTATTCATAAATTTTTTGGATTATTAATTTTTCTCGATATATTTTCTGTTATAAATATTTATAAATTTTTCTTAACAAGTCAGATGAACTCTATGTTTAAAAAGAATAAATGATAAACTTATATAAATATTTAGAATAAAAAGTAAGAAAGTAGAAACAATCTATATTTTTTTTTTGTACCTATTATTCATTTTCATTATTACATTAAAAGTTATGTAATGCTATTTAAAAATATATATAATAAAATTAATATATTATAAAACTAAATCTAAAATTAAATAATTATATTTTTAAAAAAATTTTAAATTTTTATTTAATTTGATTTTCTTATATAATACAAAAATAAAAAAATAATAGTAATTTATCATAATAATAACCTTTTTTTATATATATAACTATAATGGAAAAAACATAATACATTATTCATTATTTTGATATCCAATAAATATATAAAGAAGTTTGAAAGGTTTTTTTTTTTTAATTTTATTTTTTATATTCATCTGATTATATTCATTTGATTTTTGTATGGTCTATAATAATAATAATAATAATAATAAAAAAAAAAATCTATCTTTATAGATTTTAAATTTATTCTTTAATATTTTATAAAAAAAAATATATATATATAAATAATAATGTAGTACTATTAAAATAAATTAACAATAGGTAGAATCAAAATAAATAATAAAATATTTATTATTTTATAAAGAAAATATTGTTTAAAATATAATATATAACATAATTATAATTCTAATACTATTACTATATTATATATTATAATATTTTTATTTAAAACTTAACTTAATTTGGTATTATATACATTATTGAAAGATTAAAGAATCATATATTTTCTGATATATATGATATATATTAAATAAATAATAAAAATAAGGATTTTAAAAAATACAAAAATCTTATTTTTTATATATATATTTTTTATTCATATTACTTATGCGGCATTATCATTAATAAAAGAATATATATAAATATTCTATTCTTCAAAAATATATTTATAATTTCTTTTAATTCTTTTAATGATTTATTAAATATATTCTATTTTGGTATTTTTAAATTATATATAAATGCTATTTTTTTTAATAAAACTATTATGATAACTGTGATAACTAAGTCATTAGTTATAGTTATTTTATTCCTCATCATTATCTCAACTTTATATTACTTTTGGGGTTTTAGACTCACTCTCCGTATAATCTACTTCATTTATTGTAAAACCTGTCCAAGTTTTTAATTTATTTTTAAAATTATTAGTTTGACCTCGAACTTCGGTTGAAGAATCAACAGACGCTACTGAAGAATAACAAGAAACGTTGCTGTCATGCTCCTTCTTTCTATTATAACTCTTATTTTTAATGCTATTAAAACCAATACCATCCCTTATATCTCGATCAAAATCATCACCATCAAATGCTGTATCAATTTCTGCTTGAAAAGCTGCTTCAGCATTTGCTTTTGCTTTTGCTCTTTTAGTATTTTGCATATTATTAATAGTGTTGTTAATAACTGCTGATGAAGAAGATATTAATTTTGAGGTTGCAGCGCCAATTGGTTTTGTATGCGATATAATAGTTGAAATAGTAGAGGATTTCATAGAAGAATGAGGTGTCACGGCGGATGTTTCAATATTAGTATTTTCATTATTTGTGGTAATTTGCGTTTGAATGTGTAACTTTCTTTTATTAGATAGTGACGGGGGTTTGGAATTGTCAATTATTTTATTTTGATTATCATTTAACTGCAATTGTATATTAGAAAATGAGGAGGGACTTTCTTCAGTATTTTGCGATTTAGGCACCAAAAGAGATTCATAAGAATTCTTTTTTGTTTGATTATTGATAGTATCAATTGAATTAATATTTGGATTTTCTTTATTGGTATTAATAACATTACTATGTTTTTTATTATCAAAATTGAAATTATCATTAGAATTACTATTACTATTATCTTCAGATTCAAGTGATTTCAATGGATCCTGTTCACTATATTGATTTGAATATTCATAAGAATCTAACTCTACATCATTATTATTATTTTCATCTTCTAATTGATTATATGGAAATTCTTTCTTTTTCCTAACAATATTTTTAAATGTTTTCTTAACAATATTGGATATAAGTTTTTTCGTTGGAGATTGCCTATTATTATCAACATTATCATTGCTATCATTACTATTATTATTGTTATTACTGTTATCTGGTATAGATATCATTATATCATTATTAGAAGATGATAAATTATTTATTTTTGTTTTATCCGTGGCATTGGAAGCTGTTGTTGTTCTTGTAATAGAAGTTTTATTATTAAACGATATTTCGTTTAGTCTAGGATTTAATTTACCATATCCATCCTGTAAATATTCAAAAATAGATTTATCAATACCATAATTTCCTTTACTTCGTTTTGTTGATAATGATGGGGTATGTTTTGATTTTTCTGCTGATGAATTATTTGAATGACGATGATGACGATGATTATGATGCTTTGTTCTTTTTTGGTTATTTGGATCAGTTAAAAAACCAGGATCCTCGGATAATCCATTTATTGGTGGAGATAAAGGTGAATAACGATCTACATCACTTATACAACTCGAATAATCAGCATGATCACTTATATAATTATAGTAATTTTGGTCTTTCTTATTAGTAAATATTGATGAATTTAATGATTGAACAGTAGAACATTTTTCATAGTCTATATCTTCATTAGTATTCAATATATTATTAGGGGAATCATTTTTAATATCACTAGTTGCATAATTTGCTGAAGCTACCGCGATTAACCTTTGATCCTCTTCATCTGATTCTTTTTCAATATCACCATCATTTCCAGTAGCTTCATCCCCTGCCGAAAAAAAGGTGCTTACACTACTTTGACTATTTTTACGATCATATGGAGATTTAATCGGTAATGATAAATTTTCTTTATTATTTGAGGAGGATTGGATATTGGATGTAAACAACCCATTATCCTCAGTTTTTGTATTACCAATAATATGATCCATATTATCATCTTTATTTTTCAAAAAAGAATACTTTCCATTTCCATCATGATCATTTACTTTTAATGTTGATATCGGTGACATGTTTGTTGAATTTGCTCCTGAAGAATAATCAAAACTATTACTATCAAATGAAGAAGAAGAAGTATTGCATTTTTGATACGAATTATTGTCAAAAGAATATTCACTATATTCATCATCATCCATATCTTCATTAACATAATATAATCCATATTTTCTTGCATAACAATCATACCAATCGACACCAGAACCAGAATAGTATAACCATTGAGAGGTTATTACTACATCCATAAAAAGTTGGAAAAGACCACACAAGAAAAATTGATGAGGAGTATGCATAAAACCATGGTAACATACTTTACATATATCTCCTGTAAACCAAACTATTAAAACCATTTTACTAAAACCTTTTACTGATTTATTATTATAATTGCGAATAGCTTGTGGTATAGGTACAGCAGCCTCAATACTAATACCAATAAAACCAATAATTTCTAGATATACGTAGGAATTGTTAAAATAATAGCCCAAAATGGATAAAACAATAGATATTAATATTATCAAAACAAGATATAAAGTAAATGATTTATATATCCACTCTTTTCCTGTTTTTAAATAAATAATTCTCATATCAAGTTTACTTGCGTCTTTATTTAATTTTAAAAATAATTAATTATTGATATATTTAATTTTTAATTTTTAATATTTTTTTATAAAATATGTTTTTTAAAAATTTATATTAAAAATATTTACGAATTAAAATAAATTGGACAATAAACATGGAAATTGATTGACATAGTAAAGTAATATCAAATCGTTTGCCATACCTATTCACATATATAAAATCGAATATTTATGAAATTCAGTATAATTCTAAAATAATAATAATAAGAAAATATAATTATTTAAAAAAAATACAATATTATTTTAAATTACCAAAAGAACATTTTAAAAACATTGGCTATTAATAACAAACCACATACATGACGAGAAAAACCTTTTTTGCCCTCTGGGTCATGTTTTAACTTTTTATATTGATCATAATATGGACTTACCTAAAAAAAAAAAAGACACATTAGTTTATTATTATCAACACTTTTATAACTATTTATTTATATTTATTTATAATGTATTAATTATCATGAATGTATCATATATATTAATAATATAAAAAAAAAAATACTTACAGGAAATACTACCATAGATACTTGAATAACCCTTTGAATAAAAGTATTAATATCCATGATGAATATATTATTACTAATTAATTAATTCACTACTTAAATTATAATTTTATAATTATATATATATACTAATAGCATATATAATATTTATTTCTCAATAAAAAGATAAATTGATAATGTTTTATTGCTTATTTTAATTGCTAAAAAAACATTATAATGATATATTTATGGTTTCAAATTAATTTGTTACTTTTTTTTTTTTGTTTGTTTGTTGATGTTGTATTAAAACTTGAATTAATTGGGTGAATACTATCAATTTTCAAAAATTTTTTAAAATAATTATTATCAATAAAAATTGTTTATTGTTTAATATAAATGAGAATATCTATTACTCAATAGAATACAAATATATAATGAAAAATAAAAATTGTTTTTAATTTTAATATTATAGAAACCGTTTTGAAATGTTGATTTATAATACTTCAAGTATATAATCTTAATTAATATTAGCAAAAAGAAAAGATATATATCATTAGAAATATATTTTAGTATATAATATGATATAAAAATCTTTTATTATTGAGAAATATTTATTAACTTACCTATATAGTATATATATATATATATATTTTTTTTTTTTTTTTAAAAAAGGAATATATTATATATGTTATTAGAAAAAACCTTAAAATTATTTCTTGATAAGAACTGATATAGAAAATTGCATATCACTTAAAATATTGTTCTTTTTTTTTTTTTTTGAAATTGGTAAAATCATATGAACAATATTTTTTAATAATATTATATTATCAATCTATAAAATTTGTTTAAAAAATTTATAAATGTTTATTTTTATTTTCCATAAATATATTGGCATTTAATATTATTGTATATTCAAAGTTATATAGTTATAATTGTTATTATAACTATAATTTTGATAATAAATAAATAATAAATAATATATTATTTATATAAAAGGTATTCTTTATTTATGTATAGAAGTAAACCAAAAAAATATGAAATTATAATTCTTATAATAACAATTAAAAAAAAAAAAAATGGTATATATAAAATTTTTAAACAATCATTAAAAAAAAAGAATCATGCTATAATAAAAAACAAATAATATTTAATATTAAAATTTTCAATTCATTTATTCCAATAAATTTTTTAATTTTTAATTTTTTATTATTTATTTATTTATTTATTTATTTATTTATTTATTTATAATATAATATTAAAAAAAAAAACAATCAAAAATGAATTATTATTTTGTAGCTTAAGAGGAATATTCTATCTAAATGAAATATTATTATAGCATTAAAATGTTATATTAAAATCTAAAATATGAATAACAATAAATTTTTTACTAATAATTAGCAAATAATTTTGTATTTCCTCTACCGTTTTGTAATAATATAAAAATCATTATTTAAATTATTCAAAAGTATTCATTCGTAATAATTTAATGAAGGTTAATTTGAAGTTGTACTATAATTATTATGAATTTTAATTCAAACATGCAGTTGTATTTGCAAATATGCAAACCTCTTAATCTTAAAATATAAAAACTTTAAAATTAATTAATATATACATTGAGTAAATCTCGTTTGTGCTTCCCACATATATGGGGGAACAGATCAATAAAAAAAAAATTTAACTATACCAATTCTATTCATTTTCTAATATAAAAAAGTATATAATATAATAATGTAATTAATTAATAATTATAACAGTATTCTACTTTTATAATATTTTAATAATCAATTAAAGTTTGTTAAGATCAATAATTAAGTGTATTTTTTATTTTTTAATTTATAGTATAAATAGATATACTGATTTTTAGGCTTATTAATATTATTTACAATTGGAGAATTGGAGAGTAAATATTAAATTATAAGCAAACAGAATTAATATATATTATTAATATCTTTTTTCATTAATCATTAATATTTATATGTTTCTACTGGATTATATAAAAATCTTTCAACCCTTATTTAATTATTCATATTTCGATTATTGTAAAATTTGTAGTTTCAAAATTATTATGTAAATATAATATTCATATAATAATAGTTTAATATTAAAATAAATGCTTTCTTTTTTTTTTTTTCTATCTAGTGAATTTTCCATTACTTATAAATAATAGATAAAAAACTTTATTATTTAAATTAAAAAATAAATAAATAATTTTTTTTTGTATTAATTTTTGATTATAATGTATTTTATTTTTCATTCAATGAAATTTAAAGAATTAACAATATTCATAAAAATGTTAAAGTATTAAAATTTGGTTAAAGTATATGTTATGGTTGTATAAAGGTCATTTTAATTTTATATATCATAACAAAATATACAAAAACAAAGACTAAAAACATATTAATATAAATATTATAAACGTTTATTAGGTTTCTTTCTTTTTTTCTTTTTCTTTTTTAATTACAATTATATTATTAATAATATTAATAATATTTTTTTTTTTTTTTTTATAAAACACCAGTTTAAATATTTGTAAATGAACCGATTAATTATTGATATATTATCATTATCATCTTTAAAATCTTTAAAGAGTATTAACAGAAACAAGATTTAAATTAAATATTTTCTTTTTATCATTAAGGAATGCAGTTTCTTCTTCATCATTATTCAATGTTTCTTGTTTTTGACTATTTTGTTTCATAAACTTTTCTATTGATCCTTTCGTGATTCTTCCTTTACTTTTACTTCCATTTTTATTTTTATCATCATCCGGCCTTTTATGTATAAAATAATTTTATATTTACAATTTATAATTATTAATTCAAAAAAATTATATAACAACAACAACAACAATAATAATAATATATTATATATTTTGATATTATATACTAACCAGTTAACTGTATATCCATTATTTAAAAGATAATTCTCACATGTAGACCAGCTAAAACGAACAAGACCTGGAAAACCAAAAACCTTATCACAATGATTTTTTATCCAATCTTTTGTTTTTGGATCACCTGGATAACCTGAGCCTTTTTCTCCAATAAAGACTTTATTTTCAATAAATTTCCAATTTGAAATTAAATTATCACGATTAACCTGTCCAATATTTTTATTATTTCATCAACAACAATTTTAATTTATACCATATTTAATTAAAGATTTAAGTAATTTCAGATAAAGTTTTAAATTTTAATATGAAATATTTAATTATTACTTTGGCACATATACTCGCAGCACTAACAATAGGAAATTTACTATCTGCTTTATTTTCTACTGTGATTTTTAGTGTCGGAAAAAAAGTTTTCAATTTTGCTTGATATACTGAAGCTGGACCTACTGTATCTATATATATTTCCTTAACTTTGACTTTATGTTTTAAAACATTATTAATTAAATCAATTGTAGTATCATGTGCAAATTGATTTAAATTATATTTTTCTCTTTTTTTAATTAATTATTTTGAATAATTATAATAATAAAAGAAAGAAAGAAAGAAAAAAAAAAAAGTTGTTAAACTATGATGATGTTAGGATTTAAATATAATAATTTTACCTTCTTAACATATGCTTTGATATATCTTGAGGACTACAAGCTGTTGCCATCCATCCAAAAATATCTGAATTTTTATTTATAACATCAAATAAATCATTTCTTGCTTGTTCATTTAATGTTTTTGAGTCTTTATTAAGATATTGAAATTTATATTAATAAATAATAAAAATTATATAAATTTATATGTATATTAATTAATTAAATAATTTTTCTTATACCAGCAAAACCAAAATTATTTAATGCATCAATTTTAGAAATTGGACAGTAACAGGTAGCATACACCATTGGACCTTTATTATATATATATATATAAATTAAAGTTAATTATTAATTTTCTTGAATTAATCTAAATTTTATAATTAATATTTTACCGAAATTCAATTAATGATACCAAATACGGGTCCTCTTCCTGCTTCATCAATACCTATTAAAACTTCTTCCTCTTTACATATTTCAGGTATTGGTGAAACTACTGTTTCGGTTGAATACATAGGACTTGAAAACTCCATTTTATTAAATTATCTACAATAATTATTATTCTTAATTATTTATTTTTTTAATTTTAAAATATAAGTATGAACTTTAAATTAATTTAAAATCTATTATGATTGGTAAATTAAAATTGGTAGAAATATAAACCTAAAATTAAATACTATTAAAATTTTGCTTTAATACTATAGTTAGAAATGGATGTTTTGGTTAGGGGTTAATGTTAAAAACACTATTGAAAGAAGTTTTTATAAAAACATTTAAAATGTTATTATATTTTTATAGTAACGAAAAAATATTTTTTCAATACATTTGATATGATATAATTTTATTGTTATAATTATTTTGTTTCAAAAAAAAAAAAAAAAAAAAAGAATTACTATTACTTTTAATATTAATTCTGGTAATACATCAATGTGGTTAAATATATAAAAAATCAAAATATATTAATGCATTATTAAAATAAAATTTAAAGTATTTATAAACTGCTTTATAAAATCATTTTCAGGGAATAAATTCTAGAAAAGCAAAAATAATTATTTAATGTTTAATTAATATAAAAAAAATAATTGAGATATAATGTCTTAATTAAAAAAAATTTTAAGTTTACACTATACTAAATAGCCAAATTGGTTATATGGAGGTTTAGAATTATATAAAAAAAATGAAAAGAATATATAATCGAAAATTAATAAAAGACTTTTAATTATTATTTTTATATTTTTTGTTTATAAAGTTATACATTATATAAAAAAAAGTAAATGTAAAACTTTTTTTTTTCATTACTATTATTGCAAGTGTAATATAATTTTTTAATAACTTCATTTATAAATAAAGGTAGTTTTATAGTTGATATAATCCGTCATATGTCATTATAAACAAATATATAAATATAAATATCTCTTATTTTAGTCTAATTATTAATATAATTAAAATGAATTTTTATATGAATAGTCATAATATAAAAAAAAAATAATTTAAATTTTAAAAATTTTATAATATTTAAAGTTAATAATAAAATTATATGCCAATTTTTTTAAAAAAATATTTTCAAAATATTCTCATTTTTTTTTTAAAAAAAGAATTAGAATAAATAGTCATAATACATAGTTCTATAAATATTTTTTATTAAAAACCAATACAGTATTCCATTATTAACTTTCATAAATACTTTTGAATACCATTGACAATTAAGACCTTTTTTTTTTTTTAGAAAATTATGATAGTGAAAAAATTCAAGAAATATTATGATTATTATGATATATAATCCTAAAACAAATATTAATATTAATTATTATATATCACATTATAGTAGATCAGATGTGTACTGTATGGTATGTTTAGTACAAACTTTAATAATCTAATTGAAATATATTTTTTTGTATATTATTAATTAATATTTTTTACTATATTAAACGAAAAATTGATAAGAAAACCAATTACTATAGTCTATATAATATTTAATATTTATTCTTTTTTTTTTTTTCCTTTTTTTTCTTTACATAATTGGCATTTTTATTTATTCTTTTTCTTTTTTTTCATCATATAATTGGCATTATTGAATCTTAATATATAAAAAGTTTATTAATATCAATTTATTATTTTTTTTTAGTGTTAACTAATATCATTTAAGAATATGGATCAAGTGTTTTACCTTAAAATATATTTACTTATATATATATCGTTAGAGTGTCTAATTTTAAAAACCTTATTAATTTTAAATTATTATAATCTTCTTTTTTTTTCTTTTCAATAGGAAATAGATATTTATATAATTAGTAATAATTAAATATATTTCTAGCGATAATAAAAACTCCATATAGTAGAATAATTAATACATTAATTATTAATTGTTAATAATGTATAATAATAAATTAATTAAAATTTAATAATTTTTATTTACAGAGTCTGATAACGTTAATTACACATTTTTTATATAAAAATGAAGGAATTTGTCTTGAAAAGTAGTATTCAGTTAAATATTTAATATTTAATTATTATTTATTTTATAAAATCTAATATATAAATCGGTAAATATTATTGTTATTATTAATGTTAATAAAATTATTTTTATATATATATATAAAAAAAAAACTAATTATAATGTAAAATTGAAATTATTTATATAGAATAAAATGGCTAAGAAGACTGGAAAGGATAAGGCTGCTCCACAAACTAAGGCTGAAAGAAATAAGCCAAAGTCTAAATCTGCCAAAAAGGAAGAACAAAAATTATACAAGCAAAAGAAAGCTGAAAAATCTAACCAAAAGAACAAGGTTTAATTTAAGCTTACAAAGGAAACAATCTTTCAAATTAATAATTTATTGAAACTATTTTAAGAAGATGAAATAATTAATTTAATTATTATATAAAACTGTAGTAAAACCATAAAAATAAAATAAAAAAAAATAATTTCAATCAAATAATTAAAAATGAATTTTGAGAATTGAAAGTGTTCTTTTTTTTTTTTTTTTTTTTTATACTTATGATTATGTAAAGAAACTGATATGTAAAATACCGAGCAATAATAAAAACAGTAATATAAAGGTTTTGATAATAACTAACTTATTTAACGTGTGATAAATAATCAAATAAATTTAATGTAATAATGTAATAATAGATTAATGGAAAAGGGATGATGGATATACACTATATTAAGATAAATTTTTGAAAAGGTATATTTTTAAAGTGAAGTAATATTTTAATAATATTCAAATTTATATAATAATTATATATAAAACTGTAGAAAATTATATATCTAAGATTAAACTTTTTTTGAATAAATTCATTAATAATATATTTTATTAGTATCTATAATTATTGATTTATTTAATAATTTAAATTTTTTTAATATAATATTGTAATACTATTATAATAATTATATAAAAATTGAATATTTAGTTTATAAGAATATATATATATATAAAGAATGTATACTATACTATATGTTAAAATTTAAAGAATTTTTTTTTACTATATATTTTGACATTAAAAAACTTTTTTTATATTAGACTTTAGGCTACACATTGCTATTGAAATAACATGATTTTTTTTTTTTCCTATAGTATAATTTCTCATAATTCATAAATCATCCATATAGACTAAAGGTATTGAAAAGTTTTGGTATATCCAATACTTAAATCATGTATTATACCAAAGAAAATTATTGGTATATTAATTTATTTAAATCAATAATTTAAGTTTTCTATATTATATAATTATGTCAACTTTATTTAAATTAAATTTTTTAGTATTTATATATAATAATATATATTGCAATAAATTTAAATAAAATTTAATATTTTTTGATTCTGATAATTACAAATAGAGGTGTCAAACCATTTTTTCTTTTTCTTTTTTCCTATTTAAATTATAAAAAAAAAAAAAAAAATAAAAAAACAAAAAAGAAAAAGAAAAACAAACATAAAAAAGAAAAATAAATTATTTTTATTTTATTTTATTGATACTTAAAAATGGCAGATATAATAAATTATTCTCTTCCATTTATTATGTTTGCCCCAATTGTGGCAATATTTATTTTAGCAACCTATATTAAAAATCATTACCAGTCAATTTTAGAAATAATTAGAAATGAAGAATCAATTATTTATAATAGTTCTTATCAATATGGTTTATTATTTGTATTACTCTTTTTAATTTATGTTTTAAGTTCATTTGTATTATCAGGTTTTGTTATATGGAAATATAAACCAAAATTATCATATCCTTATGAAAACATTTCAAATCGTGGAGATAGAGTATCATTTATTGGTAAATGTTTATAACTTATAAAATATATATTGATTGCTATATATAGGAATATTGTTTGAATTTTATAATATTAAAATTAATATAAAATACATGTTATATTTTTTAGAAAATACATTAGAGGCTATTAAACGTGCACTTAATGGTGGTGCTCAAGTAGTTTTAATTGATGTTCAATTAACTGCTGATAAAAAGGTATATATTATAAACATTTAAGACACCTTTATATTTAATTTTAATATTAAATCCATTATAAAATAATATAATATAGGTTGTAGTATTAAGACATGAAAACATATCAAAACTTGACAAGAATAGAAATGGAAAAATAACTAATTTAAAATATTCTGAATTACCTAAGCTTTCATTAAATGATAATCAGAAAGAATTACCACAAAATAAAGATATTGATTCTAAAGCATTTAAAATTCCTATTTTAAAGGATGTATTCAATGAATTTTCAAAAGTACCAATAATAATAAATTTTGTAAACAATTCAACTGAATTAGTAGATATTGTAAATTCACTTGTAAAGGAATGTGACAGAGAAAGCATTACAATATGGGGAAGCTTTAATCATGAAAATATAAATAAATATCTTTTTAAGATTAATAAAAATATTCCTATATTTTTTTCAAAGTCTCGTATAAATAAAATAGTTTTATATGATATTATTGGTATATTACCATTCCTTAAAATAAATGAGTCAGTTTTAATTACTACTCAAAGAACAAGAGATGTTCAAGGATACACATTATTGAAATATGGATTAAATATGCATTTAAATGCACGTGGTATTCCAGTATTTGCTTATTCTGATATTGATGGTGTAATGAATGATACCACAGTTTTAGAAAGAATTCGTAAACTTCAAATTAATGGTATTATTGCCGATGATTCTTCATCTTTATCAGAATATCTTAAATCTGTTGTAGAAAGTAAAATAAAAGAGAAAAATTTAAAGAAACAAATTAAGCAAAATGAATCAAATGAAGAAAAGAAGAATCAATAATAAATGAACATTACAATTAATACATAATACATAATGAAAACATCATGATTATTTTTCCAAAAATAATACAAATTAGTCTGTATTAAATTATTAAAAAAAAAAAAAATACTTAAATGAAAGAATAAAAGAATAGCTAAAATAATAATTCAAAAAATCAATAAAATAAAATAGTTTATAAGAATAAACAAACAAAAATAAAAGCAAAAATAAAAATTAAAAAACAAAAACAAAAACAAAAACAAAACAAAACAAAAAAAAAAAAAAATCAAAAGCAAACAAAACAAAACAAAACAAAATAAAGCAAAGAACGAAACAAAACGAAACAAACAAAATATATAGAAATTTATTTATATAAATATTTATTACATGATAGAAGTATTATTAATTATCTTTCATAAAAATAATATGAACTTAGCTGTATTAAATTATTTAATAAATAAATAAAAATTGCTACAACAACAACAACAAAAAAAAAAAAAAATAAATATAAGTAAACAAATGAAATAATAACAAATATTTTTTTTTTTAAATTTTTATTTATATAACCAATATTTATTTAAATTATTAAAAAAAAAAAAAAAGCAAATAAATTATATTAATAAATTAATAAATAAAAAATTATTTTATAAACAAAATTTTTTTTCACTTTCTCTTTCTTTTTTTTTTATAAATTTTTTTAATACATATTATTAATAGAAGATGAGTAAGATATAATGATGTTATAAGATTAATATTTAAAAGATTTAATACTATTTTTATTTTGAAATTTATTTATTTTTACTATATAATTGTTTATTTATATATTTAATGAAAAATGAATAATATTTGTGTCTTCTTTAAAATATACTAATTTGTGAAATTTTAATATATGTAAAATAATTGATTTATATATATGTATATGTAGTATATGATAATAAAATAATAATAACTAAAATATAAAAAGCTATTTTATGGTTTAAGCTTTTATTCAATATTAACGTTATTTCTTGCAACATTAAGAACACCCTCAACTTCATAAAATACAATATCTGTATTGTCTGGATGAATTCTTGATAATGGATGTTCTCTATCAGCAAGTTGACATGGTATATAGAAATTATTATATAAATAGTGTGATTCACCATCAATATTATGAACCTCTGGATAATTTACATATTTTCTAATAGGACCACTTTTATCGTAATGTTTTGGAATAGTTCTATCGGCATTTGGTTCACACTTTAAAGATATTACAGGACCACCTAACAAATGAACGAATATCTTATATATATTTATTGTTTAGTGTTTTTTTTTTCTTTTTCATTAGTAAAATTATATGTATTGCTAATGATCATTTAATTGTTACATTGCATGCTTCAGTATCCCAGATATTTCCCCATAATAATAAAACTTTTAAAGTTTTATTAATTTTTAAGGCATCAGCTATACATTTTATTCCTATTCTTGTAATTTTATTATAATCAAGATATATACTATGTTTCAAAAGAATAATAATAAATATTTTAATATATTATATATTATCTGTCGATATTATCTTTTATTATTATTATTTTACCTTTCAATTACATTATTCACAAGTAATAATTCTTTAACAGCATCTGCACCTTCATCTTGAACTGTACAATGAGATAATCGAAGGGATTTTAACGAATTATGCTTTTGTAAAGCTGCACATAATGCAACACACCCATCTCTTGTTAATTTATTGCTATTGTTATTATTTTTTTTTTTAATTATATTTAGTATTTAATCAAAAGATTAAATATAAAAAATTAATTATTTTTAAAAAATAGTTGTAGCATATCAATAATATATATTATTAATGTTATAAAATATATAATACAAATTTCTACCTGCTTAAATCTAGTACATTCAAAACTGTATTAATTTTAATGGTTTTTTCTAAAAAGTCTACCATTGCCCAATCAGTTATACACATTTTTCTCATTCTTAAGTCGCTGACATTATTATTATATTTTATCATATTTGAGATGTGAAGCATCATGGCATTTTGGACACTTTGTGTTAAATTATGTGTATTTTGGAAATTATCTGAAAAATCAATATAATCTAAAGAAGTATTATTACGCAAAACTGTAGCTAATGCAATTATAGCAACAGAATTCAAAGAGCAGGAATAAATTTCCAATTTTTTTAGGGTGGTATTAATCTAATTTACATAATATGATTTATATTATATATATATATATTTTTTTCAATAATTAATGTATATGAATTAATAATTAATTCTATAGATCTATATTTATTACTTGAAGCATTGAAGCAATCGCCATTCCCCCTTCTTGACCAATTGGATTACAACTAATATCTAAATGTTTAATGTATTCATTAATGTGTAATGCCTTTGATATACATGCTGCTCCATGTGAACCAATATCATTAGACTGTAAAATTAATGATTCAACTGATTTATTATCCTATTTATATAAATAGTGAAAAAAATTAATATTTATTAAGTCAATACTAAATATTTCATATTTTATAATATACCAATAAAAATCTTGCAATAGTTTCTGCTCCTTTATCAGATATTATATTAAATCGAAGATCAATTATTTTTAAAAATGATGTATATACAAGAGGCTTGAAAATTCCTAAAACTTGTTCATCACTAATTCTTTTTTTACGTAGATCTTCTCCATTTCCTTTAAATATGAATTCGTTTGGTATTACACTAATGAATTATTGAAAAATATATAAAGTTTAGGAATGCTTTTATTATTATTTTTTTTTAGGATTATTAATAGTATGATTACCCAGCATTTTTTTGATTTGCTATAAAGGTAATGAGTTCTTTTCTTAATTCGATGTTATTACTTTTACAAAATTCTTGATACGAATTTATATAGTTAGCTACTTCTTTATCTAACTCTGTATTCATTTTTTTTATTAAATTTAAGAATATATTTTAATTTTTTTATAAATGTTTTTATTTATTTATTATAGTAAGTTATTTTAACTTTAATTTTAATTAAATTTAAAATAATAATAATAATAATAATAATAATAATAATAATAATAATAATAATAATAATAATAATAAAAAGGGTTACTGTTAAATAATATTTATTATAATCAAAAAAATACTGGTAACAATTAAAATATATTAATATAATAACAAAATAATAAAATAATATAAATAAATAATATTATAAAAAGATAATAATTAAATGGAGTATTTTCCTAAAATTTTATTGGTTTTTTAATTGTAAAAATGAAGATGGATTTAGAATTTATTATTTTAAATATTTAAAATATTTCTTATAAAAAAAATAATTGTAAAAAAAAATATTAAAAAATAAAATAAAAATAAAATAATTAAATATTTAAAATGGAAAAGTATTCTCATTGGAGAGATTCGGGTTAGCTAATATAATATATAATATAAATAATAAGAAATAATAATGATAAAACTTTTTAATAACTTTTTTTTAATATCTTTAAATATCCTTAGGAACTGGTATACAGCCTTTTTTACCTTTGAAAGTAATTTTAATTTCTTATAAAAAATAATAAAAACAATAACAATAAACACTATATTTATTTATTAATCAATTGTCATTTTAAATATCCTATTGTTGATTTTAAAATGAAATAAAAAAAAAAAAAAAAAAAAATGAAATAGCCTCCAAAATCTAATTCTGCTTTAGATGGAATTTTATTTTTTTTAAATACTTTTATAATTGGACCACCATTAGCAATAATAAGACTTTCACTTATATTCATTGTATTTATTATGTATTTAATTCAAAATATTATAATAAAACTTGTAAGTACAATATCATTTTAGATTTTTTTTTTTTTCTAAAATTTATATGAATATTTTTCTAACGAAAACCTTTTTAATGTTTTCTATTTTAAATATTTAAAGATACCAATTGATTCTATTAAATGGTTACTTGGTAAAATTCTTTTTACTTTGGAAACAAGAATGGTATTATTTTATATGGGATTTAATTGGATTAATTCACAGAAAGTTACTTTAACTAGAGGGTAATTTAAATAAATATTATATAATAAAATAAGCATAATAGACATACTAATTTTGTTATATTTTTTATTTTTTATAAATTGAATTTTTAATTTTTATCTTTACTTAATTCTCTAATTCTGGAATTGAAATGAAAATTAATTTAATATTATTCGATATACTATAAAAAAATAGACGTAAACATGCCAAAAAAGAAATTACTAAAGTTTCTCATGGTGATGTTATTGTTTGTAATTGCCAATCTTATGTTGATGTTATTTACTTTTTATTCAAGTAAGTTTTTATAATTTTATCTTTAATGTCAATTTTTATTTAAATTCTAATTATTTTCATAATAAAATTATAGGTATAATCCAATATTTATTAAAATTTTTGAAAATGGAAAAGTTAAGCCAATTAGTTTTTTAGAGGCAATTAAGATTAATGGCTCATATCCAGAATTAAAAGAAGAAGAAGGTGCTTCTTCTTTGAAAGATATTATAAAAGAAGCAAAAGAAAAGAAATCAGGTCCAGTTGTTGTTTTCCCAGAGGTAAATAAAGAATTTTATATAATACATTATATATTTTTATGAAATGTTAAACTATCTAACTATTTAATCATATAAGGGAACGACAACAAATGGAAAAGGTTTATTAAAATTCCTTCCTGTTTTTAAAGATTTTACCTCTAAAGATGAATTAGTACTTCATGTATACTCAATTAAGTAATGTTAATAAAATATCAAATACTTTTTTGATTTCTTTCAAAATACCTATAATTAATATAATTAATATAATATAAATTATTCAATAATGAAATAAAGATATCAATTTTCAGGATACAATATATCTTATACCGTTGGATCTAAGTTTGGTCATTTATACAATCTTTGTACTAAAGTAAATAAAAAAATTTTAAAAAATTATAAATAATATGAAATAAAAAAGATCATTATTAATTTATATTTATATATTAAAATAATGTAAAAACAGCTTCATCATTCAATGAGTGTAAAATATTTATCAGCCGAAGAATCTCAATTTAATGATATTGCAGCTCAAGCCGATTTACCAAATTCAATTGTTGAAGGTCAATTAGGTGCTCACATAAGTAAGCTTATTGGACAAGTCCTTCGTATTCGTAAAACTGGTTTAGGTGCTAAAGATAAGCAGGAATTTTTGGATTATTTCAATGAAATAAATAAAAAAGGATATAAGAATACAAAAAAAACTAAATAAGTTTATAAAAATTCTGAAGAAAAGCATTTATAAATAAATAAATAAATAAATAAAAATAATAAATAAATAAATAAATAAATAAATAAATAATAAATATATATAATTAAAGTTATAGATCATATCACGTGTTATATTCTTGTACTACAAATTATTCTTCATAATTTCATTATAAATTAATTGAATTATATTATTTGATTTAAAAAATAATTTTTTAATAATTCTTTAATAATTCACAAAATTTATATTATTATATATAATACAATACATATCTGTATACATTCATTTATTGAATTATTTATAATAAAATTTTTAAATAATATTTTATAAATTATTTATTTTATTAATATTAATATTATTATTTTTTTTTTGTTTTTTATTTCTTGAGTTTATAATAAAAGAAAATTAATTTATTTTTTAACCATTATTCAATTTCTTATATTATAGACCTTCACTATTTCAATAAATAAAAAATTTGATAATGAGTAATGCAATAAGTATTGAGGAATTCAATGCACTTCAAGAAAAGGTTTTTTTTTTTTTATTATTTTTAATAATAATTATGTATAATTGAAATTTTTTTATTTATAATAATTTTAATGATAAATGAATATTATATATATCCATTTTTAATAACATATTTAAAGTTACAAAATACAATAAGCCAAACTTTTGATTATAAAAAACAAATTGAAAAATTAACAAAAGGTTTATAAAATAACATAGATAAACAATATATATAGTATAATATATAATAAATTACATCAGTATTTATTATTGTAAAAATTATTATAATATTGATTTAATTATATACTTTTTTATTTAAAAATAAAATAAAATAAAATATAGAACTTGAGAAAGAAAAAGAATCAAAATTAAAAGATAAAGCAAGTAAGTTTTTTTTTTTTTTTTTTTTTTTTTTTTTTTTTTTTTTCCTCTAAATATTTGAAATCAAATTTTTATTATATATAAAATTTAATTAAAAATTTATATTTGTAACTCTAATGAATTACCTTATATATAAAAACATAACATATAAAAAGGTGCAGGGATAAATAGTTTTTTAAATACTTTAAAAAAGGGAAATTTAGCAGACGAGAATGAAAAACTAAAAGCTGAAATTGAACTTTTAAATGATTTCAGAGTTCAAGTATTAATTTAATAATATATTAAAATTTGTTATATTACTAGTTATTATTTTTATATATATTTATTAAAATCAAATAATTTATTATTTCATATATATATTATAATAGAATGAAGCTTTAAAAAATCATATTCATTCATTAACAAATAAATTTGATAATGAAATTTCAATTCTAAAATCAGAATTAAACAATTACAAATTAAATGAAGAAAATCAAAATAATAATAAAATTAATGTAAAGAAAAATAAAAAAAAAAAACTCATTTTAAAAGTTAAAATTGTGATTCTAATATAATTTCTTATTATTTATATATATATATATATCTTCATTATGAAAAAAAAAAAGATACAGGGAAAAAATACTGAAAATTCAATTCAAGGTTTTTAAAATATAAATTAATTTTTATTATTTTAGAAAATGTATTAAAATAATATTTCATTAACTAAATACTTTATATTTATTTTTAAACTATTAATAATAGGTGGAGATGAAATTAAAAATTTTATTAATTCAATTGAAAAATTAAAGGAGAAACATATATCAGATTTGAGTAATATAAATGACCATATTAATAATTTTAAACTCTCTACTTTTGATAATATATCTGATAATGATAGAATTTCTTCATTAAAGATTTTTCAAAATTTTAAAGAAGAAATAAAGTTTTTAAATAACAATTATTCTATATTACAATATAAGGATTTAGAATCTGAAGAAATAGGAAAAGTCATATTAAATGTTAATAACTACTTAAATGAATTAAAACAAACAACAATTGAAAAGTTTTCCCAACATATTAATAACAATTTTATTGAAAAACAAAAATTTCTTGATTTCAAAACCGATTATGAAAATATAATTAGTCAAAATAAAAACCTAAGTTCTGAGTTAGCTGAACTTATGATAGAAATTACCAATGAAAAGCAAGAGTTAATGAGAAAAGTTAATAATTTTCAAGATAAAAACAAAAAAAAGGAAAATAATACTTTAAATGAAAAAATAGAAGCAAATAATGATGATGAAGAAAATAACGAAATTGAAGAAAATAATAATAACGATATTAATAATAATAGTAATGATGATGATAATAATGGAACAGATGATACAAAAGATATTGAAAATATTAAAAAAACAAATGATACCCCAATTGATATAAATGAATTATCTGAAGTTGAAGTAAATATTTTTTATAATGAAATAATTAAAAGTTTTGAAGAGAATATTAATAAACTTAATACAAATATTAACAAATTAAAAGAAAAATTAAATGTAAATGAGTTAAACTATAATGAAGATAAAATAGATAACATTAATATTAGTATTGATGAAATTTATGATAATAATATTAAAGGTTTAGTAAGAGAATATACAGAAAATAATTTTGGGTTAAATCCAATAATGTCAAAGAATTCCTCATCAGTACAGGAATTCAATAAATTATACAATAATAAATTTGATTTTATTATGGAAAAATATGAAAATCAGTACAAAGAAGAATTGGAGGAAAACAATAAAATTACCAAAAATAATACCTTTAATATAGAAGAATTTGATAAGTTAAAAAATGAAATTAAGAATATTCATGAAGATAGTGTGAAAGAATTTAATGAACTCTCAAACAAGCTTTGTTACGATATCCAAATGAATAAATCAATATATAATCAAGGTGAAAAAATTGAATATGATGAAAGTCAACAAGAAAATAATAATAATGTTGTAAATGTAAATACTAATGTTAATACCGACGATGAAAATAAAATTGATGAGATTGATACTAATGAAAATAAAACAAAAGATGATAAAAATAATAATAGTAATGTTGATGTAATTGACAATAGTAGTAACAACCACAATCAAATAACCAATGAAGAATTAGAAAAACGTATATCAGAAGCTAGAATGGAAATTAAACAACAAATAGAAAATCAAATGGTAGAAGAAAAACAAGCTTTTGTTAAAAGTTTAAGAGCTGGATTTGAAAATGAAAAATTACAATTAGAAAAGGTTCTTCACGATGAATTTGAAATTGAAATTAATCGAATTTTAGATGAACATTACACTACCAACAAAGAAAAAGATGCAAAAATCGAAAAGTTATCGAAAGAAAATGAGGTTATGTCTAAGGATTTAGCAAATATAAGATATGATTTAGCAAAAAGTAATACTAAATGTCGTCAAAAACAAGAGGAAGCTGAAAATTACCAAAAAATAAACAACAATATAACTATAGAGTTAAATAAAGCTAGAGAAGAGATAAACAATTACGAGACAAGAATTATAAATGAAAAGCGTGTGTTATTAGATGAAATTGATCAGTATAAAGATCATATCTCTGTAATCGAAAAAGCTAAAGTTGATTTATCAAAAAGATTTGATGAAGAATTTATGACAAAAGAAAGTGAAATAAATAGAGTAAGACAGAAAATAGATGAATTAATGAGAGAAAATTATTCATTAGAAGAAAAGTTTAATATTAAAGCTCGTCAAACCGAAAGTATACAAGCAACAATGTTAATGAATCAGGAAGAACTTGAGCAAGTTAAAGAGAATCATTCAAAATTAAATGAAAAATACGAAACATTAAATTCTAAATATAATACATTATTAAAGGAATTTGATGTATCAAAGGCTAATTGTGATCGTAATTCAAAGAATATATTAGAAAGTCAAGAAATGGTAAAGGAATTTAAAAAAAAAGCAGTTGAATTATCACAAACAAATGAAGAAAGTGTAAAAAAGATTAATGAATTAGAATACCTATACAAAAACTCCAAGAAACAACTTGAAGAAATAACAAAAATCAAAGAAGAAGAAGAAATTGAATTGAGAAAATTAAAAGAAGAATCAGAAACAATGTCTAAAGAAATTAAAAATATATCTGAAAAAAATGAATTATTAATCAAAGAAAATAAGGAATTAGAGAACAAATGGCATGAAACTGAAAATGAATTACGTGTTTCAGATAGAAAGAAAATTCAAGTGGTAATATGCTATTTAATAAAAATATAAAATAATTATTTTAAATCATATGATTATATAATTATATATTATTGATTACTCATTATATAACTTTGATATTTAATTATATATATAGATTAAAGATTTACAAAAGCAGTTAATTAAAGAAAGAAAATCTCAAATAAAATCAGGTGATAGTACAGACTCAATTTCAACAATGGCATCCCCTAATCCATCTTATTCTTCACCAAAACTTGTTGAATTACCGATGAAATCTTCAAATCATATTAATAATCAAGAGATTGTAAGATTTTACTATAAATTAATATTTGTTTTTTTTATATATATTAAATTATCTTTTTTTTTTTTTTTTTTTTTTTTACAAGTCTGATAATCAAAGTTCGTATAGCGCATCTTCATCATATGTAAGAAAAGCATCAAAAACAATTGAGCCATTAAGTTCTTCACCTTTACTAGAAAGTCCAACTCCAGAATCAACATTTAGCAATTCTTCAGCAAAAACAACAAAACGTAAATTAACTCCAGAAGAAAAAATAAAAGTTCTTCTACTAAGAAACAAAAAGTTAAATGAAGAATTATCAACAAAATCAAAAATATTACAACAATATATATTACAAGAACATTCAGGTAAAATTATAGTAATATTTATATTATAATTGTAACAACATTATTAAACAATACTAAATTATAATAAATAATAATAGCTGAATTGCAACCAGATAATGTTAATAAACCAAAGGTAAAAATAGAATATAATTAATTAAGCAATAAAACAAAATTTCTAAAATGTGTTTTTTATAATTTATAGTTATTTAATATTGGTATATTATCAAACCAAAAATTATTACAAAAAACGGATCCATTAATTGTTACACAAATCAATCAAAAATTACAAAAACTTGTAGAAGTAACTATTTAAATTTATAATGAAACAAAAATTATTTAAAATTAAAAGTAATAACTATTAATCTCTATATATTTAATATTAAAAAAATAAAAAAAAAAAAAAATAGGAATTAACAACGAAAAACATGGTTCTTAAAGAAGAGTTAGATAAAGCAAAATCATCATCAAATTAATTTAATGGAAAGATATGTTTAATAGTTTTCAATAAGTAAAATATTAAGGAAATAAATTAGAAATAAAACAAAATATAATTTAAATAAAAAATAAAATATAATTAATATTTAATATTAAAAATATAATATATACTAAAAAATAATAATAAAAAAGGAATATCATTATTATAATCATAATAAAAATAACAACAATAATAATAACAATAATAACAATAATAGCAATAATAATAATAATAATAATAATAATAATAATAATAATAATCCAATAATAATAATTCAATAATAATAATTACAAATCTCAAAAATCATAAATATGAAAAGAAATCAAATAATTTTTACATAAAATATTAATTTTTCTATCTTTTCTTATTAATATTTTATTTATAAATTTTTTTTTTTTCTTTTGTTCATTATAATAATTTAATTTTTATATTATAGATGTATTTATATTATTATTTAGAACAGCTCCTAATATAAAAGTAAATTAGAATTATAAATGAAAAATTTATAATGTTTTTAATTAAATTATTATAATTAAAGTAATGATTATTAATAAATTTAAAAAGTTTAATATAAAACTTTTTTTTTAAAAATAAGAAATAAAATAAAATAAAATTTATTAATAATTATTTATTAATTTATATAAATATGTATAATATGTGAAATAAAGAGTTAAATGCAATTAAATATATATCATTAATTTTTATCTTCGTATAAACACTTAAGACGTTCATCATTCTTTAATTTTATGTTAAGATTAGTTAATTTAGTTGAGGCAACTTCCTTTTGCTAATAAATTTTAATTATATATATATATATATTTTTAGTAATTAATATAGATTTAAAATTATTAAATAAAAAATATATAAATTAAATTACCTTTGCTAAACATTTTTCTAATACATGAATTTTAAATAATGCTTCATTACAATAAACAACATATGATTCTGTTTCATCTTTTGTTAATGTATCTGCATTCTTTGAATATTCTAATTGACGTCTTTGATATTCTTTTGTTGTATAATCTAAACGAGATTGAATGATATTTCCCTTGTCAATTAAACGTTGTTTAAAGCTAGCAAGGCATTCATCGCGTATTTGTTGAGCCTCTTCTTTAGTTAAATCGCTACCATCTCCTTTAGCCTAAAATATTTAATTGTAATTTAGTATAAAGAGGTATATAGTCTATAAATTATATATACTTTTAAATATTTTAAAATTTACATATTTAATAATAAATGGCGATAAGTAATCTAAATCAGCAAGCTTATTGTCATCATCATTTTTATGAGGATCGTTTTCATTTTTGATTTGAATCTATAAAATCCGAAAATTTAAAATAAATTAAATAAATATTTTATTATCTTTCAAATGGATAGTGTAATATTTAAAAAATGATATTACAGTTTTATTTCTTATAGTATCATAGATAGATATTTGTAAAATAATATCATTTTCTTCTTGATCTCTAACTTGTAATATTTCTTTCATTTCACGTGCTGATGATTTTATTGCTTGAAGACAAAGTTGTTCTGATGATATTAATTTACATAGTTCATCATATAAATATTGTTTTTTTGGTTGTTTTAAAAATGGGTTGATCTATTATTACAAATCAAAATTACCAAATCAAATTATAATATACAATTTATTATAACGATATATTCTTAATATTTACGTTTATATATTAACATTTTATATATTAATAAATAATTACTTGAAATTCAGTTATTAGTTCATTTATATTTTCCTTTTGTTCTGATACTGGCTTTTTGAATTCTCTCCATGACTGAATAATTCTATCCTTTTCTCGGTGAAATACAACTTTTATCTTATTATATTTATACAATTATACAATTTATTAAAATCATTGTTGCTTATATTAAACAATATTTTATAAACATACTTTTTCCTTCTTTACAAAATATGTTTTTTTAGCAGCATCTTGATGTGCAGGTACATCTATATTTCTATCATATTTTTCAGCCATTTTAACTATAACTCTTTGTTCTAATAAATCACTCTAAATTGATGATTAGTGAAATTACTATATAATAAAATTAAAATAAATAAATATATATATATATATATATATTATTTACATCTAAAGAAGAATCGAAAGTCACACTTCTATAATTTAATCTATCATCTCTTTCTTGGAAATATTCAATAATCTAATGTTTAATAAATAAAAAAGTAAAGTTTTTTTTTTAATTATCCCTCTATTTTCTTAAAAACAAAATAATTTTCGTATTTTTAATTTACTTTGTTTGGTAAATCAACTCGTTTGTATAATCCATCATTTCTGGCTTCTGGATAGAAATGCATTTCTTTTGTTCTTTCTCCAACAATAATATGTTCTTTTAATCCATGTGATCGTCCTGGAAGAAAGTATTCAATAATTGTATCATCATTTGATATAATAACTCTCTCAACTAATTTATCACTAGAAATATAATAGTATAATAAATATTTTTAATGAATTATTCCATTTAATTAAATAAATTCATTTTCATTAATAGTAATAACCTTCTATTTGAATAAAATTCATGAATTTTCCCTTTAAAATTATATTTGTCATCTGCAAAATATATTATACGTTTAACAAGTCCATCTTTTCTAAAATAATCAGCATATATTTCCTAAAGTTATTATTATTATTATTATTATTATTATTATTATTATTATTATTATTATTATTATTATTATTATTATTATTATTATTATTATTATTATTATTATTATTATTATTATTATTATTATTATTATTATTATTATTATTATTATTATTATTATTATTATTATTATTATTATTATTATTATTATTATTATTATTATTATTATTATTATTACATATTTAGCATTATTATATTTTATAGTTTTCTTTCCTGATGGTGTTACAGATTCAAATTTCTCTTTACTTATAACTAATTGGTCAACCCAAGATCTTGGAAGATCCAAAATGTGTTAATAATATATTAATTACAAAACATATTAAAGTTAAAGAAATTTACAAAAATATTAATTATATAAATATGAAGCAGTTAATTTATCAATTTTATAAAAAGGATATATTTGAATTTAATTCCTCATTTTCTTCGTCGTCAGATCCTTGATCATCCGCTTTGTCATCTTGTTTATCAAATGAATATGATGGCTGTGAATTACTTAATAATAAAAATTCCCATTTTAAATTATCACTTAAATCAAATGAAATCCCATCTAGACCATTAAAGCATGGTTGCATATTAGCCCAATAATTTTGTGATGACCATACACTTTCAATACCAAGATATCTATTATCGTTAATATCTGTAATTTTTCCAGTACTGGGTTCTTTATTGCAATAATAATTTAATTTATATGTCATTTTTATATATTATTTAAAAAATAGTTTATTAATCAAATGATTATAATACATATTATATTATACCAATGAAAAATGCTTCTGAAATTTCTCTTTTTCCTGGTAAAATTAAAACCCATGCATGAACTCTCATTCCTCTCAAGAAATCATAGTTTTCCTCTTCGTCTTTCTATTTATATATATTTTATAAAAATATTAGATAATTTATTGGGTTTTTTCTATTTTAATTATTATATAGAGCATCATTTCAATATTTATACTTTTCTCTGAATTTCTTCTTCTTCTAATTGTTTTTTTTCTAATTCTAATTGTGCTTGATATTTTTCCTTTTCAGCTTGAAGTCTGAGAAAATTGCTTTCAAATTTTTTAGAAGGTTTTATTTTATATTTAGATTCTTTTTCATTTTCATGATTCTCATTTAATACTTTAAATGAATCTGCAATACTAATAGGATTAAAAATTTCTTCACCATCATTATTTGGTTTTACTATTTTCAATGGTTTTGGGAGATCATCATGTTTAATATATGATTCTGGAGGTTCAAAATATTCTTTTGATTCATCTAAAAGAGTTACATCTGCCGTTGCATATCCAGAAACTATATATGCATCATACCCTACACCTCTTAACAAAGATACCAAAAGTGTTGCACATTCAAAACAATTACCAACTTGTTTTTCTAATGTAAATGTTGGTGATGTCAATATTGTTGGCTATATAAAAAAATATGTACAAAAAATAGAAAATTATTTATATAATTAGTGAAATTTTTTAATATTAAAATATACTAATATTTTTAATATTAATTATTACTAGTTCATGGCTTGGCTCCAATGGTTCATATCTAATATAATTTGCTACGAACAATGCACATGTATTATAATCATATATTTCATTAAAAGGAAGTTGTGTTGGTCGAATAGTAGTACATACAAATTTCTTATTTTCAAAATATTGGTTACATATAATTCAATTTAATAAGTTAAAAATATATATGAAAGTTTATAATAATGAATTTTTAAAATAGCATACCTTAATGCCATATTCATTTTCAGGACATAGCATTAATTTTTTTCTATTTGGAAATTGTTGTGTATATTGTCTATTAAAGTTTGAAACATATTTTAAAATCATATTTTCTTTTTCTGTATTTGATATATATGACTTTGGTGCGTTTTCCTTATTTTCTCCTTCTATTTCTATAAGCTTATTTCTTTGTGAGGTTTTTTTTGATTTATGTTTTCTTTTACTCTTTTTATCATTTAATTTATCGTTTTTATGATGATGATGATGATGATGCTTTTTTTCAGAATTGCTAGTTTTTTTATGTAAATTATTTTCTTCAGTATTTTCATTTTCTTCGTTACTATTCTCTTTGTTCTCTTCATTATTATTTTTTTCTTGGTTTTCATTATCTTGTTCTAAATTTTCGTTATTATTCTTTTCTTTTTCATCTTTTTCTTCTTCATTATTATCTTTATTGTTATCATTATCTTCACTATTATTTAAATTATCATTTTCTATATCTTCATTTGTATTGCTTTCATTATTAATGTTTTTTTCAGATTCTTCTATTATATTATTATTATTATCATCATCATTAATATTAGTATCACTTGATTCTTTGTTTTCTATTGTTTTTGTTTCATCTGATGAAATATTGTCTGAATCTGAATAATCTGAATCTGAATCTGAATCTGAATAATATGAACTATCAGAAGAGTAACTGGTTTGACTTTCAGACTCTATTTCATTATTTTTATTATCTTCTGTTGAATTTTTATTTTCAAATTCAGTATTAATATCATCATTAATAGAATTTTGTTCATTATTTTCATCTTGAATATCATTTGCTTTAGAATCTTGATCTATCAATTCACTATTAGTATTTATATTATTACTACTATCTGTTTCTGACATTTTCAAAAATTATAATAAATTATTAAATATAATTTTAATAATAAACACAAGTTTTATATTAAAAATTTATATTTTTTATTTTTTATTTTTTTTTTTTATTAAATGATTTAAACTTTAATAATTAATGATATTTTATTTTTTTAAATAATTTTATGTACAATAAAATATAAAATATTAAGGAATATGTAACATTTCTTTTTTTTTTTTTTTAGAGCGGAGCAAAATATATCATACTATTTATTAATAAATATTTATCCTATTACACCAAATTTTATGGAGGGGAAATAAATGAAAAAAAAAAAAAAGAATAAAAAGTACTAAACTATATATATTAATTACAAAACATATTATTTTTTATTTGTTTTGACTTTTAAATGCTTGTTTAATTTTGTTTTGGTATTTTTCTCTTTCTAATGATTCATATTTAATTCTTTCTATTTGTTGTAATTCCTCCATGAAGTAATTATTTTCGGTCATTTGTAACTATCATAATTTAAGTTAAAAAAAAAATATTAATATATTTTTATTTGATTCTTAATTAAATTGTTAAAACTTTAATATTTTTACTTTATTTTTCATATTAGTTAATTCTTGTTGGAATTTTTGCACATTTTCACCCTTTTTATTTAATGAGCAATGAATAGCCATAATGTAATCATTGTCAGGCGTTATAGGTCTAATTCCTCGTATATTTAATTCATCTATTATTTCATCCCAAATTTCACCAATTTTAAAATCTAAAAATTTTTTAATCTTTTATTTACAAAAGTTAAAATTTTATAATAAATAATTTATTCAAATTATATGGATAATATTTTATGAAATATAAAATTAAGATATTAATTATATGTACATATTCTAAATAAATTTTTTGATCAATAGTTAATGTACTATCAAAGGTGTCAAATCCTAAAATTTCAAACATTGAGAAAATTTTAACCTTTATAGTAAAATAAAAGCCAGTTAATTTAAACATTCTTTTTTAATGGTAAAAATAATAAATTTATTAAATAGTTACCCTGCAATCTTCCTTCATTTCATTAATCGCGCAACTCTCATTCAATTCTATGTTTTCTTTTAATTTTACCTTTAGAATAAAATAATTTTAATATTTATTATTATCTTTATATCAATAATAATATTATTATATGTTCTAATTATTTACATTATCTCTCTCATATTTATCGGAATGTAGAGGATTTTGAGTATTTGAAATTATGTTATTATTTATTTTACTCACTAAATATGTTTAATAAAAGTTGATATATTATTACTAAATTTTTATAAAGAAATTTTTTAAGAAAATATTAAATCTAACCTCCTATACTATTTTCTATTTCAATCCATAAATTTATTAACAATTGCTCAACTCCAATACTGCTATTATTAGTGCTTCTCCACAACAACATATAGGATCTCGCCTATTAAATATGAAATACTCTATGTAAATTACTTTATATATAAAATAAATTGATTTTATATTGCATTTAATTAATTTATTTATTACATTAATATTTTCCATTAAATCCAACAAACAACCCATTGAATAATTTCTTATTTCCTTTTTATTTTCAACCAAATTTAGCATTAATTCTATTCCCTCATTCTCAAAAAATTTAAATTCACTTTTTTTGCAACCACATATTGTTTTCCATATACAATCAATGGTTGATATTAATATTAATTTTTCATTGTTTTTATTAGGGTTTTGATATCTATAAAAAATATTTAATTATTATTTAATATCTATATATAAATTTTTTTTATATTATATAAAATGTATATACTTTAATTTTTGTGCTATTATTTCAACACCTCCTTCCTTACTAAATATATCCTTATTTTGCATACAATCATAACAAAGAGAGGAACATATCATTAATCCAAGTTGAATAATTTCACAGTCAGAATTATTTTTTATAATTTCTAGGGATTAAAAAAATATTATTGGTCAAAGTTTTTTAAATATTACTTATTATATAAATAGTTATTTAATACCTAATACAATTTTAAATATTCCTAAATTTCCTAAATGAGTTTTCATATAAATTCCTAATTGAGATATAAATAATATTACTTTCAATGTGGAAGGTATTAAACCTACTGTTGATGAAATTATATTACATCCATCTGATAATCCTGACTCATTAAAAATTGCATCAGGAAGATATTTAAAAATATATTGACATCCATTGCATTTATACCATCGTTTTAATATTGATTTCTCTTTTAGCATCGAATTTAATATATCTAATATCTTTATAAAGTTTAATAATAATAGTAGAATAATAGTAGGCAATAAAAAGAATTATTAATATATATATATATAATAAAAAGTACCATATATTAATTATTACCTGAAGTTGAAATTGCTTTAATTGCATAATATTTAAGTATTTTGTATATTCATTATTTTCAAATGTCAAATATTTTAGTGAAAATTCCAAAAAACCTAACTATATTTATAATTAAAATGTATTTTTTTTTGTTTAGAAAAAGAATGATTAAGATAATTAATTTTTTCTAAAGAATAACATTATTACATCTGATAACAAGTTAATGTTTTCTTTTGAGTGACAAAGATAACATAGTATATTAAGTAAAATTTGTTTATATTCAAAATCTATCGGAATTATCTATTTATAATCAATATTTTTTGAGTTAAATTGTATTTTAGATATTAGATCAATTTTATAAATTTAAGATAATATATTTATATATTAAATAAATACCTTCTTCATAAAAATAGAATCTTTCTTTACTAATTCATTATAGATTGTCTTCGTTAAATTTGCTTTATAAAACAATAATGTTAACTTTTTAGAAGAAATCATTGTAATTTCTAGTATTCTCGAAAAAAAGTATATTAAAAAATAAGAAATTTTATAAGTTAAAGATATAAAAGAAAATTATATTGACTCGATAACGTATATATTTATTCTTTTTCTTTTGTATTATTATTAAAATAAAAAGGATATTGTAACAAGATCATTTCTAATATTTTTATGAATTTCTCGTTTTACAGAAACACAAATTTGTTCATATATATTTTTTAAGTTAGAAATACTTTCCTATTATTTATAAACAATCAAATAATTAGTTTATCATTTTAATAACATATATATTTATTCGATATTCTCACTTTATTTGCCATTTGCATAATTGCATCTTTTTTTCTTCTTGTATCAATAATATATAAAAATATTTCAATTATAACATATATTGAATCAAAATCTAACTTTAACTTCTCTATATTATCACAGGTATTTGGTTTTGTAATTGTTAGTGTCGAAGTAGATTTTTCATCCTTAAATTTGATACACATATATAAATGTATATTAGTTTTTTTTTTAACAATACAAAAATATATACAATATGAAACTATTAATATTAATATATATATGTATATATATGTACAAGATCAGTGGAATTAAATTCACATTGACTATCATTACTTGAGATAATTTGATCCTCTACTTTATTATCAATTAATGAAAAACATAAATTATTAACTATTTATTTATCTAATATAGGTGAGTATTAATAATTAATAATGAATAAAAATACTTGTATCTCTGTTTATATTTGAGCATTTCGAATCATTTTCTTCAATATTTTTATTAATGTTGCTTAAATCGCCAAGACTTTGATGAGGTGTCACTGGAACTTCATAAAAAATTTTACTACCTTTATTATTTTCGCTGTATTCATTATCATATTTCTTTTTTTTTGAGAAATTTTTGACATTTGACATTGAGTTAATAAATTTACATAAAAGATTCATTCCATCATCTATATAGATTAATATACATAATTTTCATTTGTTTAAATATATTTTCATTTAAAATTTTGTTATATTTATTTATTAATAGGTTTAATATACTAACGATTTAAAAACTTATCATATAAATTATTCGACTGTAATAGCGTTTTTAAAGTTAATAACAATGATATTTGAACTTCAGAATTTGTTGAAATATACGGTGAATCTAATAAATAATTGATGACTTTCCTAGTTATATATATGTATCATTAATATAATGAATGTATATAATATTTGTATTCTATTAATAGTTTATATATATAGATAAAATACGATTTTTCAATTATTTGAAAGGATTTTGATGATTGTTTAAAATAGTATAAATTGAAATAAATATTTAATGATTCTTGTGAAAGTGGTTTATTTAATATTGGTGGATCAATTGGAGGTATCAGGGTATCATTTTTATTATTATTTGAGAAATTACTTATTGTCTATTAATTTTTCATAAAAATAAATAAATATAGTATTTTAAATTAATAAATATATATAATTATAAAAAATATTTAATGCTAAAACAAAAAAAAAAAAAAAAATTACTTTTAGAATACAGTAACACAATTCTTTATGGTTCGGAATTAAGATAGTTTTTAAAATAGTGTTTAATAATTTTATCTTTATATTTTCTAATGGAGTATTACAATGATTAAGGAAATCATATATTCTATATTACAATCCCATTTATAATAATAAATAAAAATTTTAAAGAGATATTTAATAAATTATATTTATGAAATTGAATTTTAATTTTTTCTTGATTGTATTCCATTTTTTTTTTTATTTATTACTTAATGCTCTCAATTAAATCGATTAATGGTTTAACAAGAATATCACCACCTTGTAAAATTTTTTGTCTTAATGTATCAATGATATCTATTAACCAAGGAATATATTCATCTTTCTATTACATTTATATTTAAGAATTAAACATTTAAATATATATTTTCAACAATGCAAAAAAAACATTAATATAATAACAATAATATATGAATGAAATACCATAGTTTCTGTAATTATTCCGACTAATTTTTTTATTATCGTTGCATGTCTTTCATAAAGTAAACATGTTCTCTTACCATTTAGTACATCCATAATCATTGGAAAATTAATTTTCTTTACTTTTATCATATCTGTAAACTTTGGCATTAGATTTCTATAAGTTTTGTCAATTTCAATTTCATCATAATTATTTAAGGAAGAAAGTTGATTCTCATTTCTTATGTCCTCAATTTTTTTACTACTACGTTTTTCTGAATCAGATAATGTTGATATATAATTATCACTCTTTTCACTTTCCATATTAGAATCATTATTATTATTATCTAAAGTATTATTTATATTAGATTCTTTAATATTATTTATTACATTTGGACATTGTATCTGACCATTATTATTATTATTTTGAGGAAATAATACATTTGAAGTGTATAATGTTGTATATTTTTTTAGTTTAGGTAATTGAGGATAAGCACCATCGGGAAGGGAATGCAAAAAGCGAGTTGGATCAATTCTTTTAATTCTCCCTGATTTATAATCATCTACTAATTGATATGCTTTTTCTATTTCTTTTAATTCATTTTCAGATAAAATCGAAGATGCTGATGGTGAAATAAATGGTTTATTTTCATTATCATCTCTATCAGATAATAATGGATTCAGTATCAATTCATTTTTTAAACTTATTTTAGAATTTTGTTCTTGAATATTTTCTATATTTTTTAATTCTTTATTACTTATTTGATCTTTATTATTTATTAATATTAATTGATTCTCACTAACAACAGGTGTACACGATTCCATGATATTTATTATAAATTAATACTTATTTTTAAAAAATTTAAAAAAGACTTTTACTTTTTTTTTTTTTCAAAGTCTTTGTAAAATTATACATAAAATATTAATTTATAATTTATTGGAATATTCAAAAATAGAATATATTAAGTTTTAAAGTTTAAATTTTTTAAAAAGTATATAATTATATAATAATAATAATTAATAATATAATACTATTATTCTATTATACTGTATATAATAATAATATTTTTTGATTTTCTATAATGGATTTTTAGGTATATATATATATATATTATAAATTTTATAATAATAATACTTTTTTAAAGTATTCAAATATCAAAATTAAAATGATAAAAAAAGGTTTTATTTAATAAATAATTAATTATTTAACCAATAATATTAAAGAATTAATGTTAAATTATTTTTTTGGTAATGGACAATAAAAAAAAAGAATAAAGGTTTTATATAATCTTTAAAAAAAAAAAAGAAAAGGTTTATTATTTTCATAAAATAATTGTTAACTCGTTTTCCAAAGTGAAAAAAAAATAATGTATAAATAAATATATTATTTATATTTTTACATTTATATAAATAGTTTTATTTTTATTTTAATGTGTAGGTTAGGTTTGAAACTATTTTCAATTTTCAATGATTTTAAAAAAATTTAATTTTTTTTTTTTTTTTTTTTTTTCATTTAAAACTGCTTAATTTTTTTTATTAAAAATATTTTTTTTTTCAGAAAAAAAAGCAATTTCAGTTAAATTCACAAATTAGAAATAAAATTGTTGTTATAATATATAAATATTTTGGTTTATATATGATATAATCTTTCAAATATACTTTCTTAAATACAGTTTATATTTATATTTTAAAGATTAATATAGTATTGTTTTATTCAAATTTAACATTTTATAAAGTATAATTTATATTGATAATTAATAATACTTAACTAATTAAAATATAATTAATATCCAAGGTATTTCTTTATAATTGTTCATTTTTAAAAATATTCAATTTAATTATTTATTTAATTAATTTTAATACTATATATATTTATAAAATGCAATTATAATTAATTAAATATATTTATTTTAAATAAACTTGAATTATTTAATCAAAATATAATTATTTATTATTCATATGTTATATGCCAGTTTTAGTTTATAACACTAATATTAAAAAAAAAATAATAATAAAAGAAATAAAAAATGTCTTTAGTAAATATAACGAACGTTCAAATACCAAACAACCCAACATTATTTAATACAGAATTTCAATTTGAAATAACATTTGAATGCTTAGCACCATTAAAAGAAGGTTTTTGAGATATTTTATTCATCCTTAATTAAAAAAAAAAAAAGGAAAATAAAAAGCTAAATTGAATTCAAATATTTTTTTTTAAAAAAAAAAAAAAGATTTAGAATTTAAAGTTATATATGTAGGTTCAGCAGAAAGTGAAGAATACGATCAGGAATTAGATTCAATTATGGTTGGACCAGTTCCTCTTGGAATGAATAGATTTGTATTAACAGTATGCATTAATAAATGTATTATGATCATTGCTTATTAAATAATGTTATAAAATTAAAATTAATTTTTTTATATAATGATTGTTGTAGACCCCAGCACCAAATTCAGATAAAATTCCAACTGACGATACCATAGGTGTAACTGTTGTTCTTTTGACTTGTTCATATATGGGAAGAGAATTCGTAAGAGTAGGTTATTATGTAAATAATGATTATATAGATGAAGAGTTAAGAGAAAATCCTCCACCACAAGTCGATTTTTCAAAATTATATAGAAATATACTTGTTGAAAAACCAAGAGTTACTCGTTTCTTAATAGAATGGTACTAAAAATCCTATTTATAAAATTAATAATAAAATTAATAATAATAATAATAAAATTAATAATAAATAAATAAATAAATAAATAAATAAATAAATAAATAATAGGGATAAACCTTTGGAAGTAGAAATGCCACCAGAAAATCAAATTGATATGGAAGATGATATTATTGACCTTGATGAAGATATAGATGGGGAAGAGGAAGAAGACGACGATGGCAATGATAGTATGGTGGATGATGAATAATCAATTAATTTGGACAAGACAATATATTTATATAAGCAATATTATAATACAAAAACCTCACTTCAATGAAATAAATATAGAATATCTATTACATTATTACATTTTTTTAAAAAAAGATTTATTTATTTATTGATAATAATTTATATAATATATATAAACTAAATAAAGATTAATAAATTTAAAGCATAATATACTTTTAATTATTTATTATTTCTTATATAATTTGAAGAGTAAGCGAAGGGATGTAAATGAAAATTGAAAACTATTAATTTAATAATATTTTAAAAGGTTCTTTTTTTTTTTTTTTTACTACATAAAAATAAAGATAATATTTTTTAAAAAAAAAACAAATAAAAACTTTCTTTATTTTTATGAATAATTATGTTTATTCAACATTTTTCAAAAGAAAAATACTATTAAGATTGCTCTAAAGAATAGAAATATATACTACGATAATAAAAAAAAAAGTTTCACCTAGAAATTAGGCTACATTCATTAATTCTTTTTTTAATCCAAATATTTTAACTATTTGAAACACAATAATTAAATGTAATGTTTCACAAATTATACACTAATAACTTATTATTTTATTTGTTATGTAAGGGATAACTTTTTTTAAAAAAAAAAAAAATAAAAATAAAAGTAAAAATAAGTAAAAATATTCACATAAGGAATATTTTAAAGTTTTGAATAATTATACTAATTGCAATTTGAAATTATTAATTATATTTTTTTACAATTAATATTGCTAATTTA
This sequence comes from Piromyces finnis, assembly GCA_002104945.1. NCBI lineage: Eukaryota > Fungi > Neocallimastigomycota > Neocallimastigomycetes > Neocallimastigales > Neocallimastigaceae > Piromyces > Piromyces finnis. Next base: position 254,103 of record MCFH01000009.1, on the reverse strand, counting down.
AAATATAAATGACTATTATAAAAATTTTATATTTTTTTTTTCTAGTAAAATTTTTGATTTGATATAGTAAAATTATACTATTCATATTAAGTACATTTTACAATTGAAAAGAAAAAAAATAATATTTTATTTTTTAATCATATAGTATCCATGAATTGTAATTATTACTTTTACTTCCTAAAGTTCAAATATTTGAATAGAAATGTAGTTTCATACAATGATATTTTTATTTTATTTTATTTTTTTACAATTAAGAAACTATGTATTATATTGTATGATTATAATTTGAAAAGGTTAAATTATTTTAGGTTAATACATTTCAGTGTATAATAAAAAAAAAAAAAAGAATTTTGTGTTTCTTTATTACCATAATTTTCTGGCAAAAAAAAAAATAATAATAATATCTAACAGTGGCCTGTTTAGATAGTTTCTGAAATTAATCAAAGATTTTTTGAGGGTATCAATAAATATAGTATATTTATTATGTGTAAAATCAGTAAATGATAATATAGAGTTTATAACTTTTTTTTGGTAGTTAATAATTAATAAATTTAAAATATTGTATTGTACTTTTATCCTTCATTTAATATTCACATAACTATACTACAAAATGAAAAAAAAAATTATTATAGAAATATTATAAATTGAAAGAATTCCCAAATTATTTTATTTTAAATTATTAATATCATCATATTTTATTTTTTAAAAAAAAAAAAGGGATAAACATTAACCCAGAAAAGATATTTCAACAAAATAATCTTGCTAAATTTTCATCAATTTTACTAATTTTTTTTTTTTTTTTTTTTTTTTTTTTAACGGCATCAAATATTTTAAACTTTATTATTAATTTAATTAAAATTATAATACATGTAATAAAAAAATTAAAATTAAAATAAAAATAAAAAAAAATATGTTTAAATAAACACAAATGAATAAAAATTGAGTATAATGTATTCTAGTAATTTTAATTAAAGTAAGAAAGCCACTATCATACTAAAGTATAATAATTGTATTTGACTTCCAATGGGACACCGAGCCAAAGATCAAAATTTTATCATGGAACAAAATTATGATCTCCATTGGTTGCGCTGGCCCTCCTGGCCTGTCTTACTGTTTCTTCAGCATTGACGCTCTTGGATGTTGCTTCAAACCTTTTGAACATTGACCATTGCTGGCCAATAGCAAAAGGCATGATTTTGGTTAGAAGTTCCGCGGTTACCGTCAAGAATGGTGTTCCTTCATTAGTACCAGATTGAATCTGACGCTTACAAAGTTCTTTCCATTCCTTTGAATTGTAATTAATATTGTTAAAACTTCTTCCCCCAAGAAGGAATTTAAATATTTTACTGCACACACTAGAATAATCATACACATTAATATTCACCGGATTATTAGAACTATTACTATCATTAATTAAATTACTATCTAAATTAGAATTATTATCTTCACTATTGCTATCATTACTAATATTATTATTTCTATTACTACTATTGTTATTATTACTATTGTTATTATTACTAATATTATTATTTCTATTACTACTATTGTTATTATTACTATTGTTATTACTACTATTGTTACTATTACTATTACTGTTATTGCTATCTCTACTGATATTAACATTTTCATTATTATTGATAGGACTATTGGAATTACGTTGACTGAAAAAATTTAGTAGCTGGACTATGGAATCATAATGTTTAATACGGATATCTCTAAATGTTGGACAATCTAATAACCAATGTTTAATACTTTGAACACCACTCTTGCAACATGGACAGTAGTTAGGACAAACTGGATCAACAAATTTGGCAGCTTTGGCAACTCTAGCATCCAACTTGTATCCGCTTCTTGCTTTCAATAGCCAGTAGAAGCCATAGGCAAACTCTGGGTATTCATAACATAATTTAATAAAATCTTTAGTTTCTATAAATTTATTATCATCATAATATTGCGCTTTGATTGAATTCCCTTTGAGATCTTTCCAATAAAAGTTTTTAATTGCTTTAATATCTCCATGCTTCTTTAGTTTTTTATCAAGTGTCCTACTTGATTTGCACCACGTGTATTTTCTAAATTTAGGAATGTAATTGACAAGGTGTGAGATAATACAATTTGAGTTTTTCCATTTGTTAAAACATCTAATCTGAGCTAACGCACATTTGGCTGACAATGGAGGAATATTCAAATCTTTTGAGATAGAGTATAAAGATATAAACGATACAGCTTTATGAACTCCGGCAACCCATCGTATTCCTTTGTTAACATGCTTCTGAGCAATCCTAGACCTAGCTTTGTTGGATCCAAGTAATGGTGCAAAGTATGAAACTCTGCTAATCACTTGTGAGTTAAGTACTAGCTTTTTGAAGGGAATAGGAATATTAGGATTTCTTAAGAATTTACTGACTGAAAAAAGTCCTTTCAAAACTTTGTTATTAAGAGTTTTAATTACTGGTTTAAGGGACAGATTCTTATCAAATGGAACACCAAGATAAGTATAACAATCAGTAGTTGGAATGGGTTGTCCTGCTAAGTAAAATGTTGGATCTCTCTTGTTCTGATTTTCTATAGATTCAGGACGAATCACCATCGTTGAACACTTCTGGATACCAAATTCCATTTCATTATACAATGCCCATTCATTAACTCTTCTAAGCATCTTTTTTAAGCATCCTCTTGTTGGAGCACAAATAACTATATCATCTGCAAAAAGTCCACCACAGCATCGAGTGTCACCTAGACTGACTCCTAGATCTTCGCACTCTCTAAATATATCATTAATAAAGAGATTAAAGAGAATAGGAGAAAGAAGGCATCCTTGACGGACTCCTTTCTTCACATCAAAAGATTTCGAGAATTGTCCATCTAATTTGACATTAGCCTTAGATGTTAAATATAAATTTTTGATGAATTGTAAACTCTTACCTCGGATTCCTAAACAATCTAATTTATGGAGAATATTACCGATTGGGACTGAATCGTATGCTTTCCTGAGATCTAAAAAGGCCAAATATGTCTCTTTATTATCTAATTGACGTCTACGGCATATTTCTTGGATTGAAATGAAAAGACTGATACTTTCTTCCTTTTTTCGAAAACCAAATTGTTCAGGTCTAATGAAATTATTCTTTAGACCATATTCTGAGATTCTAGTGGTGACAATTTTGGAAATCAACTTAATGCCATTTTTGATAAGTGATATACCTCGATAGTTATCACAATCTGTCAAATCTCCCTTCTTAGGAATAGAAACAATACTGGATTCATTCCATGAGTTGGGGAAGTCTCCATCCTAAATACGGTTGAATAATTTAAGAATAAAATTTAAACCATGAGCATCATTATCTGAAGTGGTATTACCGGAAGAATTATTATCTGTAGCATTATTAGAATCATTACTTGATGGAATTAATGCTTTGTAAAACTCAATTGGAATACCATCCGGACCTGATGCTTTATAATTTGGAGTAGAGAGGATAGCTGACTTGACTTCATCAATACTAATATCTTGGTTGATATCCCACTCATCAAGCATAGGAAGTGAAAAACGTTTATTCATTGGTTCTTCATACCAATGCTCCAAATCAAGACTTACACCACTTGGATCTGATGCAAGGTTTTCGAAATGATCATGCCACACTTCTAGTTGTTCTTCTGTAGCAACAACTAATTCTCCATTTTTATTTTTAATTGGTTGAGCAATAAAGAAAGAATCTTTTCCAATTTTTGCAGTTTTCTTGATCCATTTCCAGGCCTTCTTAGGATTATGACTCTTCATATACTCACATCCTGTTTTAATCCAATGAAGATATTCTTGTTTCCTAAATTCATTACATCTTTTGTGGATGTAATCAATGAGCTTACGGTAGATTTTAATTCTTTTAATAAATTCATCTATATCATAAATTCTTTCTTTTTTAAATCTCTTATACAACTTCATTTTGATTTTTTGAAGATTAAAAATTTGTTGTGAAATATGAAATGAAGACTTTATAACATTATTTGCTGAGGTAATACTGAGCTCGTCTGCAATTGAAAAAGCAGTTGAAGTAAACTCTTTGGAAAGTTCATCTGTAGAAACATTAGGATCGTTGAATTTTGCTGAAAGTATTTGGAATTTATTATGACTGAGAATAGATTCCTTTTCCTCAATACATTTTAGTCTATTCCATTTCAGAATTTTCTTAGGAACATTTAAGTCATTAGAAAAATCTTCCATAGGAATAATTTTACCATTAATGAGAAGTGGCTTATGGTCTGATACAGGATAAAAATTATTTATAAATGATCCTGAGTGAATAAGATCTTTCATCTTCGAATTGATAAGAGCATGGTCAATGTCGGAAGATTGATCACCTCGAGTCCAAGAGATAGTAGACCCTCTAAGCGGAAGAATTTCCCAATCTCCTAATCCATTAGTTGATAACCAGTTGGATAATTTAACTTTAGACATATTAAAATCACCAACAAGAATCGATGGATGGGATGAATGAGTTTGTAACCACAAGCGAACTTCTAACTTTGCATGATCAACATAGATGTTGTGATGACTATGAGGCATATAAACATTTCCAATCGAGCATTTGAATCTATTCCAAAGACTAAAAGTATAAATAGAAATAATATACTTTCCAGAGAAGTTTTCAAGTGAGGCTTGACACGAATTGTGAAAACCTAAATATAAACCTCTCATTCCCGGAACTGATTCGTCAGCTTTCTTGAAAAAGTGTCTATAGTTTCGCAAAGTAACACGACAAGGATAATCTGTATTCGATCCAGAACCATTACCAGTTTCTTGGAAACATAAAAATAATGGTTTGAAAATAGCTGTGAAATAGCTAATACTATCTCTCTTTTCGTGATTCCACCCATTGGTGTTCCAACTAAGACAAAAAGAAAAGTTATCAGGCTTGTTGGATGAGGAAGAATCGTTGCTATTATTATTATTATTAAAGTCATCGTTATTAATGGATGATGCATCAGAGGAATAAGTAGAACTATTACTAGATGGCGGTGAAACTGAAGAACTATCAACTATTGAACTGTTATCAGAGTTGATAGAGCTATTAGAATTAATTGTTGAATGTTGAGATTGAAATTGTGTTTGCTGTAGATCTGGAATATTTTCATGATGGGAAACTTGTTGAAGATCTTGTTGAAGATCTTGTTGAAGATCGGATTGTTGATGAGATTGTTGAACTGATTGTTGAACTGATTGTTGAAATGATTGTTGAATAGAATGTTGATGTTTATTAGAAACTAAAATTTTACGTTTGAGAGTGGAAAAAGTGTATTTGTGATTCCTTCTACTACGAGCTGAAAAGGAAATTGAGGTAACTGAAAGTTTCTTCTTTAACATGTGTAAGATTTTAATACAATCTTTTGATGAACCATGAACCTTGACTAAGAAAAAGTGATCATTGAAAGTTTGAAAATATTTAACACTAATAACTGAATTAAATTTATCTTCTAGAATAACCTCGAGTTTTTCCCATAGCATATTTACTGACCATGATCGAATACCACGGATAAAGGAGCGAATATCATCTAAGGGGATACCATAAGACCGGGTACCACGTCTGATATAATTCTTATCTTTAATATAAAGGACTGACATGATAATAAATTCTAATTAAAAAATATTGAATATAAAATAAATACTAATAAAAATTACAAATATAACGTATATGGAAAAAAATCTGTCTCTCTCTCTCTTCTTAAAAGTACTGGATAGTACAAAAATTGTTACGATGCTTTGTTTAAAGTTTCTTTTTTTTGAATTCTAGTTGTAAATTTTCTTTAAAAATTCTAGTTTTGGTTTGTTGTTAGTAAATTCGATTCGCTTTTTGACACTAAACTTGTTTGACTTTACTTTTCATTAAATATTTAAATTGGTAAAAAATTTGAATCAAGAATGTCGACACCAGAAAGCTTGTGAATAGTATTTTTACATGATGTAGAGTGAATCAGTCTCTTACAAGAAACAATACAACAATAGCTACATGAATATAAAAATACAATGCAAATGCTAAAGTTGACTACATTGGATTCTTACAAGAGAAGAGTAATACTACATGAATACATGAATAAAAGAAAAAATACAGCAACAAAATGTATTACTCTTCTAATTAAATACTATACAAACTTACCTGAGTATCAAACATTCAACTTATTCATCAAATACTTAAATTCGATGAATAAAATGTTTTTTAATCGCTCAGTACCATGAGCTTAGTCCTAATAATTTTCCCTTAAAGACTAACCAAGCATCCATTGCGCAATGCTTGGATTTAATTCTTTCTACTCTCTCAGTACCATGAGCATGAGTAGACCCCCTTGATAAACTCCATTATTAAATAAATGAAGGCACGTTCCTAAGAGGGCACCAAGCATCCATTGCGCAATACTTGGATTTAATTCTTTCTACTCTCTCAGTACCATGAGCATGAGTAGACCCCCTTGAGAAACTACATTTATTAAATAAATGAAGGCACGTTCCCAAGAGGGACTAATTTTTGGAAATTTAAAATTTTAATAATCCTATAATCACTGTACCATCGGCAGCTTTATCTCCTATATCAAATAAAAAATTATTATTACAAGAAAATAATAGCCAAATTAATTAAGATCAAGCTGAATTACAAGCTAGGATTCGTAAAAAAAATGTTAGCCATTGAAGAAGCGTTACTTAATAAAACCTCTAAAATTGATGATGATAAATATAATGAATTTAGTAAACAACCACAAAATTTCAATTAATTTTAAGAAAACTAGATAGAGTGATATAATGTTTATATAAAAGAATTATTAATAAAACTAATATAAAAGGTAATGAAAACAATACAATTAATAAAAATTAATAATAATAATAATAATAATAATAATAATAATAATAATAATAATAATAATAATAATAATAAATAAATAAATAAATAAATAAATAAATGAATAAAAGTATCATTGATGTTTATAACAATACAAACTTAACTATAGTTATAATTCAATTAAAATTTAAATAATCATTAAATAATAAAGATGAATATTTGAAGATGATTACACTGTATTATGACTATAACAACTATAACAAAAAATTTTCAAATAAAACAGTGAAAATAATAACAAAAATGATAATAAAAGACCATGCCGTGCTCTTAGAAGTTGTGAACTTTCAAACTTATACAATAATGTAGATATGGTATTCATCAAAAATATTTGGGAAAATATTAATGTTATATCAACAAAGTGTGTTTTCATTATTAAAATCGACACAAACAATAAAATATCAACCTATAAAGCAAGAGTAATTGTTAAAGGATACAAACAGAAATAAGACATTAATTATGACAATATTTACTCACCAACATCAGACATTGTTGGCATATTAACTTATCCTGTCCGTAGCTGCTAAATTTAAATAAAATACCAATTAGACATTAAAGCTGCTTACCTAAAATGCTCCTTTAGACAAAAAGTTTATGTATCTTATCCTCAAAGTGATAAAAATTACAAAAAGTGCTTTTGACTATTTATGAAATCCTTATACGGATGACCTAATTGAAATATTATCTCTAATTTTCTTTTTCAATGTAAGTCGGAATCTTGTTTATTCTGTAAAACTAATGGTAATTCTTTATTTTGTTTAATAGGTCTGTACGTGTATGTTATGATTATTTAATCAAGAATTAGTATGTATTATATATAAAATTAAAAATAAATTTTCTATTTCAAAATGTTCAAAATGGGAACCTATTAATTTCATTTTGTGGATCAAGAGGTTGGCGAATAGGTTGGATTATTTTATTATTAATTAAAGTTTGACAAAATTTTAGTGAAAAAAAAAAAAAAAATAAAAATTTATTTAAAAATTCTTTTATTAATAATTTAAATTTAAAATTAAAAATTGTTTTTTTTACAAGCACATAAAAGAGGAACTTTTCCAAAGTCAAAAAGTAACTATTAAAGATTTTTATATAAATTTGAAAATAATTCTCAATTAAATCGTAGCTAATTTTTTCTTTAACTATTTATATTAAAATTTCAATTGAAACCTTATAATTATTTTAGTTTTTTATTAATAATAATTACTAATAATTATTAATTAATTAAAAATAATTAATAATAAAAATTATAAAATCAATATTACTTCGAGAAGGTGTTAAACATTCTTCACTAATTAATTCTTTTAAAATTTTCTATTTATTGCTAATAACTAATTTATTAATAATTAAGATTCTTTTAAAATTTTTTTTATTATTTATTAAAGTTAATTATATTAAAATTTTTCTAACGTAATGTAATGTATCGATACAAAATTGTACATGAAAATTTCAGTTACACATTTATTGAATTTTAAATTTTACAATCACATGTACTGGTGAAAATTATGTTTCTAAGAATAGCTTTTTATTTAACAAAGCTGTTTATAAATCTGCTATTAATTCTTTAATTCACTTAGCAAAATGTACTCGTCCTGTCGCCGCTTTTGCTGTTAATAATGCTACTAGATATTGATGGTTCTGGTGAGTTATTAGTTTACTCTGATGCTGATTTTGAGAGAGACAAAACTAACAAAAAGTCAATATCAGTCAATATTATTTGTATGGGAAATAAACAAGCATCAAAGAAACAAAAGGCAGTTTCTTTTACACCAACTAAAACAGAATTTATTAGTGCTTCTGAATTAACTAGAAAAATTTTATGGTTAAGAAATATTTTCAAAGAAATATTAAATAAAAGCAAAACAACAAAATATACACAGACAATTTAATAGACATAAAAAGCAAATGAAAATGGACAATTAACAACAATACAAACACATAGACTTAATAGAACAGTTTATCTTTAATGCATTTAAAAATAATAAAATAAATTTAGAATTTATAAAATCTTGAAGATATGCTTGCTGACACATTAACCAAAAATACTACTGGACTAAAAATGATAAAATTCGCAAACTTTATTTTGATAAACAAAATAAACAATCAAGTTTGAGTGAATAATTCAATAAAAATTTATTTTACTTGTAAGAATTTATATTACAATTATAATGTAAAAATACTGTAATGAATATTAGAATAATTGTACTGTAAAATTGTACATATTAAATATTAGCCACATATTTCACCTGTTATTGCCTCAAACTTCCATAGATTATAGATTAAAAATCTATAGTCCCTTTAAGAAGTTAGCCACGAATAAAAAATTCACGTAATTATTTAGCAGGTAAAGGTCTCGTTTGTTATCGGAATTAACCAGACAAATCACTCCACCAACTAAGTACGGATATGCACCACCACCCATAGAATCAAGAAAGAGCTATAAAAAGTGATATGAAATATTATATAAAACTCTAATTATTAATAAAATTATTTTATTAATAATTACATGAAATAAATTAAAATAGTCATGTAATGATGTGACTAAAAGCAATTGAGGCGTAAATAAATTCACAAGATAAAATATATTTAAGTGACAAAATAAATTTGTTTTATTAATTAAAATAATAAAAATATAACATAATTTTATGTTATGTAAATAATTTCTTTTATTTATTATTTTTATTTATAATATTTTATATTTTATATTTATATTTTATTATATTTTTATTATACTTTAATAAATATATTTTTATACTAGTTATTATATATTTATTAATTAAACAAAAAAAAACATAGTTTACAATTATTAAAAGATATATAAACGTATTATTATTTCTTGTAATTAATTCTTTGCTTCTTGTAATTTTTATAGCCAAACATATCTTAAATAAAATTTATTTAAAAATATTATTACATAAAGTTTTCCCCTAAAAAGGAAATAGAACCGAGTTATATCATTTGGTGGAGATATCGGTTCTTTTAGAGGAGGAAGAAGTTATACAATTTTAATAAATTGTATTAGCTATTTTTTTTTAAAACATTTTCATTTTTATTAATTCTGCATATAGTTATTTAGTAACAATATATATAAAAAAATTATATATTATTATTTAATATTGATAATTGAAGTTTCATTCTTATCAATATTGAATTTAACAAAATCGTGTCAGCATAAGCAAGCCTTGCAACTCTCAGAAGAGGTATAGTAAGGGTGATTTTAATATCCTGAAGGGTGTGACGGATGGAACATAAATCATCGGATGAAAGACCCTTAAGTGTGCAGCTTATTATACACATTTTGGTGGGAAATTCAATTTGATAATAACAATATAAAATATTTAAAATTGAAATTTAATAATACATTAATAAACTAATAATTAACATACAGTTAATTAAATAAAAAAAAATTTTAAACCTTAATTTTTTTTCAGAAATATATAAAAAACTTAAAATAAATATAAAATCCTATAATAACAAAAATCTAAATAACAAAAATTATTTTCTTTTTAATTTAGAAATGAAGTTAAGTTTATTACTTTTATTTGTTTTATGGATTGCTGTTGTTAATTGTCAAGATGATGCAAATCCATTTGAAAATCAGGAGACTATGATGACGATGATGACGATGACCATTGGGGCTAACTTCGATTGATGGGAGAAACGTACTCGGAAGTTAAAAAAAAATGACGATGATGATAAATCAATATTCCTAATTACTACTACTACAATTCTACCATCTACTGTAGTTGGAAGATGTGGTCCAAAATATGGTAGATGTCCTAAAACTAAATACTGCTGTAGTAAATGGGGGTATTGTGGTACTTCTTCTGATTATTGTGGTAAAAAAAAGGATGTCAATCCAGCTACGGTAAATGTCATTAGAATGCCAGACTTTTTTTCTAAACTAAATTAATTACAAAACAAAAAGAAATAATTAAAGAATTATATAAAAACTATATAGAAATATATAGATAGAGTATTATATAATATATATTATATATAATATTATATTATTATTATTATATTATAAATTAAATTTAAAACAAAATTAAAAAAAAGAAATTTCTGAATGTATAAAACAATTATTTAATTAATAAATTTAATTAAAATGAACCAATAAAAATCGAGAATAAATATATTTAAGGACTTTTTTTTTGTGTATAATTAAAATAAAAATTTTAATTAAGTAGTCAATAAAATCATTCACTTTTTTATTTTATAATATACAAATTGAACCAATAATAAAAATTGGAAATGAATGAAAAAAAATTTTTTTTCTTTTATCCTTATTTGGATAATTCATTTTCTTGATATTAAATTAAAATTTATCAATCAAATTTACTATTGAAATAAGGTGTTTTTATGCAACACTTTAAAAAGAGTGTAGGTAAAATGAATAATAATAATAATAATAATAATAATAATAATAATAATAATAATAATAATAATAATAATAATAATAATAATAATAATAATAATAATAATAATAATAATAATAATAATAATAATAATAACAATAATAATAATAATAACAATAATAATAATAATAAATAAATGAATAAAAGTATCATTGATGTTTATAACAATACAAACTTAACTATAGTTATAATTCAATTAAAATTTAAATAATCATTAAATAATAAAGATGAATATTTGAAGATGATTACACTGTAGAAATTTTTTATTATGACTATAACAATCAGACATTATTGGCATATTAACCTATCCTGTCCTTAGCTGCTAAATTTAAATAAAATACTGATTAGACATTAAAGCTGCTTACCTAAAATGCTCCTTTAGACAAAAAGTTTATGTATCTCATCCTCAAAGTGATAAAAATTACTAAAAGTGCTTTTGACCATTTATGAAATCCTTATACGGATGACCTAATTGAAATATTATCTCTAATTTTCTTTTTCAAAAATTAAATTTATTCAATGTAAGTCAGAATCTTGTTTATTCTGTAAAACTAATGGTAATTCTTTATTTTGTTTAATAGGTCTTTCCTATAATTAATATAAGAATTATTTTATCACTTACTCCCCGAAATGGAAGAAAGAAAAATTATTTATAACTATATTTATAAGTTCCTTCTTGATGGAACTTTAGCTTAGGATGAGCTACAAATTAATAAGGCAGAACAAAGGCATTTAAATAAACAGCTTTATAGTTCATCGAAATTTCATGCACCATATATAGAGGGTCTTGAAGATTTTCTTACTAAAACAAGTCCTATCATTAGTAGCTCAATGAAACTACTTTTTGATAGATTTAATAAGGCACTAATGTAATCAAGAGCACAAATGTAATGTCGTATCGGCATTTCAAAGAAACATTATAAATGTTCCATATAAAAGTTTCAATGTTAGTATTTTTTCCAATGATAACCTTATGAACTCATGGAAGAGTTTAGTGGAAATTGTACTATCATACCTGATGTTACTTTTTTATTTTATTTAATTTATTAAGTAGGAATCAATCCTATACAGTCGCAGTACAAATTGCAAAATTCATTGAACTTAATTATTTAATTTTATTTTATTTTATTTTATATTTATATCCTTATTTATATATATTTTATCATTTTTATTTATTATTTATTATATCAATATTATCAATACTATAACATAATATAATGTAAAGTCTTAAATTAAATAAATAAATACAAGAAAAAGTGTATTCTCTTCCATATCTAAAAAAAAGAAAAAACTTCATTGATGATATTATGTTCATTGCACAAGAATTCCCCAATAAATTATTAAAACGAGTTAATGAATTGGAAATTAAGAACAAAGTAATATTTGATATTAACAAATGTGCCATATTAGTAGTTAAATTGGTCAGTTTTGGTACTTTATCCAACAATGTTGGTCCTACCTTCTATCTTGGTATTCATCGCTTATCAAAAATTAATAATTATACCTATCTTGAAATACTATTTGGTTAAACCTTAGAAATGAAACCAATCATCTAGAAAATGAGTAGTAAAATTAACTTCTTTGTTAATCCTTTTTTTTTTTTTTTTTGTAACCATAGTGTATTCATTTATTCCAAAAGGAATATTTTATTTCTTAATATAATTTTTTATTCTACATCAATCTTTGAATATAGTAAAGCTAATATTAAAATAGCACAGATTGTTCTATATCGAAGAATATATTATTACTTTGAATTTAAAATCAATACTTCAAATACAACTCCGTATAGCATGTCTAAGGAATTATTAATATCACTTATAATTAGTTTTTATGCTAATTCTCAGATACATTGCATTAATAAATGGAAAAAATGTTTTGTATTATTGCCCATTTTTAGTTAAGAATATTCCGACAATGTCCTATTATTTTTAGAATAAATGGTCCTTTAAACTAGTGGGAATGATTCATAAAAATAAATCTCCAAAAGAAGTTAGTAAACATATTAGGAAAATGACTTTTTCAAACTATTGGATGTAAAAGATATAAGAAATATATAAATACAGATTTAAAAGGTTCATATATAAACTTATTCTAAAATAGTCTCAATTTTACAAATAATAATAATTCTTTTTTTTTAATGGTTTTTAATCCAAATATTTGAAACAATAATCATTAAATGTAATGTTTCACAAAATTTACGCCAATAATTTATTAGAAATAACAATATATAATTTTATTTATGTTATGTAGGGATACTTTTTTTTTTCTAAAAAAAAAATAAAATTAAAAAAAAATAAAAATAAAAAAAAATAAAAAAAATAAAAATAAATAAAAATATTCGCATAATGAATATTTTAAAGTTTTATGTAGTTTTTTTGAATATATTATTAGTATTATGTTCAGCGGAAGAGAATGACATTGAAAAACTTCATAACTTTTTAAGCAATTACATTAAAGGAGCTCTTTATGATGTTTTTGTTTCTCATTACAATTGTAACGATAAAATCTATATGAATTGCCAAGATAATAATATAACTTCTTTGTAAGAAATAAATAATATATTTGTTTATTATATAAATTGAATAATTTATACTTAATTATTTAACTTTTCTATTTTTTTTTTCCATATGTAGAAATATTAGATTAAATAATGATGAAAACTTAAATTTTAATAATTTTAATGATTTTCCATCTTTTCATAGCTTGAAAACAATGTAATATCAAAATATTGTTGATAAAAATATAGTTAATACAATATATATATATATTTAAACCTAAAATTAATTATTTTTATTTATAAATTTATATTAAAATATTATTAAATGTAGAAAAATATTTAATATAAATTTTAATAATCAAGAATTTCCTTCAAGATTATTAAATTCTCAGAATTATCCGGAATTAACTCAATTGTATATACAAATGAATTGTATAGTATTATAATAAAATAGGAGAAATAAATGTTCTAAAATTAATTTTATTTTAAAATTAAGAATTATTAGAAATTCAGTAATTAAGAACATCCCTTCAAATTTTTCAAGTGATGCAAATTCAAAAATAAGTACAATGTAATAATAAAATATAAAATCGATGATTTATTATTATTATTTTTTTAATAATTTACCTTTAAATAAACTTAGAGAAATTGTCAATGGGTCACTAACTGAAGTTCCATATCAGTTTAGCTCATTAGTGAATTTAAAACAATTGTAAGTATGAGAATATAAATATAGCACTTTTTTTGATTATATTCATATTCAAAAACATTTTAATTAATGAAAAAAAAAATATATAAAGAATTTTGTCTAAAAATGAAATTACAGAATTAACTGAAGAAATCCACAAATTTAAAAATATTGAGACTTTGTAAGTTTTTCATTTATACTATTTTCACATATACACACATTTTTATAACTTTTTTTTTTTTTAAATTGAAATAATATCAAGTGTTATAAATAAAATAATAATAATTTACTAATATTATTTTATAGGGATATTTCAAATAATAATTTAAAAAAAGTCCCAGACGATATGATGAAAGGAATGAACAACTTAAATAACTTGTAAATAATTTATTTTTGTAAATTATATAATATAACAACAAACAAATTAATAATATAAGTTACTATATAAATCAAAATACTAAAATTTTTAATATATTATTTTCAAACGATTTTGTTTTTAATATGGTTTTTTAGGAATCTTTCAAATAATATTCAATTGAAAATGAGTGTTATTAATTTCAAGGAATCGGGATATATCGAAAATTGTAATTTCGAAAATACTAAAATAGCTTGTTATGAAAAGAATACTTGTGCTAATATAGTTCCAGAATTAAACAATTATAAAGAATGTTCATCAGAATTAATAAATAAATTAAGACCAAATAATAAGAATAGGATATTAACAATATTTTCAATTGTTTCGGTAATTCTTTTATGTATTGTTGGTTTTATTTGGATGTATAAAGTAAATAAAAAAAGCAAAAAGTCAAGAGAGGCAGATATTATTATATCACCAACAGTTAAAAATGAAAATTACTATAAGGATTCACTTAGTAATAAAAAGAATGCTGAAGAAAATAAAACAAATCAATCTTTTAATGTTGGTAATGACACACAAACAATAATAGACAATTCATTTACTAGTCATAAAGAAGCAGTATCTTCACTTACTTCTAATTCAATTTCAAATATTCAAAGAAATTTAAGTAATAATTCAAATGGATCATTTATAATTAATAATGCAGTACAAAGTCCAATACTTGTTGGAAATGATCCTTCCTTAGTTCATCCTCTGAGAAATTTAACATTACAAGCATCTAATAATAATAATGGAAATCAAATGATTAGTAGTAGTACTACTCCAATGGCATCTTCCTCAACAATAAATAATCAAACTATAGCTACTTCAATGGAAATGCAAAGTCCATTTACTAATTCTGGTTTTAATAATAATATTACTTCTATTAATGTAACTAATCCAATGTTTAAGGGTAATGAAACAAATATATTACAAATTCCATCATCTACATATATAAATCCTAATATGCCAAATAATATAATGAATGGTCAAACATTAATCAACTTATATCCTATAAATATGCTTAATTATTCGATGAATAATTCATACTTGGCTGGTAGTAGTAGTAGTGATAATATTATTCCAACCACAGATGGAAAAGATATTAAAGAGTTTGATGATAAACTCAAAAAGAAAATATTAAAAGAAAAAATGAATTTAGAAAAATTTAGTATAAACCAAAACAATAATCAAAATGATCCTAATAATAATTTACCTCCATATTCAGAATTGTAATGATTGTATAATTTAATAGTTATAAGTATATATTAAGTCTTTTAATACGCAATTTATATAATATATAATTTAAAGTGAAAATAAAAGTTAAATAAAATTTAATTGTAAAAAGAAAAAAAAAGCAAAAAATAAAAGAAAATATTTGTAATAATGCATTATTGATATTTAAAAATGTAAAAGTTACGTATTATTAAGATGAAAAAATATTATTCTTTAAAATATAAAAAATATGATATGCTTTTTATTTTATTTTATTTTATTTTATTTTATTTTATTTTATTTTATTTTATTTTATTTTATTTTATTTTATTTTATTTTATTTTATTTTATTTTATTTTATTTTATTTTATTTTATTTTATTTTATTTTATTTTATTTTATTTTATTTTATTTTATTTTATTTTATTTTATTTTATTTTATTTTATTTTATTTTATTTTATTTTATTATTATTGGAAGATTGAATAAATACTAATTTAGAACTAAAATAATGAGATATATTGTTATTTTTTCTAGTAAAAACTTTTGATTTTATTATAAAAATAATTATTATTTTTGATGTTAATTTAATTGATGTTTTATTTTTTAGTTATATAGTATCTATAAATTGTAATTATTACTTTTACTTCCTGAAGTTCAAATATTTTAATAGAAATGTAGTTATTCATATAAATCTTATTTATAGTTAATTTAATACAATACTATTATTATTTTTATTTTTATTTTATAATAAATAGTTTCTATTCATAAAAAGGATGTAATCTTCTTCAATTATGTATATTCAAGCCACATTCAAGTAAATTATTTTTATTATACAAAAATTTCTATGAATAATAAAGCTATGTGTAACTATAATAAAATTTTTAATTTAAAATTTTAATTTATTATATTACATATTTATATATTAAAAAAATTATATAAAAAAGAATAAATTCATAAACCTTTTTTTTTACAAAATAAAAAATAAAAAATAAAAAATAAAAATAAATAAAAAAATAAATAAAAAATAAAGAATTGTTTAAAAGGTAAAAATGAATTATTTGGTTAAGAAATAAAATAAAAACTTATAATAAATATAAAAAATAAATAATTAAAATTTTTAATAACAATAACTATATTATTTTTAATTTAGAAATGAAGTTAAATTTAAGTTTATTACTTTTATTTGTTTTTTTCTGTATTGCTGTTGTTAATTGTCAAGAAACTAATCCATTTTTAGATAATCCTCAATCTTCTATCAACATTGAAGATGAAAAAACAGTACCCCCACTTTTAACCACAACTACAACCACAACTACAACCACAACTACAACCACAACTACAACCACAACTACAACCACAACTACAACTACCGAACTAGTTCCAACTCAAACTACTGAATCAACTAGTACTACTGAACCAGCTCAAACTCAAACTACTGAATCAACTAGTACTACTGAACCAGCTCAAACTCAAACTACTGAATCAACTAGTACTACTGAACCAGCTCAAACTCAAACTACTGAATCAACTAGTACTACTGAACCAGCTCAAACTCAAACTACTGAACCAACTAGTACTACTGAACCAGCTCAAACTCAAACTACTGAACCAACTAGTACTACTGAACCAGCTCAAACTCAAACTACTGAACCAACTAGTACTACTGAACCAGCTCAAACTCAAACTACTGAACCAACTGGTACTACTGAACCAGCTCCATCCCAAACTACTGAATCTACCACAAAACCAACTTCATCTAAAAATGATGATGAAAGTGAGATTGTTAATTCAGATGATGAAATTGACAATAATGAACCAACTGCTGAAAAGGAAGATGTTCAAATAAATGAACAAAAAACTATTGAAAAGAAAAAGCAACGTAAATGCATTGTTAGAAATTTAAAATAAAATTTAAAAAAATATTTACAAAAAAATTAAATAATTTAAAACTATAATATTTTAATAAAAAAAATAGATAAAGTAAGCAAAATAAAATAAATAAAAAAGCATATATTGTTAATACAATATATAATAATAAATAATAAAATTACTTGTAATAAAATAATTAATTAATAAATAAATAAAAATACTAAATTAACAAAAAAAAAAAAAATTAATAGTAAATATAGTTTAATATTGTAATGTTTATGTAATCTTTTAGTTATTTAAAAAATAATAATAATTATTTTAATATTTGATATTTTTAAAAGAAAAACTTAATGATGGATATTAAAAGTGTTCTGCATTCTCTAAATATAGAATTTCTTGATTTAGCTTTCTTGATGGTATATTTGCTCTTTCCTATAATTAATATAAGAATTATTTTATCACTTACAGAAATGGAAGAAAGAAAAATCATTTATAACTTGGAACTTTACTAATGATGAGCCACAAATTGATTATACCCTCTTGGGAACGTGCCTTCATTTATTTAATAAATGAAGTTTCTCAAAGGGCTCTACTCATGTTCATGGTACTGAGAGAGTAGAAATAAATCCAAGTATTGCGCAATGGATGCTTGGTTAGTCTTTATAGGGAAAAATATAAGGACTAAGCTCATGATACTGAGCGATTAAAAAACATTTATCCATCGAATTTAAGTATTTGATGGAGAAGTTGAATGTTTGGTGTTCAGGTAAGTTTGTATAGTATTTAATTTAAGAGGAATACATTTTGTTGCTGTATTTTTTCTTTTATTCATGTATTCATGTAGTACTACTCTTCTCTTGTAAGAATCCAATGTAGGCAACTTTAGCATTTGCATTGTATTTTTATATTCATGTAGCTATTGTTGTATTGTTTCCTGTAAGAGATTGATTCACTGTACATCATGTAAAAATACTATTCACAATCTTTCTAGTGTCGGCATTCTTGATTCAAAATTTTAACAATCTAAAGATAATTAAAGTCAAATAAATTTAGTGTCAAAAAACGAATCGAATTTACTAACAACAAACCAAAACTAGAAAAGAAACTTTAATCAAAGCATTGAAACAATTCTTGTACCATCCAGTACTTTTTTAAGAAGAGAGAGACAGAATTTTTTCCCATATACATTATATTTATAATTTTTATTAGTATTTATTTTATATTCAATATTTTTAATTATAATTAATCATCATGTCAGTCCTTTATATTAAAGATAAGAACTATATCAGACGTAGTACCCTGTTTTATGGTATCCCCTTAGATGATATTAGCACCTTCTTTATCCGTGGTATTCGATCATGGTCAGTTAGTATGCTATGGGAAAAACTCGAGGTTATTCTGAAGGATAAATTTAATTTAGTTATTAGTGTTAACATCAACATTCAATTCAACAATTCCATCAACAATTCCATCAACAATCCGATCTTCAACAAGATTTCCAACATGAAAGTATCCTAGATCTACAACAAACACAATTTCAACCTTAACATTCAACAATTAATTCTAATAGTTCTATCAACTCTATTCAATAGTTGATAGTTCGTCAGTTTCACAGCCATCTAATAATAGTTCATCTAATTCCTTTGACACATTATCCATTATTAATGATGACTTTAATAATAATAGCAATGATTCTTCCACATCCAACAAACCTGATAACTTTTCTTTTTGTCTTAGTTGGAACACCAATGGTGGAATCTCGAAAAGAGAGATAGTGTTAGCTCATGGAATGAATCCAGTATTGTTTCTATTCCTAAGAAGGGAGATTTGACAGATTGTGATAACTACCGAGATATATCAATTATCAATAATGGTATTAAGTTAATTTCAAAAATTGTCACCACTAGAATTTCAGAATATGGTCTTAAGAATAATCTCATTAGACCTGAACAATTTGGTTTTCGAAAAAAGGAAGAAAGTGTCAGTCTTTTCATTTCAATCCAAGAAATATGTCGTAGACGTCAATTAGATAATAAAGAGACATATTTGGTCTTTTTGGATCTCAGGAAAGCATACGATTCAGTCCCAATCAGTAATATTTAACATCTAAGGCTAATGTCAAATTAGATGGACAATTCTAGAAATCTTTTGATGTGAAGAAAGGAGTCCGTCAAGGTTGCTCATTTTTACCTATTCTTTTTAATCTCTTTATTAATGATATTTTTAAAGAGTGTGAAGACCTCGAAGTCAAGTTTAGGAGGCACTCGATGCTGTGGTGGTCTTTTTGCAAATGATAAAGTTATTTATGCTCCATCAAGAAGATGCTTAAAAAAGATGCTAAAAAGAGTTAATGAATGGGCTTTGTATAATGAAATGGAATTTGGTATCCAAAAATGTTCAGCGATGGTGATTCGTCCTGAATTAATAGAAAATCAGAACAAGAAAGATCCAACATTTTACTTAGCAGGAAAACCCATTCCAACTACTTATTGCTACACATATCTTGGTGTTCCATTTGATAAGAGTTTGTCCCTTAAACTAGTAATTAAAGCTCCTAATAACAAGGTTTTGAAAGGACTCTTTTCAGTCAGTAAATTCTTAAGAAATCCTAATATTTCTATTCCTTTCAAAAAGCTAGTACTTAACTCCCAAGTGATCAGCAGAGTTTCATACTTTGCACCATTACTTGGATCCAACAAAGTTAGGTCTAGAATTGCTCAGAAGCATGTTAACAAAGGAATACGATGGGTTGCCGGAGTTTATAAAGCTGTATCGTTTATATCTCTATACTCTATCTCAAAAGATTTGAATGTTCCTCCATTGTCAGCCAAATGTGCGTTAGCTCAGGTTAGATGTTTTAACAAATGGAAAAACTCGAATTGTATTATCTCACACCTTGTCAATTACATTCCTAAATTTAGAAAATATACATGGCGCAAATCAAGTAGGACACTAGATAAAAAACTAAAGAAACATGGAGATATTAAAGCAGTTAAAAACTTTTATTGGAAAGATCTCAGAGGAAATTCAATCAAAGCACAATATTATGATGATAATAAATTTATAGAAACTAAAGATTTTACTAAATTATGATATGAGTATCCAGAGTTTGCCTATGGTTTCTACTGGCTATTGAAAGCAAGAAGCGGATACAAGTTGGATGCTAGAGTTGCAAAAGCTGCTAAATTTGTTGACCCAGTTTGTCCTAGCTACTGTCCATGTTGCAAGAGTGGAGATCAAAGTATTAAGCATTGGTTATTAGATTGTCCAACATTTAAAGATATCCGTATTAAATATTATGATTCCATAGTCCAGCTATTAAATTTTTTCAGTCAACGTAATTCCAACAGTCCGATCAATAATAATGAAAATGTTAATATCAGTAGAGATAGTAATAATATTAATAATAATAATAATAATAATAATAGTAATAATAATAATTACAATAGTAATAGTAACAATAGTAAAGATAACTATAGTGAAGATAATAATTCTAATTTAGATAGTAATTTAGTTAATAATAGCAATAATAACAATAGTTCTAATAATCCGGTGAATATTAATGTGTATGATTATTCTAGTGTGTGCAGTAAAATATTTAAATTCCTTCTTGGGGGAAGAATTTTTAACAATATCAATTACAATTCAAGGGAAAGAACTTGGCAAGTGTGAGATTCAATCTGGCACTAACGAAGGAACACCATTCTTGACGGTAACCGCGGAACTTCTAACCAAAATCATGCCTTTTGCTATTGGCCAGCAATGGTCAATGTTTAAAAGGTTTGAAGCAACAGCCAAGAGCGTCAATGCTGAAGAAACAGTAAGACAGGCCAGGAGGGCCAGCGCAACCAATGGCGATCATAATTTTTTTCCATGATAAAATTTTGATCTTTGGCTCGGTGTTCCATTGGAAGTCAAATACAATTATTATACTTTAGTAGTGGCTTTCTTACTTTAATTAAAATTACTAGAATACATTATACCCAATTTTTATTCATTTGTATTTATTAAAACATATTTTTTTTTATTTTTTATTTTTATTTTTTTTATAACATGTATTATAATTTTAATTAAATTAATAATAAAGTGTAAAAATATTTGATGCCGTTAAAAAAAAAAAAAAAAAAAAGTTGATAAGGCGGGACAAAGGCATTTGAATGAACAGCTTTATAGTTCATCAGAGGTTCATGTTCCATATAGAGGGTCTTGAGAATTTTCTTACTAAAACAATTCCTATCATTAGTAGCACAATGAAACTACTTTTTGATAGATTTAATAAAGCACTAACGTAATCAAGAACGCCGATGTAACGTCTTATCGACATATCAAAGAAATATTACAAATGTTCTATATAAAAGTTTCAATGTTAGTATTTTTTCCAATGATAACCTTATGAACTCATGGGAGTTTAACGGAAATCATACTATCATACCTGATGTTACTTTTCTTTTTTATTTTATTTAATTTATTAAGTAGGAATCAATCCTAAACAATCGCAGTACAAAATGCATTAAACTTTTATCTTTATGCAACTTAAATAATTATTTTATTTTATTTTATTTTATTTTATTTTATTTTATTTTATTTTATTTTATTTTATTTTATTTTATTTTATTTTATTTTATTTTATTTTATTTTATTTTATTTTATTTTATTTATTTTATTTTATTTTATTTTATTTTATTTTATTTTATTTTATTTTATTTTATTTTATTTTATTTTATTTTATTTTATTTTATTTTATTTTATTTTATTTTATTTTATTTATTTTATTTTATTTTATTTTATTTTATTTTATTTTATTTTATTTTATTTTATTTTATTTTATTTTATTTTATTTTATTTTATTTTATTTTATTTTATTTTATTTTATTTTATTTTATTTTATTTTATTTTATTTTATTTTATTTCTGCGGTCAATGATTAATAAATTTAAAATAGTAGTAAACTGTATCAATCAGTTTCTAATAATTTTAAAAAATAACATCATTGGTTGCAAAAATAAATAATAAATTTTTTTAATATAAAAATGAAAATTCATTATAAAAAGTTAAAAAAATAAAAAAAAAAAAAAAAAAAGTTATATATATAAAAATAAATAAATTAAGGAAAAATAAAAAATTATGAAATTTCATTTATATTTATTTTGTATATTAATTTTCGGATATTCTATTATAGCTCAGGGTGAAACTTTGTTAGAGAAACAATGTAATGAGCTTAAAGAATTTATAAATATACATAATTTAAATAATTTGAATATAGCAGTACCACCCGATAGTCCTGATAAATACTGTCATATTAATGGTTATTGTATTAGAAGCAATTTACGGTATAATGTTGTAAATAATGAAATTATTCAATTGTAAGTATAAAATATATTCAATTAATTTTAATAGATTTTATTATTATTTCTTATACTTACTTTCATTTATTATATAGAGAATTTTATAATATACAAGCAGATATAAATCTTGATCCCCTTAAAAGTTTTTCAAATCTTCAAAATTTGTAAGAAAAAAATATATAAATTTAAATATAATAATATAATTCATTACAATTAAAAAAAAACTAATATTTATATTAAATATAAAGATCATTAGCTTTTAATAGAAATGCAGATTTTCCAAAAATATTTGATAAATTCCAAAAATTGAAAATTTTGTAAATAAAATAATTAATTATTTAATTATTTAAAAATATTTTAATATTCAATAATAATATTTATTTGTTAATATAAAATATAACAAATAGACAAATCGTAGATAATTATAAAACTATAAAAGAATTTCCAAATATTGGAATTTTACATGATCTTGAAAAGATGTAATGATAAAGTTAAAAATTTATTATTTTATTGTTTGAATTAATTCTAATGATATATTACTTATTAAATGTAGTTGGATAAAAAATATTAGAGTGGAAAAAATTGAAGGTTTGAATGAAAATAAAAAACTTGCTGTTTTGTTAGTATTAAAAAAATTGGCTATATTTTAACTTTTTAACAGAAATTACAATCTAATATATTATTGCTACTATTATGAATAATATTTATTGTTCAACTTATAGGAATTTATATAACAGTGAAGTTGATAAAATTACTTCATTTCCTCCAAACTTGGAAAGCCTGTATTATTTATTTGTGATTTATAACAATATATAAATTAGATATTTAATATTAATAAATTATTTAACAATTCATCATTTATATATATTTGAAAAAAAGTTATGTTGGAGATAATGTTTTTAAGGATCCAGATTCATTGTTTGAAGATATTATAAATTCTAATATGAATTTAAAAAATTTGTAAATATAATTTGTTTTGAATATATCATTTATAATAGTATTTTTAATACATTACTAAAAACATGTTTAATAAAGATTTTTTACAGGAAATGGAGTTGAAAAAATACCAAAATCAATAAACAAGTTATCAAATTTGAAAAAATTGTAAGTATTAATAATTAATGTTAATTTTTGAAATATATATTAAAATAAATATTTATATGGTTATATAATATTTTCTATTAGAAATGTAACCGATAATAAAATCACAGTTTTACCAAATGAATTATATGAAATAAAATCTTTGGAAATGATGTATGCTTTAAATTTAATTAAATTTATAATAACTATATAAAATTCTTATTTAGTTATTATTTATTTATTTATTTATTTAATAATAGTGATTTTTCAAAAAATCGTTTTCAAAATGTTGTTTTTGGATTTAACGGTACTACATTAAAAACTTGTTCATTAGATCCTGGTAAATTTTGTTTTCGTAATAAAGGGGTTTGTAGTGAAGATGTTGATAAACTTGATTGTACACCAGAGTATGAAAAAAATAATGAAGTTTTATTAGATAAGGTTTATGAAAAAAAACAAGAAGAAAATAATGATGATGATAAACCAAAGCTTAATAAAGCTATCATTATATCAATAGTAGTTGCAGTTGTTTTAACTATTTCAATTTTAGTTTTCTTTTTTATCAATAAAAATAAAAAAGGACCAGAATATATTAAAGACGATAATAATGCAACTTATGCTTATAGTACAAATGAAGAAAGTAAAAAAATTATAAATGAATATAATCTTAATAAATCTGAAAACAAGCCAGAAGAAATTAATACAAGTAATAACGATCATTATAATGATATTGCTAATATTTCTCAAGCAAACATTAATACGGAATTAAATAACAATGGTGCTAATGGAAATTATAATTCACCAATAAATAATTCTTTTAATAACCTAAATGACATTAATACATCACAACAAAGTATTAATTATGGTATGGATAATAGTATAGTTGTTTCATCTCCATTAATGAATAATGCAGGTATTAATGCTCCATTTAATAATGGTAACATGGGTGTTAATGTTCCATTTAATAATAATGGTAACATGGGTGTTAATATTCCATTTAATAATAATGGTAACATGGGTGTTAATGTTCCATTTAATAATAATGGTAATATGGGTGTTAATGTTCCATTTAATAATAATGGTAATATGGGTGTTAATGTTCCATTTAATAATAATGGTAATATGGGTGTTAATGTTCCATTTAATAATAATGGTAATATGGGTATTAATATTCCATTTAATAATAATATGGGATATATGAATGAAAATAATTCAATGCAATATAACTTTTCAGTTGCTGTACCACCAGTAGCTTCATCATCTTCTATATCAAAGAAGGAATTATTATTACAAGAAAATAATATCCAAATTGATGAAGATAAAGCTAAATTACATGCCAAGATTCGTAAAGAAATGTTAGCAACTGAAGAAATGTTACTTGATAAGAAATCTAAAGGTAATAATAATAAGAATGATGAATTTGATGAACCACCACCATCCTACACCCAATTTTAAGAAAATTTAATAGAACAACTAGAATAAATTATATATTAAAAAATAAAAAACACAATAATAAGATCAATAATAAAAACAGTAATATTAATAATAAAGATATTAAGAAAAATCAATAGTTAAATATACAAATTAATAATAATCAAATAATTAACAGTAAAAAAAAATAGGTTTAAAAGATAATTACATCTATTATTTTTATTATTAAAATAATTATTATTATTTAAATAATTAATTATTTGAAGTATTTAAAAAAGATTAAGCTTTTTCAAACTAAAAATAAAAAAAATCAATATATTACATAATATATTTTTTAAGGATTTTTTTTATTTATAAAAAAAGTTTTTCTTTAAAAGTTTAATTAATATAAAAAATAGATTAAAATAGATTTTCATATAAAATCATTTATTCATCTATGTAATATAAAAGTATGTAATTACTTTAAAGAAAATAAAAGAGTTATATATAAAAACTATATAGAAATATATAAAGTATAATATAATATATTATATATAATATTATATTATTATTATATTATAAATTAAATTTAAAACAAAATTAAAAAAAAGGAATTTCTGAATGTATAAAACAATTATTTAATTAATAAATTTAATTAAAATGAACCAATAAAAATCGAGAATAAATATATTTAAGGACTTTTTTTTTGTGTATAATTAAAATAAAAATTTTAATTAAGTAGTCAATAAAATCATTCACTTTTTTATTTTATAATATACATCAATATAAAGTAATATATTATACAATATAAAATTTAAATTATTCATACAAATTGAACCAATAATAAAAATTGGAAATGAATGAAAAAAAATTTTTTTCCTTTTATCCTTATTTGGATAATTCATTTTCTTGATATTAAATTAAAATTTATCAATCAAATTTACTATTGAAATAAGGTGTTTTTATGCAACACTTTAAAAAGAGTGTAGGTAAAATGATAGGCAATAATTTTTATAATTAAATAGAAATAATTAAATTTTTTAAACTATAATAATAATAATAATAATAATTTGAATTAAATGTCCAAGGAATTATTTAATTATTTATAGTTTTTGTAAATTTTAATATATTTCAGTGTTTAAAAGTAATTAATGTTTTATGATAAATTATAACAAACTTTTTAATTCTATGAATATATAAAATACATAAAAAATACTTTTTTTTATTATAATTAAAGTTTATAGTAGAAAATAAGTTTTCCATTAAGTTTTATATTGGTTTTAGAATCCATCCACTTTAAACAAAATTTCAGAGTTATTCATATATTATATTATATTATTCTATTGTATCATTCTATTTTTATATTGTTTATATATATTGGCAATTGACTATTTTATGAAATTAATAAGCAACTTTAAATAATATAAATTGATATTTAATTTCTTTTTTTTTTTAGTGTAACCATTCATCATTTTCTTTTTTTTTATTTTTTTATATCATTTAATAGATTTGTATTATACATTATATTTGTATATGTCAAGCCTCAAATAAGCAATTCTTTTATTACGTTAATCTAGACTCTTCTCAATACTTTAGAATGACAAAGATTAAAATAAAACCAAAATTTATATCTTATTAATAAAATACTAATAATAGTGTTTGTTAAAGATTTATAATAATTAAATAAATGAAAATGAATATTAGAAATATCATAATCATAGAAATGGTTAAATGTACAATTATGCTTTAGTTTAGTATATATTTATATAATTATTTCAATATCTTTTCTTTAAAATGTAATATAAAGGAATAAAGTAATTTTATTTTATTTTATTTATTAATTATTCTTTATAAAATCATTAATGTTTTATATTACACATTGAATAAAAATTATTTAAAAAATTATAAAGAAACAAACACTTTGTGTTGTATTGTATCATAATTTAAAAGGGTTAAATTATCTTTAGGTTAAAGATACGTTTCAATGTAAAGTGAAAAAAAAAAAGAGAGAGAGAAATTTTGTACTTCTTTACTACCATAATTTCTTGAAGAGTAAATTAACATCTACTAGTAGTCTGTTTGAATAGTTTCTAGAATTAATCGATAATTTTTTGAGGATATTAATAAATATATTATATTTATTATATAATTAAGAGTTTAAAACTTTTTTGGTAGTTAGTAATGAATTTAAAATATTGTGTTGTACTTTTATTCTTTGTCAAATATTCATATAGCTATACTACTATAAAGTGAAAAAAAAAAACATATTATAGTAATGATATATATTAAAGTATTAGTATCATCATGATATTTTAAATATTTTGTTAAAAAAAAAAAGGATAAAATAAGCCAAGGAAAGATATTTCTTTAATTCTACTAATTTATATTAATGTAAATATTAATATATCATATAATAAAGATAACATGGGTATTGACACAACATTTAATAATAGCAATGAAAATAATATTATACCATATAACTTTCCTTTCCTGTTGCTGTACTATCAGTAGTTTTATCTTCTATATTAAATAAAGAATTATTATAACAAGAAAAAAAATAATCAAATTAATAAAGATCAAGCTGACTTACAAGTTAGGATTCGTAAAAAAATGTTAGCCATTAAAGAAGCATTACTAAATAAAACCTCTAAAGGTGATGATGATAAATATGATCAATTTGGTGAACAACCACTAGATTACAATTAATATTAAGAAAACTCGATAGAATGATAGAATATTTATACAAAATAATATTAATAAAATCAATATAAAAAGTAATGAATACAATACAATTAATAATAAAAAATTAATAATAATAATAATAATAATAAAATTCACTGTATTCATTAATGGAGGTACTTATTGGATTTAATGATTGGTATAAGTGAAGGTGAGTCAAAGGTTGATTTTATTTTTGAAGAAAAAGGTGTATTAATTTTTAGATGGATTATCAACTTTTTTATTTTTCGTTTTTAAATTTAATAATGAAAGAGTAGTCTTTATTGATATTTGTAGTAGCCTTCTTAGTAGTCTTAGTTTTGGTATTAATGATAGTATTAATTTATCTATTTAGATAAATTATTAATAATCTGATGATTAAAAATATAAATAATAATATATTTAAAAGATAATAATTAGATTTATTGCTTTTATTATTAAGACAATTATTATATTTAAATAATTACTCATTTGAACTGCAGAAAAATAGAATAAAATTTGTTGTTTAAACAATAAAAAGAAATATTTGATTTATAATATAATACTTTACAAAAAAAAAAAAAAAATAAAGATGTATAAAATAAAAAAATATTAGAAATACTAATAGATATTTAATTTTTAGTAACATTAATATAAAAAGAGTTTATATGTGAATTCAATATAATTAATTATTATTTTATAAAAAGCATGAAAATAAATTCCCTTTAAACATTAATTATTGTTAGTTATTTTTGATATCTATTTAAATTAATAATATGAAAAGGAAATGTGTTTCCCCCTTGGGAACGTGCCTTCATTTATTTAATAAATGTAATTTCTCAAGGAGTTTTACTCATGCTCATGGTACTAAGAGAGTAGAAATAAATCCAAGTATTGTGCAATGGGTGCTTGGTTAGTTTTTATTGGGAAATACTATTAGGACTAAGCCCATGGTACTGAGCGACCCTCTTTCATGGTTGCAGTGCGTAACAGCGAAAGAGAGTTGTCTTTTCTGAAACAATAAGTTTCGATTTGAGTTGATAACCTGAGTGATAGTTGTTATACCACATTTCCTTACATCTTCGACTAATCTTAAATATTGGTTATTTTTACCACTTAAATAACATAATATTAATTTACAAATTTTCTGATTCTGTAGTATTAATTGTTGTTTTAAGAATATATTTGATTTTATTTTTTATTTTTCATAGCTTATATAGTTTAATTGTTAATCAAGTTTGTAATTATTGCGGCTATCATTACTTTTAATCATATTTAATCTTTTTATTTTTCACTATATTTACTTTTTATTTTATTTTATTTTTTTTTTTTTTTGAAACTCTAAATTTTCCAAGGAATCTCTTTCTACTAACATTCTTTTGTACACTTTTTCTATCTCTATTCTATATTTTTATAATTTTTTAGGTATATTGTAGAATTTCATTTCATGGTAAATATTAAACTCTCTTTTTTTTTATTTTAACAATAAAGCTTAAATTCTGGAAAATCGAGTATCCTAGTTTTTTATTATATATACTACTCTTGTTTCAATTTTATTTTGAGAATTTATTATGTTCTTTATTTAATTCTTTATATCCTTTATCCTTTGCAATATGGTATAATAACTTCTCACCTTTTTACTACTTTTTCT
This sequence comes from Piromyces finnis, assembly GCA_002104945.1. Lineage (NCBI taxonomy): Eukaryota > Fungi > Neocallimastigomycota > Neocallimastigomycetes > Neocallimastigales > Neocallimastigaceae > Piromyces > Piromyces finnis. The sequence goes on along the minus strand of MCFH01000009.1, from coordinate 223,958 downwards.
TCATCATAAATTAACATTTATGATTATTTAAATCCAACAATCAGAATCAACATATTACAATAGTCAACCAACAAACAGTATTAATCTAATAAAAAAATAAAGTTTACAAATTACAGGTATATCTCAGAAATTCAAAGTGACAGAATATAAATTTATTTCCAATTTAAAGTCTTCAATAAAGTAAATACTAAGTTTTTCAGCAACTTAGTATATTTTTTATTCTCCAAGTAAAAGTAAAACATTGTTTGACAAATAATCCAATAACTATTCAATATATCCACTTTACTATTATTATTTTTTATACTATTACATTCTTTTTCATAATTTTATCAGAACTGAGCAATTTGGTTTTTGTAATAAAGAAGAATGCATTAGCTTATTTATTTCCATTAGAGAAATCTGTCAAAGAAGAAAATTTAAAGGAAAATCCATTAATATTTGCCTTTCTATACCTTAAAAAAGCATACGACTCAGTTCCTATTTTTAATATCCTTACAAAGTTATATAAATTAGGTATACGTGGTAAATATTTTGATTTTCTCAATAATCTCTAATAATAATTCATTCTTATATTTTAAGCAAAGTCTCTTATTATGCTCCTTTACTTGGTTCCAACAAAAATAGAACTAGAAGAGTCCAATCTCTTATCAATACCTGCTGTTTTATGGAGTGTCAATAGCTTTCACAATAAAAGTTTTAATAGCAAAGATTTTGTTTTTGAACGAAATTCATTTATTAATCTGTATGCTTTGACAAGAGATATGAAGATTCCTACCCTTTCAGGTATTTGTGCTGCGCAACAAGTGAAATGTTTTGTTAAATGGAGAAAATCAAATTGTATTATTAAAGGTCTCGTCCGATCTATTCCTCCCATGTCTCATTACTCTTGGACCAAAGAATCTTGTTCACTACATAAGAAGCTTATGAAAATAAATATTAAAAGTACTGAAGTTATTAGAGAACATTATTGGAATAATAGTAGCCTAAATAATGGAAGTAAAGCCCTCAGATATACTAACAACAAATTTCTTAATTCAAATCGCCTAATGCATATCGGTCTCAATAAACCTCACTTAAATTTAGGAATTACCTGGATTATTCGTATTCGATGCGGTTATGAAAATACCACCCGAATTGCTATTGCCAGTAATAGAGTTACTCCTGACTGCCCTCGTGTCTGTCCATGTTGTGGTTATGACGAACAATCTTTTTACTATTGGATATTAGAATGTTCTACATTTTCTGAATACAGAGCTTCTTCACTTAGCTTTCTTGACAATCTTTTTACCCTTTTTCAAAATAAATACAATAATCAATTCATCACATACTTACTCCCCGAAACGGAAGTAAGAAAAACAATTTATAACTATATTTTTACGTTCCTTCTTGGTGGAACTTTAGCTTATGATGAGCTACAAATCGATAAGGCGGAACAAAGACATTTGAATGAACAGCTTTACAGTTCATCGGGGTCTCATGTTTATATGTAGAAGGTCTCGCGTCTTTTCTTACTAAAACAATCCTTATTATTAGTAGCTCTAGGAAGCTACTTTTTGATAGGTTTAGTAAAACACCTAATGTAATCAAGAGCTCCGACGTCGTACCGATATGGCAAAGGAACATTCCTAATGTTCCGTACACAGGGTTCAATGTTAGTATTTCTTTGAATGAAAACATTATGAGCTCATGAGAGAGTTTAGTGGACACCACACTATCATACCTGATGTTACTTCTCTTTTTTATTTCATTTAATTTATTAGGTAGGGACCAATCCCACACAATACGAGTTGCAGAGTTTATTGAACTTTTATGCAACTTTAATAATTATTTTATTTTATATATATATATATATTATTATTATTATTATTATTTATTATTTATTATATCAATATATATTATCACTTAATATAATGTAATATTTCAAATTAAATAAATACAAGAAGAAGAAAGTTTGTAAACTAATATTATGTTATTTAAGTGGTAAAGGTAACTAATATTTAAGATTAGTTAAATATGTAATGAGAAAATGGTATAACAACTGTCACTCAGGTTACCAACTCAACTCGAAATTTATTGTCTTTTCTTACTATTTTTTCAGAAAAGGCAACCCTCTTTTGCTGTTGCACACGGCGACCTTGAAAAGAGGGTCGCTCAATGCCATGAGCTTAGTCCTAATAATATTTCCAAATAAAGACTAACCAAGCATCCATTGCGCAATACTTGGATTTAATTCTTTCTACTCTCTCAGTACCATGAGCATGAGTAGAGCCCCTTGAAAAACTTCATTTATTAAATAAATGAGGGCACGTTCCCAAGAGGATTCAAGGTATGTTATATTGATTAATATATCACTGTATGGATCAATAAAAAAAAAAAAAAGAAAAAGAAAAAAAAAAAACTTTATTCTTATAATAAAAAAGTACAAAAACAAATTAAGGAAAAATCACACAAATGTAAATTAAGCCAAATTAATTATAATTTTGTTCATTTTAATTTATTTTTTATTTATAATTTATTTATTATTTTATATTTTATACATATAAAAACTTTTATTCTCATAAAAATATAATTTTTATTATTATTAATAAATAAATGCAAAGTAATTATTTAATAAGAAAATAGTTTTATATTTTCTTCTACTAATTTTCTTTGCCTTTTCTTTTTTATTGCTATTTTATTTTTATTTTGTTTCCCTTTTTTTTTTTTTTATTTAATTTCTACTTTTTTTTTAAAAGTCATAAAATTATAAAAAATCAAGTATATTATTGTAATTTTTTTTGTTGTTATTCTTTTTTTTTTTACTTTTTTGTTTTTTTAAACTTTTTATATAATTATTATTATTGTTGCTATTATTGTTATTGTTGTTGTTGTTTATTTGTTTATTTGTTTATAATAAAATTTTCGTAATAGTAAATTATTTCTTTTATGAAAAATGGATAAAAAAAAATAAAAAAAGAATTTAATTACTCTTGAATTAAATGTATAAATTATTTTAAAGTTTAATTATTAAAAAAAAATATAATGATTGAACTTTATAGATTAAAAATTATATAAATACTAATTTTATTTTGATAAATTAATCTCATTAAGAATATCATCCAATTCCATTGAATCTATATGAAGATCAAAACTACTACTAATATTTCCTGAATTAACACTTTTGTCTCCAACACTTTTTAAGCTGCCTTTATGGTTAAAAATTGGTTTTAAAGAATTTGAATAACCTTTCCTTATACTACTGTTATTTTTTTTAATTTTTATAGGGGATGGATTTTGAAATAGTATATTTTTAGAAAGTTCCTCATCACTAAAAGATGAGTTATTTACGCTAAAGGATGAAAGGGAAATAGAATTTGAGTTTGTAATATTTGTATCAGTAGTAATTGAATTAGATTTACTACTAATAGATAAATTATGATTTATGGGGATTATTGAATTATTTGAGGAATTTATAGTTAGTGATGGAATATTCTCTTGGATAGACCTATTTCTATATATATCATTTAATGGTTGATTTTGATTTGAGGGAAGTTCTTTCAAGGCAATTGTATTGTTAAGTGGTAATTTATTTAAATTAGTTGTTTGATTTCTATTTAGACTATTAGTATTATAAGGTAATATTGGTAGAGCTACTAAAATAGGGCTAGTTTGATTATTATTTGGATTAACAATGGTAGAATTTAATAAATGAATTTGACCATTACTATTAATTCCAGTAGTATTATTTATTACATTATAATTATTAAAATTTTCAAGGTTAAAGCAATTAGTATTATTCAATATTCCATTCTTATAGAGTTGAGATTGAGTATTTATTTCAGAATTTATATTGTTGATCTTATTTGTATATTCATTAGCATTATCTTTACGAACACCGGGCATAACAGTATCTCTTGCATTCAATTTAAGAATGTTCATATTATTATTATTAATAAATTCTGAAGAATTAGCCAATATAGAACGGGGAAGTAACTTAGTCTTAATCTCAATTGAGTTATAAGGAGTACTTGAATTCACTTTGCTATAATGATTATTGTTAGTTTTACTATTATTTCTGAAATCTAAATTATTATTATTATTATTATTTGTAATTCCATTATTTATATTCATGTTCATATTCATATTATTATTATTCATTAAAGCATTTGAAGTATTTGTAAGCATAATATTCCTTATATTATTATTTCTGGGTAATGAATAATTTATTATTTGTGGTATTATAGCTTCAGATGAAGTACAGGGATTTGATATTACAGATCGACTTAAAGAAGGATATTGATTATTGTTTTTAAAATTATTATCATTACTATTATTTGAGATTTGATTATCATCACGTTCTAGATTTACAAATAAATGATCTGTAATTTCACCATCAAGACTATCAATATCTTTAAATATTTCTTTTAACTGAGGTTTTTGATTTCTATCTTTTGCCAAATTGAAGGCTTCATTTGCTGAACCTACTATTTTCATACCATTAGAAAATGCAATTTCAGCGCTTCTAGTTTTAGAATCACTCTTAGAATTTAAATGACTTACTGCTTCATTAATAGTATTAATTACTTCTTTACTTGTTTTACTTCTTAAAGATTGACAATTAACATCTAAACTGTCATTAGCAAAACTTTCGCTATTTCCTTTTGTACTTTTTGACATACGAGAAAAGTTTTTCATTCTATTCTTTTCTTTCTTTAATTTATAAAGAAAATGTATTATATAAATGAGCAATGATATAATGGCTAAGGATAGAAAAACAACTGCCATATTCGAAAGTAAAGAAGAGCCTTTACTTTGTCCACAAATATTTTGAGAATCATTGAAACTACATATATTTTTATATTCAACACAAACATCGGCGGTATGACTTAAATAACATTTGCTGATGGCAGCACCACTCTTAATTTTTCCTTTTAATTTAGAATTTCCGGATAAATTTCTAAATAAAATTTTTAAATTAAATAATTTAGATTTTCATCAATATTTTAATTATTTTAAAAATAAAAATAATTATAAAAAAAGATAAACAATAATTACAATTCTTCTAAATATTTTATATCATTAAACTCTTCTGGTAATTGATCTATATCATTATTTTTTAATGACCTTGAATTATATGCATTTAGAATAAAACATTATTATTAATTAATTATTAATTATTATTATATTGTAAATATATTACAAGTTTTAAAAAATAATAAATACATACAAATATCTCAGTTTACTTAAATTGTTTATTGATGATGGAATACCTGTCAACTCCGTATTTTCTAATGAACTATTGTTTAACCATTACAAAATAAATAGAAAAAAATCAATATATTTTATCTTTTTTATTATTTAACGAAATTATATTTCTTACATATTTTTCATATTTTGGAATTCTGTAAGAAGCTTAAAGGCGTCATTACCAAGTTTATTATTATTTCCAGAACTAATTTAAATATAAATGTTGAAATGAAACAATTAATATTCCCTTTATTTTTATCCAATTAATTAAATATATAATTATTTGATATATTACAATATTTCTAAATTTGGAGATTGAGAATAAGAAAATTTAAGGGAGGAGAATTGATTGTTATCAATATATCTATAATATTGTATAAAATAAAAAAAAAATTATTAGTATATGATATACGCTTATATTAAAGTATTATAAACAATCTATTTGTTAATTCATACAATTCTTTTAAACTTGATGGGATTTCTGGTATACTACCAGTCATAAAGTTGGATGATATATTCCTAATTTATAAGATATAATAATTTAAATATAAAGCCAATTTTAAATTTATAATATATAATGATTTTATTTTTTATAATTACAATATTTCTAGAGATGGAAATTGACTAATTTCATTTGTTAATTCCTCATTTATTTTATTTTCACTAATATTCCTAGTTATTTTATAAATATATAATAAGATTAATTATTTATAGAGTAATAATATTAATTTTTTTTTCTTTTACATACAATGATTTTAAATGAGGCATATTACGTAAAAAATATGGAAATGCCGTCAAAAGATTATTTTTTAAGGATCTAAATATTTAATAATTAAAAAAAAAAAGATGTAAGTTATACTATTATTATCACTTTAATTTATATCATATTTCTTACATCGACTCTATTGAACTAGAGCTGGCAGAATTTATAATATTTGGTATTTCCCATATATTGCTGTTATCTAATATTCTAAATTTAATTTGGTATTAATATTGTAATCAAAATAAATATGAATTATGACATTGTAATCAATATTTCATAATACTTACAATCGCATCAATTTTGGCTGACTAAAAAATATAGTGGGGACTGAACCTCCTAACAAGTATTTTCCTTGAATTATTCTTAATTATAAATATATTAAAATATTTTGTTTAATTAATAAATATTTATTTATTTACTTATTTATTTATTTATTTATATTTAAGTATAAAAATAATAATATACAAATCAGTAAGCTCTCCTAGAATTGGAAATGTCGAAAAATCAATTTTTTCATTATTATCATTGATATATTGACTGTTGTGAATTAGGGAAATTTATTTTGTTAATCATTTATAAAAAATAAGAACATTGATAAATGAAAATAATATTAATAATATAATAAATAAATAACTTACAATAAGTAGATTTTATTATTTTTACATTGAATATTTGACCAATTACAACAATTTTCATTACTGAATTTTAAATTACTTCCTTTATAAAAGGAAATTATACTATCACAATCAGATTGCATGATTAATATATTATTGACATTTATAATTTTACTTTTTTTTTTTTTATAATAATATGACATTTATGAAATATAGAATACTTTATTCGAAAAATGGTTTCTATATTAAATAAATGATTATAAATTTAACAATTTTTTTTTTTTTTTTTTTTTAATATTTTTAGCTTTCAACTATTTTATATTAATAATTTTAGTACTAATTTTAATTATATATTTTATTTATTATTATTATTATTATTATTATTATTATTTTAGTAATAGTAGTTTTTACTTATTGGTAGTATATTATTACTGTTGTTGTTATTATTACTATTTTAAATGATGCTATTAATATTATTAGTTTTATTAATAATGTTTAATTATTTATATTACATTTTTATTTTTGTTTTATTACTATTATATTAATTTTTAATTTTAATATTTTTAATAATAATTTCTTATCATAAATAATATTTACTTTATTATTACTAAAATGAAGAATTTATTAAAATGTTATTTTACAACTATATTAAATAAATTTTACAATAAAAAATAAAACCAGTTTATTAATCACTTTAAAAAAGAAAACAATTATATTATTCCATTATATATAATATATATAATAATAAAAACTTTTATTATTATTCAATCATTTATTTATTTATATATATATAATCAACAAAAAGACTGAAAAAAGATTATTAAAAATTATTTTTTAATAACAAAATATTATATATTTGGAATAGTTATCGCTTGTGTTTACATTTATAAATTATTTCTCTTTCTTTTATGAAATATAGTTTATTTAAATACAATTTTAGTAAATTTATAATTTATATAATAAATTATTATAGGAAGTCATATTATTATAATAATATTACTCTTTGCTATTTACTAAAATAAATATTTATTATATATATTTTTTTTTTTATTTTTATTTTTTTTATTATTTATTTACTATTTTTTTTTAAAAAGAAAAAAAAAATAAATTTTAGGTCATTTTAATACATAATATATAAAAAATAGAGATGAAAAAATTCATTTTTAATTTGTAATATATGATTAATACAATTTAATATAAATTATAATGTAAAAAAAAAAAAAACTTTTACAAATAAATTTTAATTTTAATTTTTTTAATTTATTTATTATCTTTTATTATTAAATATATTTATTGATTTCTTGTGTATTCCTTTTTCACGGTGACAGTGCTAGTAGGTGCAACAACCAAATCGTCATTCTACTAACCTAAATTATCGCTTTTTTTGAAACTTTTTTAGTATATTTAAATTATATTTTTAATATATACAATTTATTAATTTATCCAAAAATTTAATTTTTTGATAGGTTTATGTTACACTAAAAATAAAAAAAAAGTAATTAAAGTTTATGAAAAGGTAGTACAATAAAAAAGAAATTATGATACACCAAAAAAGAACCAATAATAGCATTGCTTGCAAATTATAAAACAAATTTTTATTGATTTTGAAATAAATATTTTAAATAATATATTTAATAATTGATTCAATCCACCAATAAAACTCTAGAGAATTATAATTAAATTATTTTTTTAAAAAAAAAATGAAATGAACCATAAAATAAAATGGTTAGGATTTTATGCGTTGGTGAAAAAGTGAATGATGAACAATAATAATAAAATAGTTTATAATTAATGGATTAAAAGGGAAAGAAGAAAATAAATAGTAAACATGAAAATTTTATACTATCGTTAGCTAATAATTGAAATAATGCTATTCATTCTAATTAAATACTAATTTTAATTATATATTTAGTAAATTTATTATTTATTTTTTTTCAATATTCTTGACACTTTAATTCACTTCTTAAACATATAATAATATATAATTCAATATTTGTTATTCTCATTATAATCAAATAGCATTTAATTATAAAATAAAACATTAAATGTTATTCTATTTTTTATACAATTTGATTATAATGATATATATAAAAAATACTATTATATTAGGATATAGTTTATTAAAAAAATGATTGAAAGGTTTATGAAATTATCAAAGTTTAATAATAATGAAATAATAAATGGATCAAGCAATAATAAATAAACAAACTAAATTTTGAATTTATAAAATTAGGAATATTTTGTAAATACTAATGATAGAAGAGGAATATAAAAATACATAAGAATGTTATGTTATTACAACTACTATTAAACTATTGAAACAATTTTTTAATTTAGACAAAAGTTTTTTTTTTCTAAAAATATATGATTACATTACAATAATCTATACAAAGAATTCATAGTTAATTCTTTTAATTTAATAGAAATAATAGAATAAAAAGACAATTTATGATATATCATCTATTCGAATCAATCAATTCTTATTAAATAATGTAAAAAAAAAAAAAGAATTATATCCAAAATTTCACACTATTTCCTATTTCATCATAAAGATTAATTTATATTTTTTAGGTTCACCAATGTTTTTTATCTATATAGAAAAAGAAAACTCAAAAAAGAATAACAATAGAAAATTCATACTTCTTTAAATATATATTAAGGTAGTATAGGAAAAGAAATCCTTGTATGAAATATTTACAACCAATTGATGATAAAATATTTCAATTAAATTTACAAAAGTGAAATAAATATATATAAAATAACTTTAGTCATGCCATTTTATTATAAATAGGATAACAACAAAAAAAAAAAAACAACTCCAACACACATACAAAATTTAATAAAGTAATTTTTTTTATAATTGAAAAATAAGCAAGATAAAATAAATTATTATAGAATAGTATTAAAAAATAAAATGATATTTATATGTATTTGTATACCTTTAAGAAGACGTATTAGAATATATTGAAATGAAAAATATTTTTAGTTTATTTTATCCAAAAGATTAGATTTTTGATAGAAAATTAATTTAAAAAGATATAACCTTTTTTTGTACAAAACTCTTTTACATTATTAATACATTATCTATCTATCTAAAATAGTACTATAAAAATTTGATTTTTATTTATTGTACATAAAAATATAAAAATATATCTATTATCTATTATATATATAATAAAAAATAAAAACACTTTTGAGAAATGTTTATAAAAACAGAAAAAAACGTTTATGCAATAATAAATTAAATAGGAGATAAAATAAATTATATTAAATATAAATTTTATCAATCAATAAAAAATACATAAAATCAAAAAAAAAAAATCGTGGTAATGTACGTGTAACCATACCCAACATCATCCATAAAAAATTAAAATAACCAAAAAAAAAAAAAAAAATTATATTAAAAAAGAAAGATAAAAAAAAGATAAAAAAAAAAAAGCGATAACACAAAATGGATAGAAATTAAAAAAAAAAAAAGATAATAAAAGTAAAAACTAAAAAAAAAAAGGAAAGAAATAATTAACAGAAAAAGTTAAATAAAAATGTAAATAAAAAAACAAAATTCAACAAAACATAAACTTTTCTAAAATTTTAAATTAAAAAAAAAAAAAAACTTTTATAAAGTAAATCTCAAACATTTTTAAATTAAAATTATTCGTACTTTTATTTTATTATTTATTTTCTTTTACTGAAATTCATTTCAAAATAATAAAAGTATATAGACATACAATTATATTATTATATTATTTATCAATTTATTAATGTAAAATTATTATTATTCTTATCATAATTCCTTTTTTTTTTTTTTGAAGGATTAAATAATAATTAGCGAATAAATATAGTTCTATTATCAACTTTTTTTTTTTTTTGCTTAATAGTAAATTTCTAAAATTAACTCTTTTTTTTTTTTTTTTTTTTTTTTTTTGCTAATAAATATATATATAAAATAGAATTTGAAATTTGGGGAATGAAATCTTTTATAAAAATAATTTTAAAATTAAGCTATTAAAAAAAAAAAAAAACTTGCCAATTTGTTTATTATATAATTTAAATAAATTCAATATAAATCCATATTATATTTATTATTATTTATAATAATCTTTTAGTAAATAATTATTTATAATTTTACCTTTTCATTTTATATTCATCTTGTATAATCCATTATATTATATATTATTTAAATTACCAATATAATTAATATATACCAAAAGTTTAAAATTTAATTTTAAATTAATTATATATATTCAAAGGAAAGTTTTTTTTACTTTTTTCATTTTTTTTTCTTCATTTTTAATTTATTTTAAATTTAAAGTATCTTATATATAATAATTAATAATGACAACTGCAGATATTAATATTGATTCAAATAATAAGAATGAACAATATACACAAAATTTATATTATAATGGTTCTGGTTCTAGTGATTTAATCTATGGTGCTAATAATAATGGAACCTCTTTAAGCATTAGTAAAAGTCGTGAAAAACGTATGACTAAATTATTAGTTGTTGGTATTATATTGCCCTTTAGCGTATTATTTAATATTCAAGCATCAGAAATACCAGCATGGTACAATAAGGTATTTAAAATACATATATTTAATAAAAAATATTTATTGAAATTAATAGTAATTTGTAAATGAATGTAAAATCCCGTATATATAATATTATATAGAAAACAAAAGAACCTTTATCTTTTCCTTTCTATATTGTGGCTTTAAGAATAATTGGTCAAATTGCTGGTGCAAGTGCAACAATAGCACTATTTTTAAAATCAGTTCATATTGGTTCTTCTTTTAGAATTTTAAAATGGAGATTACATAAAAAACATCGTGGAGTAATAATGATAGTTGGTGCACTTATCCAATGTAAGTTGACTTTATTAGGAAAAATATTTTATTAGGAAAAATATGTTATAATTAATACTTTTTTATTTTATTTTTATTTCATATATATATTTTATTTTGATAATAAAGGTTTATGTTCTATAGTAATTTTAATTTATTATTATAGAAATTATTATAATTATGTTGATGGTAAAATAACAAGTGAATTTAATTTTTTTACAATCCAATCCATCCTTTTTTCTTTTTTTTCCATTGTTCTTTTATCTAAAGATGTTAAAAAAAGAAAACGTATTTTCCGTCAATCTGGTGTCAAACCAAAAAGTATAATCAATATATTTATTATTTTGTTATAAAACAAATTTCCATAATTAAAATTATTTTAACAATTTTTATTTATTTATTTATTTTAATAATAATAATAATAATAATAATAATAATAATAATAATAATAATAATAATAATAATAATAATAATAATAATAATAATAATAATAATAATAATAATAATAATAATAATAATAATAATAATAATAATAATAATAATAATATATACATTTTGAAGATCGTTTATCTTACATGCAAAGACAACTTATTGTTTTAGAAATTTTAGGAATATTTTATATCATTATTGGTGGAATACTTTTTTCAAAATTAGAAAATTGGTCCTTTAATGATTCAAGTAAGTTGATATTTATTAGATTAATAAGAATAGTTTAAATATGATAATATCAAATATCCATTCAATTCAATTTTATTATATAAAATATAATAAAAAATTATAATATATCAATTTTACATCCCCCTTTTTTTATTTCACTAGTTTATTTCACTGTCACAACATTGATGACTTGTGGTTCAGGTAATTCGATATATTTATATATATTTTTAAAAAAATACAAGATTAAAAAAAAAAAAAATAATTATGATTAATTTGTAGGTGATTATTCCCCAGCTTCATTTTTCGGTCAATTTGCTTTAATGGCATATTCTATTCCTGGGATAGCGCTTACAACTTATACTGTATACTCTGTTTATAGTGTAATCAGTGAAATTCTCTATGCAAAGGTTTACAAAGATTTTTCACGTTTTATTAATTCCAGTAATGACATGTATTTCCAAAATTTAGTAAAGAATGATAAATCTTCATCAAACTCAATAATTAATTTTGGAGATGATATTCCATCAACCTCTAATGAACAAGGAAATAATATCAATGAAGAAAAAAAGTGGACATCACCTGATGATAAAGGGAAAATCAAAGTTTTATCATTACCACAAAATAATAAAGATTCTTCCAATGTTTCTTTTAATATTAATATTTTAGAACAAAATAAAAAAGAACCCTTATTCTTTAAATCAAAACAATCCATTTTATTTAATGAGTCGAATAATGCCATTCCTGTACAAACATTAAGATTTGATGCTCTAAGTAATGATAGTTATGATAGTAGTGATTCTTCTTCTTCATCAGATGAAGATGAAGAAAATCCAGAATTAAGACATCTACTTAGTAGTAGGAGCAATAGTTATTTTAAACAAGAATCAACAATATCAGATCAATTGGTTATTCCTAATTATAATAGCATTCAACCAAATTTATCATTTATTAAGGATGATAGTTTTCGTCATCGTAGTATATCATATCAAGGAAATGACTATTATTCAGATATAGATGAAAAAAGTGGAAAAAAAGCTTTTATGCTTACCCGTCGAAATACATTTAATATAAACCAAAGTAGTGTTCAAGGCATGAAATTATTTTCTACTAATCAAAATATTAATACTGAACAAGTTTTAAAGAAAACACGTGATCTTAACGTACGTCAACTCAAAATTTCGGTTACTCTATTGGTATTACTCATCCTATTTTTCTCATTAATTTATTCATGGATTGAAGATTGGTCCTTTTTTGAATCTATCTACTTTTGCTTTATTAACCTTTGTACTATTGGTAAGTTAGCCTATATTAGTGGAAATAGGCTTAAATTAGTATCAAATTAAATAAATTGATATTCCATTATACAATCATAGAGTGTTAAAAGTCACCTATTTTATTTTTTTTTTTTTCTATGCAATTTTTTAAATTTATTCTTTAAATGTTCTAATATATTTAATTTTTTTTTATATATTAAAACATATAGGTTATGGTGATTTTGTTCCAAAATCAGTTTACGGTAAATCCATATATATTTATTTCATGTACTCTGCTGTTTCTGCTACAACATGGATGGGTACAGTTTTATTAGAGTTAGCAACAGGTCGTTGGGAAATATATATAGAAAAAACAGATTTAGAAGATGAATTATTTAAAAATGATTTTAATAAGAAAAGAGAGGAACAACAAGAAAAAAAGAAGGAAATTGAAGAAGAAGAAATTGAAGAAGAAAAACAACAATAAAAAAAAAAAATTTTTGAAATTAATAGAAGTAATTTATTTATTTTAATGTATAACTATCTTAAAAAAAAAAAAAAACATGAAAAATACAATCAATAATATTTATAATTAAAAAAAAAAAAAGATTAATCTAATCATGTAAATTTAATAAAAATAAATAATAAAAAATATAATAAAATATAAAAAATAATAAAATTTAATCATCATCATCATCATAATAATAAACATAATAATAATAATCATGTAATACATTATAAATTATAATGTAATAATATGTATTTGAAATAATGTAATAGAATAATGTAGCATAATAATGTAATATATTTGTTATATGTATGATATAAATGTAATGAAAATTTTCATATAATAAATGAAAGACTTCATAAACATATACATTTTGTGTAATAACTCTCTAGTACTGTAAAACTAGCTTGTTAATAATAATAAACATAATCATAATCATAATAATAATAAACATAATAATTAATAATAATAATAAACATAATAATAATAAACATAATAATAATAATAAACATAATAATAAACATAATAATTAATAATAATAATAAACATAATAATAATAATAATAATAATAATAATAAACATAATAATAATAAACATAATAATAATAAAATAATAATAAACATAATAATAATAATAAACATAATAAATAATAATAATAATAATAATAATAATAATAATAATAATAATAATAAACATAATAATAATAATAATAATAATAATAATAATAATAATAATAATAATAAACATAATAATAATAATAATAATAATAATAATAATAATTAATAATACTAAACTATTATTAAATTGGTAATTCTATTGAATATAAATATTTTATCATTTATTTGAAAATGAATTTGAAATATAGTTTTATACAACATATTTTTTTTAATATAAATATTTCATTGCCTCCATTATACTTTTTATATTTCTATTTATTGAATTAAAATAAACTTTATAAACTCAGATTACAATAAAAAGGTGTAAAAAAAGACTAGATCATATTTATATGAAATAATAATTAAATATATAAAAAGAATAAAATGTTAAATCATAAGAATTAAATAAGAAATGCAATAATAGTATAATAGTTCCTAATATAAATGTCAAAATAAACAATGTATACGTAATATAGTAGATTTATATGCAATGTATTGAAAATCTTAAAATGTTTATATATTTTAACAATATTGATGGTATATATCTATCAAAAAGATAAATTATTTGTAATTTAATTTATATATTGACTCTTATTAGTTAATGATATATAAGATATTAATTCTAATTCCTATTTTACTTTAAAAAAATTCTTCAAATAAAGTATTTAAATAAAATAACAAAACAATAACTTTTTTATGTTGTTATTGTTATTTCAATGTATATTTTAGTATTTTTCCTTCCTTCCTTCCTTACTTATTAGTTGTTGATAATAAAATAAATAATGATTAAGAATATTAAATATAAACTTTTTTTTTAAATAATCTTAATATATTAATTATTGATAATATATATTTTATTTAAATAGAACAAAACAATTTTTTTTATTATTAAATTTAATTTTTTTTTAATATCTAACGGCAAGTTTTTTTATTTTATTTTATTTGTTTTTGTATGTTTTAATATAAAACAATTTCAATATGAAATTTAATTTCCATGACAAATAAGAATAACCTTATTCTATAATACAATTTTGAAAATTAAAACAAAATTTCATTTTATATTATAATAAAGTTATATTAACTATAAGAACATGGTTCATTAACCTTAATAATAAATAATATAAAGGTTTAAAAAATAAAACAAAATAAAACATTTTATAATTAGTTTTCTCAATAATTAATTATTTTTAATAGTTTTATTTCTATACTATTCACTTTTAAATTAATATTAATTGTTAGAAATAAATGTTAAAGGGGATACATCATAGTGAAAAAGAATGGAAATAAATATATATATTTTTTATTATTAATCATTGCATATAGTATAAAATAAATATAAAAATAATATATATATATAATTAGAATGTCTAGATTAACAACAATTTCTTCAAATTTTATCATTTTTTTTAATTGAAAAGCATGCTATTAATTATTGGTATTCTTTTTTTTTTTTTTTTTTTAGTGAGAATAGTTATTCATTATTAATCATTATTAATCATTATTAATTTAATAATTTCCACTTTTCTTATTTTATAATAAACATAATTCTGTTAATAATATAAATTTCCCCCATGTTTTATATGTTCTTTTTTTTTTTCTTTCTGTTTAAAATATATTAATTATATATATATTGATATTGATTTTAGTTTTTAGATTGTAAATTCTTTTTTTTAACTATTATTTTAAAATAAAAAATTTAATTTATTTTTAATTTAAATGTTAATAATATTAAAATAACTTTATTTTTATTAATTTCAATTTTTTTGAGATTTATTTGAATGGAAAAAAATGTAGCAATTTAATTTATTATTAAAATTAATTTTTAAATCTAGACACATTTTTTTTTAATTTTACACAAGTTATTAAATTATGTTTTAGAAAGATAGTAGAGATAAGAGTAAATAAAAATAATATATTTTATAGTGGCATATTTTATCAAAACTATTTTAATTTTTTCCTTTCTTCTCAATATTATTTACCCTTTATTTCTTGCTTATATTACATAGTCGTCTTAACAATATTTTTTATTATTTTATAATTTTAACAATATATGATATATAACATATAATATATTATATAATATATTGTCGTTTATATAACATACTTTCATAAAATAAATGAAAAATGTTCCAATAATTTTATTACTTTTAGCATGGCTTAAACACAAAATATTAGTAATTTAATGGTATAACAATATTCTTCCATATTTATAAATTTTTATAAATAGCGACTAATGGAATAATTAATTAAAATATAATTAAAGTTTTATTGTTTTTTCTGAAAATAGTCCCAATATATTATTTTTATATGTATAATATAAAATCTTATTAATTATAATAAATTATAATATATTATTATATAATAATAAATATTATATGTTTGGCTATTAGACGTTTCAGATTATTATATTTGTGCTTGATTAAACTGTCAATTGAAAGTAAAAGTAAAAAATAAATAAAAATTCTAGAATGAAACAAATATAGAAATAAAATAATATTTATTGTCTATACTTATTCTTATTATATCAAACTAAAAACATTAAAAGATGTAAACGTAACATATATATAAGCTTGATTAAAAAAGTAGTAAAAGGAGTCTTTGAAAAATTTTATTTTTTCTAGATTTGTATAGAACTTCCATAATAAGTATATTTATGATATAAAAATGAATATTAAATTTCTAGATGGGATACATTTTTAATTCTTTTTAAAAGGTAATTTTTTTTTATTTAATTTTTAAATATACTATTGTTTTATAAAGTATAACAACTATTATTCATATTTTATATATAGGAAATAATTATAATTAATTTTATTTTAATTAATTATAAAATTAAATTATGATAAAAGAATAGTGTGAAAAAAAAAAAGATTAATAAATTATCTATATAAAGTATTTTATTCATAATATATTTATTTTACTTTTTGAAAATATATATTATAGTTATATTAGGCTATTCCACCATTCATCTGAAAAAATTAATAAAAGGAAATGGTTAATAGAATTATATCTCCCTTTCATTAAAGAAATACTAAATATAGGCAGTATTTTTTGTGTAATATAAGAAAATCTTTGGTTGTGTATTAATAAATGTTAAATTTTTTTATAAGATGAAAAAAGTATTTTTTTTTCAATTTGAAAAGTGTTAGTTATAATTATAATATAATATTATAAATAATATATTATAGGAAACAAAAAAAGGCTTTTTTTTTTTTTTTTGGTATTTTAGGTTTTACTCTACATTTTTATTGATTTATTTTGTTTCATTTCATTATAAACTTTATTTTATAACATAATTTTTTTTTTCTTTATATTAATTAAAAATTTTGTAATAATTGAAACATTATTTATTATAAAAAACAATGGAATATTAATTAATATAAAATATAATATTCCGAAAATGTTTATTGTTGGTGTTGGTAATTAAATTTTATAATTAAAGGAGGACATTTTTTATTCAATGGAAAAATGTTGAATCTTATTATATATATTGTGTTAATAGGTTCTGTAATTATTAATTTAGCTATAAAATTTTTAATAGTAAATAAGGTTATTGAAATAATTAATTTTTAAATTTTAATTAATATTATTGATGATATCATAGTATTACAGAATATTATATAATTTTTTCAATTTCATATTTAGTCCTTTTTTTTTTTTTAATATGATTTATATATTTATGGAATAAAAAAAATCAAAAAAACAGAAATTATATTGTAACATATAATTTATTAAAATATATTATATACTAAGATTTAATTATCGATTATTTTCATTGTTTATTTATTTATTTTTTTTTTTTGATATAAATAGTTTCAAATAATATAATATCAAATTTTAATTTTAAATATTATTAAAATTATATATAATTTCTAATCTTTAATAATATTTTATTCTATTCTATTCTATTATATTTTAAGGTTCATAAATAAGGTAGCTCGTTTTTTTTTTTTTTTTTCTTATTTCAATGTTGGATTTAATTGTAAAATTTTTTTATTATTCATTTTTTAAATTTCTTTTTTATAGTATAAAAAAGATATAAAATATGTTATATTAAATAATATATTAAGTTATATATTATATTATGAATAATAATAAATTTTAATTAAATTATTAACAGTTTATTGTAACATCGTATATTAATAATTTACAAATGAAAAAATGAATGTAATCATCCTTAAACTTTATTATTAAATGCAAATTTTAATAGAAAATATATATATATATTTTTTTTTAAATTAAAATATTATAAATAAAATTTATTGGTTTTGAAATATATTCATTTAATTTAAAATGTTACATTCTTTCAATAAAACAAGTTTTAATAAATTCATTTATATTATTATATCATTATATATTATATCATATTACTTAATAAGAACTCTAATATTTTTATTTCATATAAATAGTTAAGTTTCCTTTTTTTATTATAATTCTACTTTAATTATTCCCTATTTATTTAACTATATATATACAAAATAAAAAAAAAAATAATTTAAGAGTAAGAATTTATATCAAATTTAAATATTGTATATAATTGAATCTTTTATAATAATATAATAAAAATATCAATAAGACATTAATTTCTTTATGTTTATTTTTTGAAATAAAATATTATTTATATATTTGATATATTTTCCATTTTAAAGAATAAATTAAATAAATAAAATGAAATTTTCAAAATTAAACCTTAGTTTATTATTAGCTGTTGCTGCTAATGCTACTTCTCCAATCGGTTGGGGTAAGAACACTACTGGTGGTGAAGGTGGTGTTGAATATCACGTCAACTCATACAAAGAATTAAAAGATGCTTTAAATAACAACGGTAATCCATCTGGTCCAAAGATTATTTACATTGAATCACCAATTAATGGTGCTGAAGATGATAATGGTCACATTTTATCTGCTGAAGAATTAGTTCCAGGTTTTTCTTTCCAAAAATACCTTGATTGTTTCACTGAAGATGGTTCTGAATGGTTAAATACCGATGAATGTAATAAAATTAATGAACTTCGTCTTCAAGGTGCTCCAATTCAAGCTGCTCAAATTATGGTTAGAATCACTCCAAACACTACTATTATTGGTACTGGTGATGATTCTAGATTAGAAGAAATGTCTATTCAAATCAAGGAAAGCGAAAATGTTATTATAAAGAATTTATCTGTTGAAGCTCCAAATGATCTTTTCGCTGAATGGGATCCAACTGATGGTATTCATGGTTCCTGGAATGCTGAATATGATGCCATTGTTGTTCATAACTCTACTAATGTTTGGATTGATAACTGTTACTTAAGTGATGGTGCTAAAGGTGTTGATACCACTCAATTTGTTTTCGGTAAATACATTGAATTACACGATGGTCTTTTAGATATTGTTAATAGTGCTGATTATGTTACTGTTTCCAACAACCGTTTTGAAAACCACCAAAAGACCAGTTTAATTGGTAACAGTGATGGTCGTACTACCGATCGTGATCACTTAAAGGTTACTATTTATAATAATGTTTTCGTTAACTGTAATGAACGTCTTCCACGTGTACGTTACGGTAAGGTTCATGTTTTCAACAATTATTACTATGCTGAAACTTTCAAGCCAGGTTACCCATCCCTTACTGTTGACAATTATTATCATGATGATAATGCCAACCCACAATACTTTATTGGTTTAGGTGTTTACTCTGATGTTCTTTCTGAATACAATTCATTCAACTATGTAGGTAATGAAGAAATTCCAGCTGCTGATGATATTGTTGTTTACAGTTATGGTGGTTACACTTTCCACGATAATGGTTCCGAATACAATGGTAAGAACTTAGATTTTGATAAAATGGCTGAAGAATCTTTCAAGTTAAAGGTTAAAACTAAGATGGCCCAAAATGCTATCAATGGTAAATCCAATCCAGCTTGGACTGATGCTACCTTCACTACTGAAACTTTTGAACCATCTGAATATTATGATTATGAAGTTGTCAAGAGTATTGATTATGTTAACGATTTAATAAATAAGGTTCCAACTTGGATGTTTAATGATGTTGAATCATTTATTAAGGATGTTGATGAAGATTCTGAATTATCTGTTGAAGATGTTGATGCTGAAATTGAAAATAATGAAGATTCTGCTGATGATTCAGCTGAAGAAAACTAAGTATTTTAAATTTATTGAATAAATTTAAGTTTGTGGATTCCTTTATAAGGGAAAATTTAACATTTTTTTTATATATATATAGTTTAATAATTTAACCAATAGAGTATTACTTTTAATGTTAAAGTAATAATAATTCAATGATAACGATAAAATAAATATAAAACGAACATATTAACGTTTTATAAAGTTAATAGATAAAAAAAATCAATAATGTAAATCAAAATCAAAACATTATTCTAATTGATATTTCATATTTAAAATTCAAAAGAAATCTAATTTCTCTTATATTATAAAAATAAGGTTATTATAGTATTTCTTTAAAAAAAAACATTTATCATAATTTATTGTTTAATAGTTTATGATTAACAAGCTTAATCAACGATAAGTTTAAAAATATAAACAAACAAATAATGTATATTTATTAATATATTTAAAAATAAATAAAACTAATAGAAATTAATTTTAAAATGTACCAAGGTTTTTTTTTTATTTTTCATAATAGGTGTAAAGAAGAATGTTTTTTTTTTAATATTATAATATATTTTTTTAGTATAGTACTACTACTTGAATTATAATATATTTTTTTAGTATTTTAGTACTTGATTTTACACTTGAAAATTTTTTAATATAATCTTAAATTCATCTCCCATAAATTATAATTATAATTTAGATTTACATACCAATAAATAAAAAAAAATACCAAAAAAAATATGCATCAAATTAAAATTTTATTAAAATGCTTTAATAAAAAAAAAAATTAAAATATAAAAAATTTAAATTAAATAAAAGTTC